>HG995312.1:14807779-15320587 GCA_905332915.2 Hecatera dysodea | reverse complement strand
AAGGACACCGCCAACATCACCCCACCCCGGGACACCGCTTCCTCCGCCAGGACTCTCACACGCGATATCGCCGTGATAGTGGAGCGCCCATGCCGAAACCCGAACTGGCATTCCGCCAGGTCCGGCCCCTCTCCGCACAAGTGGCTGACGAGGCGGGCTGCGACTATCCGCTCGAACAGCTTTCCCACCTCGTCCAGCAGCACTATGGGCCGGTACGCGGACGGTGAGTCCGCAGGGCGCCCCGCCTTCCTGAGCAGGACCAGACGACCAGATTTCCACTGAGTGGGAAACTGGCCCTGCTCAAGGCACGCTGTGTAGAGTCCTCTCAGTTGGGGCTCAAGCTCCTTCAGAGCGAGGGCCAACACGCAGCCGTGAATCCCATCCGGCCCCGGCGCAGTATTCTTTGCCCGGAGCCGCATCACGGCCGCCCTCAGCTCTGCCTGTGTCACCTCTGGGACGCTGGCGTTCTCCTCGGGCTCTGCGGCTGTGGGCAGAGCCATCGGCGGCGGAATGTGCTCCGCTCGAGCCGGGAAGAGGGCTGCGACCACGTCCTCCAGCAGCTCTGGTTGGAGACTCTCCGTAAGCGGGGGCGCCCAAGGTCCGAGTTTCCCCCGGACCGAGCGATAGGGACGCCCCCACGGATCCCCGTTTAGAGTCTCCAACATCTCCTCCCTAGCTCGCGTCCTCGCCTCGCCGATGGCCAGCCACAGAGCCTCCTTAGCCGCGCGGTACACCTCATACAGCGCGGCTTCTTCGTCAGGGACCCGACGACGTCTTCTTCGGTATCGGGTGTACTGGCGTCTCACCTCCACGCACGAGATGCGCAACTGCGAGATCTCGGCGGACCACCAGTACACCTGGCGCCTTCTGGGTTGTATGTGGACCCGGGGCATGGACGCGTCACAAATTTGCGTCATTGCCCCGTGGAACCACTGCGCCTCCTCTTCGACGTCGACGGGTCCGGTCGTTGCCGACTCCCGGATCCAGGCCTGCACAATAGCGGCCTCCTCGAGTAGCTCCCTGTCGAGGCGCTTGCGCGCCCAACGTGGACCGTCCGTTCTCGGGGCCGATGGACCGCGGCCGCCCGCGGTCTGGGCGGAGACGTCGAAACGGATGTATCGATGATCCGACAACGTCTCCACCTCCACGGCGACACGCCAGTCGCGGACACGGCTCGCGACAGCAGGGCTAGCGAACGAAACGTCCACTATGGATCCGCCCCGCTGCCGCACGCACGTGTATACCGAACCCCGATTCAGGACGGTCAAGCCGGTCGTGACCGCCCACTCTTCCAACGCCTCGCCCTTGGCATCGGTGACCGGGGATCCCCACGCCGCAGACTTGGCGTTGAGATCCCCGAGCAACAGCACCGGGCGAGGGTGGTACCTGTTCACGACGGCACCCAACTCGACAAGGAAGCTCTCGAAGTCGGCGAGGCTCTTGTTGGGCGAGAAGTACGCCCCGACAGTGCCAATGCCGTCCGCGAGGGCGGCCACCCAGCCGTGACCTCGGGACGGGTCGGCAAGAGCCCCGCCGATGATGGCCACCGAGCCGTCCAGGTCACCCACCCAGTTATCACGAGGGGGGACGTAGTACGGCTCGGCGACCACAGCCACATGAATCGACCACTCTGCCATGCTCTGGAGTAAAAGATCCTGAGCCCTGGCAGAGTGGTTGATATTGCCCTGGAGGAAATGGAGTTGTGCCATTAAGCGCAGTCCATTCCCTCGGCACCATTCTTAGGCCGGGAGTCGGCCGAAGAGCAACCAGGCTGAGGGGGGTGTAAAGAGCCCTCGACAGCCTTGGTTGCCTCCTTCTTTTGGTTCCCCTTCTTGGGGGCGGGCGCGCCACAAGACTTGCCACCCGTACTGTGCCCCGCGGGCCTCCCTGCAGCTGTACAGAGGCTGCAGTTTGGCGTCGCGGAGCACTGAGCCGCCTTATGGCCGGGCTTACCGCAGCGATAACATTCTTCGCTGCGGTCAATGTCGGCGGAGCACCGCGCCTTGACGTGCCCAACGACAAGGCAGCGGTAGCACCGCATAGCCCTGGGTTGCAGCAGCTTCGCCCGTGCCGCAACCCACCCCACCAAAAGCCGCCCGCTGTCGGCGATCTTCCTCGCCGCCGCCACCGGGCACTTCACCCAAATGGTGCCGAGCCCGGCAGCGTCGGCGCGAATCTCGCCCACACGCACGTCGCCCGGCGGACATCCACCACTGCGGGCGACGGCCGCCACGACCTCCTCCGGGGTCGTCGAGTCGTCCAGGCCATTGACGCGCAATTCAGCGGTCTTTACGGGCCTGGACACTCGAACGTCTTCCTCGTTGAGGGCCTCTCTCAGTTTGGCGGCCAGGATGTCCGCCTTCTCGCTGCCGGAGGGGCCCGACACCTCAAACAGCCGCGCCCCCGTAACCGCCGACGTACCCAGGTCGGGGAACGCGACCTTGGCCTTTGCCTGCGCGAGGACCTCCTTGTAGGTAAGGCCCCTCTCAATGGCTCCGGGCTGCAGTGTAAGTACTACAGCTGCGGAGCGTGGGGCCTTACCCTTGCGGGACCTCCTCTTCTTCTTCTTTGGCGCAGACTTTGGCTGAGCGGGTGCCGGCGGCGCCGTCTTCTTGTTGCGGCCCTTTTTGACGACCGTCGTCCAGCCCTCCTGGGTGGGATCAGACGCGGTCGCCGGGGTCGCAGTGGAGCTGGGAGGGGGTGCTGACGCACCCTCCGCGGGCTTCTTGGGCCCCTCCGCGGGCTTTTGGCCCCCCTTCCCAGCCTTAGCCGCCTCCTCCATCCTCCGTTTATCCGCCGCTAACGGTGGCCGGAGGTTCTGCGCCGGGAGGAGCCTAGACTCTAAGGCCTCCAGACGGGCATTCATCATGCCCCCGCACTGCTGCATGCAGATGCGGACAATCTTTTCGATTTCCGCATCGGGCGCAAGTGCAGGGGCAGGGGCCAAAGGTGGGGCCGCAACCACTGGAGAGCTGGCGGCTGCAGGAGCCGCAGGCTTCTGCTGCCGGTTTGCCCTCTGCGCGGCAACCTCCCTTTTGAGGTCCTCCAGCTCAGCTCGGAGACGGCCGTTCTCCTCCCACAGCTTCGCCGTCTCCTCAGAGCTTGTGCGTTCGAGAAGGACCTCAACCGCCTCCTTGATCCCGTCAGCCGCCTCTTTCAGGGCGCGCGTGAACGTGCCCTTCAAGCTACCCGATTTAGTGGCAACTTTCAAGACAACGTCCACGCCGTCCAGAACCTGACGGCTGAGCGCCGCCGCCGTGGGGCCTTCCCCAGTAGCCGCCTGAGCGGCCCGCCGCTCTCGGGCCTGTCGAGCCAGCTCGCCGACCTCGTCGGCCGCGACCGCCTTCCGCTGCGCCCGCTTTGCAGCGTTTACCTCCGCTTTATTGCTGCCTAGCAATAGCGGGGACGCAGCGGAATCTCCACTCATGTCAGCGAGCGTGGGCTCGTCGCTTTCCACCTCCGGCTGATCATTGCGAATCGGCGTAGCGGGCCGCAGGAACCGACCCTTTTGGTCACGCTGCGGCAGCCGAGCGGATGTTCCGCGACCACCTCTCTTTGATGTCGGCACCTTCGCGGCCGACAGTTCCTCCTCGCTTGAGGAGGGTGCTAAACCCTCCCCACGCGGACGCTTCCCCCAAAATTTTGAGAGGGTGCGTGTTTCTCCTCGGCTCTCGCTGCCACTTCTGGCAGACGGAGCCTCAGTCTCCGCCAAAACTGGCCCATCGTCAATGTTTTTTTTATTTAGGGTATTAGAGAATTCCATATTGTTCCCACGAGTGAATATAGGTGACAAATGTCCACCGGGCAGAGCCTAGATGCACCGGTAAGCCTACATACTGCTGGGGGCGGCAGGTACCAGCAGGTGGGAGCGCTAACGACCGTACACCCAACGGCCATTCATCCCCTCGCCGCGCTCCCAAAGCTTGGGATTGGGTGGTTTTTTATCTTAGAGGTGTCCTTCCTCTGGGGCCGGGCGGTTAAGCCAAGCCCCCCGACGGCGGCATTGGAACATGCCTCCGTCCGCTGTCCGGCCAACCCGGCTCAGCGGACCCGCCGGAAGCTCTCTCGTCAGGATTGCTCCGTGACGAGAGAGCAACTGCCGCATTGGTGCGCCTGCACCGCAGCGGCATTGGTCACGTCCTTCGCCGATCGACGACTGTCGACCGGACAGGAGCGACCCCAACTCCGACGTTCCTCCACAGTACCCTCTGTCAATCAGAGGAATACGTGGAGGAACCGTCGTGGAGCAATATGCTCCCCGACCCCGCAGAAATCCGCCACAGACAATAGCCCCTCCGACATGGAGAACCTATTGGCCGTGCCCAGGGTGCACCGGCCCGACGACTGCTCTTTCCCCCGAACGTATTCGTAAGGAACCAGCAGCCATCAGGCACACGAGGAGGTTTTCTGCACGCACCCCAACCTAACCTAACCTAACCTAACCTAACCCGTGATATCTTTGACTCCTGTAGTGCGTTTTTGAAGCGGTTTTCGATCCCGATCGTCCTAACTAGGCGACCGCTGACCTACAGTCACGAAAAAATTGACCTCCCCTCAAGGGTGTTTTTGATATAACACTTACCCGTATTTTCAAAATTTTTCAATCTTCAAAATTTTATATCTCCTAAACCTAACGATAGATTTCTTTTCTTTTTTCGGAATCCAGTTCTCGCCAACATTACCTAGGTTTTACTGCGCTGTGCGCGATTTTAAAACCCACCAGGTCGCTGAAAACTCGGGTTTTTCGCTAAAAATAGTGGTTTTTTGAGGTTTTTCGACCATAATCAAAATTTTTTGTTCTAAAAGTAGTGCTGAAAACCTCGCTGCGAGCTCGCCCGCGTCGAGACGCGTCTCCCGACACCTCGCACGACCCGCTTGCTTGTAGAAAATTTTGCCCGCCCACCTGCCCTTTTTACTATAGGAAGGGGTAGACAAAGATTTTCACCAAAAATTTTTATTTGCGATTTTGCTCTACAGCAGTAAGCCCGGACCTTAACAATAATTTAAATTGTTTTTAGACCACTCTAGCACCATCTTTTGGGGCAGAGGAGCCATTTGTTTGACCATTTTGGACTTAAATTGAGAATACTTGACATTTGATTCGCCCACAGGGTTTACTGACTTTACATCACTCATTTTGCTGGCCCCTTCTTTACAGGGACCAGTAATTAGACCCTTCACCCCCCCTCCCCTTATATACTGATTTTGACTAACCTCAGGGTTGAACGGTAATATATATATATTACAGTGTAGGACTTCTTACCCTTCTACACAGGTACTTGACATTATCAAATCGTTCTGGTTAAGACCAGATTTTATTTTATTTTATTTTCATTGACAATTTTCCCCGTTTCCCTGGCTGTGCCCTATACACACAAGCCACACACTTACTTAAATAAACGGACGCAAATATATTTAAAATGGTTCTTGGAATTCGCACCCCAGTAAAAGCGAGAGCGCCAGTGGCCAACGCCGGTGGACCACAGGAGTCGGCATCGTCTTCCCAGTCGGGAATTGCGGGACCCTCTGGAGCGCGTGAAGCGCCGAAGGGGATATCCCAGAGATTCGACAGAGGAGACGCTGCTCGAGGCCCCCTGGTGGGGACAGCCGAAACGCCACGCACGTCGGTGGGAACCTCTGGCGCAGTCACAACCACCACCACCCCCAGCCCGGCTGGCTCGTCTGGACAGGTGCTGGACGCTGCCAGGACTTTCATTCGGAGACCTGAACGCAAGAGAAGATCCGTAGACAATATGGAAGCATACTCAAAGCAGATGGACATCTATGCTGCTTTGTCAAACGATAAGCTACTCCAGGAAGTGATGAAAACCTTCGAAGACATTCCGACCAGGGTTAAGGAATACCCTCAGATGAGGAAAGACATCAAGACCTTCCTGGAGTCCCAATCAGATAAATGTCTACGGATCCTCTTTGAGCTTAGCAAGCGGGTCAAAAGCCTGGAAACAGCGCCTAAAACCGCTCCGCCCCTAAAAACCTATACCACGCCTACGCCACTCAAATCGCCGGAGCAAATAATGGAGAGGCTGGAAGAGGTGGAAGCAAATATTAAGACGCGGCTCAACGACCTCGAGGAGAAGGTCTCAAAAAGCTTCCAGGATATGACCGACCATTATACCGACAGCGGTTACGACATCATCGACAAGGTCGTCGGTAAGATTGACGAGGTCAGCGAGAAGGTTGACTCAGTCATGGAGAGCATAGACCACGCGACAGAAGGGGTCAAGAACGCTGGTCATGCTGCGGCTGTCCTCGCGAATAAAATCGACGACGTTGTCGGTGAGGTCGTCACCAGAACTGACGGAATAAGGGAGGTCATCAGGGAAGTGGCTTGCGACCCAAAGCCCGACTCGCAAACTTACGCCTACGTCACGGCAGCCAAACCCGGGCCTCGACCGGCGCTTCACTCGATGGCGGTCACCTTTGAGGGTAGCCAGGAGACTGCTGACGAGGTGCTCGCCAGGGTGAAGAAGGCGGTCGATGCCAGGGAAACAGGCCTTAAAATAAATAAAGTGCGTAAGGCAAAAAATCAGACAGTCATACTGGGGTGCGACACGGAAGCTGAACTCAAAAGAGTGAAAGATAGGATCGAAAGCCGAGGTGAAGGGCTAGTAGTGGCGCCCATGAGAAATAAAAACCCGCTCGTCGTCCTAAAAGACGTCTTTTTGGACAGTGGGGACGACGAGATGGTGAAGGCGCTCTACTCCCAGAACCAGAGCATTTTCAGGGACCTAGACCAAGAAGAAAAGGAAATGTCGATAAAATACAAAAAAAGGACCAGAAACCCCAAAACAGCACACGTTGTCGTCCAGGTCAGACCCAAGGTATGGCAGAGGATGACGGAGGCTGGGGCCCTTTACCTTGACCTGCAAAGGGTAAGGGTGGAGGACCAGTCGCCGCTCATCCAATGCACCAAATGCTTAGCATTCGGGCATGGCCGGAAGTTCTGTACGGAGAGTGTAGACAGATGCAGTCACTGCGGAGGACCGCATCTGCGCGAGAAGTGCGAGGAATTTGTCGCGGGAAACGAACCGCAGTGCTGCAACTGCCTGCACTCGAAGATTCAGAGGACCGATCACAACGCCTTCAGCGTGGAGTGCCCGGTCCGTAAGAAATGGGACTATCTGGCCCGGACGACAACGGCATATGTCTAAACCCCCCTATCCCCTTCCCCCCAGGATATATAAAACATATAGTAAATATATAGAATAAATATCCAAACGCATCCCAAAGAACCCCTAAAAACCTAGTAAGTTAAAAAACCGAGACTAAGAAACGACAATAAATATGTAATATCTTAGCATATATACAATATATTATTGCCGCAAACCTAAGACGAATAAACAAACGCAACAGTAAGAAAGGAATCCATCCCCTTAGCTACCCCCTACCCATACCCCAACCCCTACCCCTTTCCCCTTTTTCCCTACAATAGTCTGAAAGCCAATTAAGAAAGGTATAAAAATAATCCAATAAAAGTGTAAACGAGAAAAATAAAATCACCGTATAAAACCCAAACTAAACAATCTTTTGATATAAAAATTTAAGTAGAATACTAGCTTATAGTTTTGCCCAATAGTGATAGAATAAGGAAATAGACACGTAGAATTAGTAATGTAAGAAATAGATTAGATTTATGTAAGGTAGAAAATAATAATTAATGTAAGAAAATGAGGCTAAGTTAGGGAATAGATTAGAAAGTAGCTAGTAAATAAAAATGTATCGAAATAAGGGAACATAATTACGTATAAATAACATAGTAATGAGAGAAAACGTTCACACAAAAATTTGTTATAAAATAAAGTAGTTAGTTGTTAGGAAATAGGTAAAACTGCAACGTAGGATTTAGAGGAATGCCCATACAAGAAATGCTAACAAAATTGAGCTGTATAATACAGGTCCACATACAATTAGACAAAAGGTCTACAAAAATGCTAAATAAAAATAGAGCTGAGTAAAGTATTAAAATTAGGAAACATAATTATATACAAATACAATTTAGTAATTACAGAAAATGTTTACACAAGAAGTTAATCAAGTTTTTTTTTGTTTAAGTATCCTGAGTAAAGTAAAGAAGTAGAAATAGACAGAAAGCGGGAGTTTCACCCGGCCAAGAATAGAAAGGAAGTATGAAAGAAAGACAGAGTGAAGCTTAAAAGTGCGAAGGAGAACAATGTAAGAACAAGAATGAATGAGAAAATTAGAACAACAAGATCCCGTTGTTCCCATGAACGGGGAAAAGCAAAATAAAAAAAATTAAAAAAAAAAAAAAAAAAAAAAAAACCTAACCTAACCTAACCTAACCTAACCTTTTTTTTTTTTTTTTTTTTTTTTTTTTTTTTTTTTTTTTTTTTTTTTTGGTATCGGGTTGGAAAATCCTCATGGAGTCCCTTCGACCTCGGGGAAGGGCGAAGGGGACTGTCAGACTCTTACTGACTAAAAACCAACCCGTGTTCCTCATGTACCCGTGTGTCGGAGGGGCGGGTATCGCCGAAGCATTCGTCGCGACCCCCCGACGGGTATCGGCCCGCCAGATGGTCAGGCGGGCTCCGTCACCCACTGCGGCCGTCACCCCGGCCGCAGGACTCCACTATGAGGCGCGCGCGGAACACGACGCCGCCGCCTCGAGGCCTGCTGCTGATCGGACGACAAGACTCCCCCAGTCTGCCGTCCGCAGGCCGCACCCTACGGTGGCCGGAAGTCAGCCACCCTACGACGCCCAGTGCGTCTGCTGCGGGAGGGGAGAGAGGAGGCAGCCTCTCTCTCCCTTTCCGCCGCCTCCTTTGCGAGCATAACGACCTCGCAAAAGGTGGCGACAGCACTCCACCATGACTCGCTCCCGACCATGGTAGACACAACAGCCGGAAGCGAGATGTTTCCCGCAGCACCTACGGCCGCGACCAGGTCACGGCGCTGCTCGGCCCAAGCAGGGCACTCCGCCAACGTATGCAGCGCCGTATCGTCGCGGCAATCACCACAGTGGTGGCACTGGGACGTCAGCTCCCGGCCTATGCGACACAGGTACTTCCCGAAACATCCGTGTCCGGTAAGCACCTGCGTCAGCCGGAAGCTGAGGGCGCCGTGTCTCCTATTGAGCCACTCCTCTAAAACGGGCCTCACCGCCGCTACAGCGGCGTGCCCCGCCGTGGTTTGCGCTAAGCGCGTCCGCCACTCCGCCACTAGGACCTGGCGGAGCTCTGCCCTGCGCGCCTCAACCTGTCGAGGCACCAGGCGCTCGCCCCGCTCGACCGCCTCCGCGCGCCACCAATAGAGCGACGTGAGGAGCTTTGCGTCGAGGTCCCAGGGCGGGGATCCGGCTAGGAGGCTCGCTGCCTCAAAGGAGATCGTACGGTATCCCCTTATGATCCTGACGGCCATCGCACGCTGCGGCCTTCGCAGCGCAGCGACGTTGCGGGCCGTCAGGGCATCCGCCCACACTGGCGCGGCGTATAACGCCATCGACCGTACGACTCCCATGTAGAGCCTCCGGCAGGAGGAGTTGGGCCCCCCCAGGTTGGGCAGCAAGCGCGAGAGCGCAGAAGCGGCGCCCAACAACCGGGGGGCGAGCCGTGTAAAGTGCGGCCCGAAGCTCCACCGACTGTCGAGGACGAGTCCAAGGTACTTCATCGTCGGCTCGACAGTGATGGAGACCCCTCCTACTATGATGCTGGACCCCGGAGGCGGCATCATCCTCGGCCCATGAAAACACAGGGCCTCAGACTTGTGCAATGCCACCTCTAAGCCCAGTCGCCGGATCCTACCCACGACGTGCGCGACACCAGCAGTCGCGCGTATGGCCGCCTGCCGGTACGACTTCCCACGCGCTGTAACTAGCGTATCGTCGGCGTAACAAATGACGCCGACGCCGTGGAGAAGCGCCCCGCGCAGAGCCCAGTCGTACCCGACGTTCCACAGGAGCGGCCCCAACACCGAACCCTGCGAACCTTTTTTTTTTTTTTTTTTTTTTTTTTTTTTTTTTTTTTTTATCGTGGGGAAATCCTCATGGACTATCCCCCGTCTGGGGAAGACGGGGGGGTGTGCCGGACTCTTACCGGCTAAAACCACCACGGTGTTCCTTCACTTGACCGTAGGCCGGGGTCACGGGATTCGCGAAAGCATGCACCGCAACCCCGGCAGGTCTCGGTCCGCCAACCCCTGGCGGACCTCTCTTCTGTGGGGCCTAGCCCCACGTCCTTCTGAGTGGCGCGCGTGGAACACGTCGCGTCGCCTACTCGGGCCTGTTACTGATCGGGCGGCGGGTCCCCTAACCCGGCGCCCGCAGGCCACACACTACGGTGGCTGGAGGTCGTCGCGCGGCCTCCGGCGCCCGGTGCGTCTGGCGCGGGAAGGGAGAGTGGCAGCTGCCTCTCTCTCTCTCTCCGCTCCCTCTTTGGTTGCCATCACCTCTTCGCAAAAGGAGGCGACGGCTTCCCACGCAGTCTCGCTTCCGACCATGGACAGAATCACGGCCGGAAGCGAGAGGTCACCACCGACAGCAGCGACTAGTTCGCGGCGCTGCGTCGCCCACGCAGGACATGCCTGTAAAGTGTGCAGGGCCGTGTCCTCGGGGCAGTCGACGCAGTGGTGACAACCGGGCGTTTGCTCCCGGCCTATGCGGCACAGGTACTTCCCGAAACACCCATGTCCGGAAAGTACCTGCGTCAGCCGGAAGCTGAGGGCGCCATGACGCCTCTCCAGCCACTCCTCCATCACGGGTCTTACCGCCGCTATTGTGGCGTGCCCTGCGCTGGGTTGCGCAAGTCGTTCCCTCCACTCTGCCACTAGGATCTGGCGGAGCTGACTCCGATCAGGCGCCTCCTCGCGCTGCTGATACCTCAGCGCGAGGGCCCTCGCCTCCAGATCCCAGGGAATCGATCCGGCGAGGAGGCTCGCCGCCTCGAAGGAGATCGTACGGTACCCCCTTATCACCCTGACGGCCATCGCCCGTTGCGGTCTCCGCAGGATGGCGACATTGCGGGCCGCCAAGTTGTCCGCCCACACGGGTGACCCATAAAGGGCCATGGACCGCACGATCCCCCCATAGAGCCTCCGGCAGGAGGCATTGGGCCCCCCAAGATTGGGCAGCAGCCGTGATAGAGCAGCCGCGGCGCCCATCAATTTCGGCGCCAGCTGCCGAAAGTGAGGCCCAAATTCCCATCGGCTGTCGAGGACGAGTCCCAGGTACTTCATCGTCGACTCGACGCCGATGCGAACCCCTCCCACCACGATGTGGAATCCCGAGGGTGGTCTCTTCCGAGGCCCATGAAAACACAGGGCCCCGGACTTTTGCAGGGCCACCTCGAGACCCAACCGCCGGATCCTCTCAACGACTTGCGCAACCCCAGCTGTGGCCAAGATGGCCGCCTGCCGATGCGTCTCACCCCGCGCCGTCACCAGCGTGTCGTCAGCGTAGCAAGTGACGCCGACGCCGTGGAGAAACGCACCGCGCAGAACCCAGTCGTAACCGATGTTCCACAGGAGCGGCCCCAAAACCGATCCCTGTGGAACACCGCACGACGTCTCTCGCCGACTCCATCCTTCTCGACCCGGGTAGATAACGGCCCTCTCCTCGAGATAGGCCCCGACAATTCGGCGGAGGTAGGTCGGCACCCGATGGTATTCGAGCGCCGCTCTAATGCAACTCCAGGGCAAGGTGTTGAAGGCGTTGGCGATGTCCAGAGACACCGCCAAGACGACCTCACCCCGGGCGACTGCTTCCTCCGCCTGAGCCCTCACGCGCAAAATTGCGTCCACGGTGGAGCGCCCTCGGCGGAAACCAAACTGGTTATCCGCCAGGTCTGGCCCCACCCCATTCATGTGCGTGACGAGGCGGTCTGCAATTACTCTTTCGAAGAGCTTGCCCACCTCGTCCAGCAACACGATGGGGCGGTACGCAGACGGTGAGTCTGCGGGGCGCCCCTCCTTTCTGAGCAGGACCAGCTTACCGGTTTTCCACCGGAGAGGAAACTGGCCCCGCTCGCAACATGCGCTAAAGAGCCCCCTCAGTCGGGGTCCGAGAGCCCTGAGAGCCAGGGCCCACGCACGGCCAGGTATGCCGTCGGGTCCCGGGGCGGTGTTTTTGGCTTGAAGCCTTCCCACCGCCGCTCCCAGCTCTACCCAGGTCACTTCGGGTACGTCGTCGTCGTCTCCGTCGTCGTCCGCGTCAGGCGCCATAGAAGGCGGAACCATGGGTGGTGGCGTATGCTCCGCCCTAGAGGGGAACAGAGTGCTCACCACTCCCTCCAGAAGCTGAGGCCGAAGACTCTGGGTCAGTGGGGGGGCCCACGGGCGAAGTTTGCCCCGTACCATGAGGTATGGGCGACCCCACGGGTCGCGGTCCAGAGTTTCCAGCAGCTCTTCGTGGGCCGTGGCTTTGGCCCGCGCGATCGCATTCTGGAGGGCGATCTTCGCCTCTCTGTACCCCTCGTACAGCTCCGCCTCCGCGGCTGCCGCATCTGGAGTGCGGCGACGCCTCCTGCGAAGTCTGGCGTACTGGCGTCGCGCCGCCACGCATGCGCTGCGCAGGACGTCAATTTCCCGCGACCACCAGTACACCTGACGCTTGGCAGGCAAGGCCTGGACCCGAGGCATCGCCACGTCGCAGATTTGCGACATCGCCTCCCGGAACCAATCTGCCTCCTCGTCGATATCGACAGGCCTGTCCGGTGCTGTCACCCAGGCCTGCACGAGCGAGGCCTCCAGGAGGGCCTCCCTGTCCAGCCGCTTTAGCGCCCAACGCGGACCGATCCCGCCCGGGACCGTTCGGGCCGGGGCGAACCCTGCGAACCTAACCTAACCTAACCTAACCTTTTTTTTTTTTTTTTTTTTTTTTTTTTTTTTTTTTTTTGCGCTGGGAAAAAATGCGTTACGCATACCTCCCGCTCGGGGGAGCGGGGGGCTATGTGGGACTCCCCGGGCTAAGCCCGGTATACCCACTAAAACGACCCAGCGGCATTCCCGCATCGCCTTAGTGGAGGGGGACTGGGAGACCGGCGCAGCCTTTGCGTCCAGTCCTCCTCCGACGAACACCCACCCAACCCATCACGCCCTCCCCGTAGGGAGAGGGCCGGGAATGACGGACGAAGGCGGTGACGAGTGCAATGCGGGCGGAGGCACCCCCGTGCCGGTCGCCCGCGTGTCACCACCAGGAGGAGGGAGAAAACGACCTCTTCTCCGACCTCTCCTTCGTCTACGGAGCGGCGCAGCGAGAGGGTCTTCCTCACGCGCGCGCTCCGCCGCCTCCTTTTGCGAGATGACATCCTCGCAGAAGGAGGCGACCGCTGCCCAAGACTCCTCGCTCTCCAGCATGGATTTGACCACGCCGGGGAGCGAGAGGTCCTGTCCGATCTCCGCAATGAGACTACGGCGCCGCTCGGACCAAGCTGGGCACACCTCGAGAGTGTGCTGCGCATTGTCTTCCGCGGCGCCGCAGTCGTGGCACGCCGCAGTCTCCTCCCTCCCGATCCGGTGCAGGTACGAGCCAAAACAGCCGTGTCCCGACAGCACCTGCACCAGACGGAACGAGAGGAAACCGTGTCGCCTCTCAAGCCAGTCCTGCAGGACCGGACCGAGCGCGTCCAGAGTGCGGCGGCCAAAGGTGGCGGCGGCGAGGTCCTGCGTCCAGTGGACAACAATGGCGTCCCTCGCCTCCCTCCGCACGGCCTCCCTCTCTTCCGCGACGGGGCGCTCCCCGAGCGCTTTCCGGCGCGCCGTCCATTCGTACACTCTGGCGAGCACCCACGCCTCCAACTCCCAAGGAGGGGTGCTGGCCAGAGCGCAAGCCGCCGAAAAGCCTACCGAGCGGTAGGCCCTCGCAACCCGCAGTGCAATGGCCCTTTGTGGCCTGCGGATCGCCGTCGCGTTCTCCCTCCTGTGTAGGGAGTCCTCCCAGATGGGGGCGCCGTATAGGGCCATGCTCCGCAAGATGCCCGCATACAGGCGCCGGCATAGCGCACCAGGCCCCCCCAGGTTCGGGAGGAGCCACGACAGGGCGTCCGCGGCTTTCAGCAGGCGCGTCGACAGCCCGCTGAAATGTGGGCCGAAGCGCCACCTGCTGTCAAGTATCAGACCCAGATACTTCATCTGGGTCCGTACGTCCACCCTGGTGCCCTCCACAACGATGTGGGCATCCGGAGGGCAGCGCTGCCGAGGCCCGTGGAAGAACACGGCCTCGGTCTTGTTCAACGCCACCCTCAACCCCAGGCGGCGAATCCTCCCTGCGACTAGGGATCCGCCGGCCGAAGCCAGACAGGCCGCCTCCCTGAAGTTTCTGCCCCGGGCAGTGAGGAGAGTGTCATCCGCGTAGCAGATGACACTCGTGCCCTGGAGCAGGGCTCCCCGCAGGAGCCAGTCGAACCCGATGTTCCACAAAGGAGGGCCTAGCACCGACCCCTGTGGAACACCGGACTCTGCGCCGTACCGCCTCAGAGTGGCCGATTTGTCTACAAGGAGGACCTCGCGGTCCTCCAAGTAGTCGGCTAGCAGGTCCCTCAAGTATTGGGGCACTCCATGATACCGGAGCGCCTCCAATATCGTCGAGTGGGGAATGGAGTTGAAGGCGTTGGCTATGTCGAATGACACCGCCAGCACTCCATCCCCCGCCTCAAACGCCCCCCTCACCTGACCCTTGAGTAGGGCCAGCGCGTCGATGGTCGACCGACCCTGTCGGAAACCGAACTGGGCGTCCGACAGGTCCGGGCCGACCCTCCGCAGATGGCTGTTCAGCCGACTGGCGATGATCCCCTCGAACAATTTACCGACCTCATCGAGCAGAACGATGGGCCGGTACGCCGAGGGGGAATCGACCGGACGTCCCTCCTTGCGCAGTAGGCATAGCTGCCCCTCCTTCCAAAGCTTCGGGAACCTCCCAGCGGTAAGGCTCGCGCTGAAAAGGTCCCGAAACCTGTCCTCCATTTGAGCGGCAGCTATGGCTACCACCCGTGCTGGAACGCCGTCCGGTCCAGGGGCCGTCTTTTTTGCTCGGAGGCTGAACAACCCCGCGCTAAATTCCTCCGCCGTCACCGGAGGGACCTCCTCGTCCTGTGACGCCTCCCTCTGTGGAGGATCCATCGTTGGTGGGGTGAATTCGGTCCTGCGTGGAAACAAGGACCGAACCACCCCATCCAGCAGGGCCGGCTCGAGGGTCTCGGTCAGCGGGGGACCGCGGAGGCGCAACTTGTTCCGCGCCGCCTTGTACGGTCTCCCATAGGGATCCCGGTCGAGACTCTCCAGCATCTCGGCGTTCGCCGCGTCCCTGGCAGCGCACATAGCCGACCCGAGGGCCGCCTGCGCCTCTCTGTAAGAGGCGTACAGGAGGTCCTCGGCTGCCAGATCACGTGCGCTGCGCCGTCGGCTTCGCGTGTAGGCCCTCCTGGCCGCCACGCAGTTGGCACGGAGCCCCGCCAACTCTTCCGTCCACCAATAAACGGCACGACGGGGAGGGGGACGGCGAGACCGAGGCATGCTGGAGTTGCACACCTCGGTCAGGGATCCCCTGAGCTGCACGGCTGCGACGTCGACGTCCAGGACCTCAACAGGGGGCGACAGCCAGTCCTGCAGGAAGGCCGCCTCCTTGGCTGCCTCCCGGTCCAACCGAGTGAGAGCCCACCGAGGGAAGGGATACCTGCCAGAGCGGGCCATCTCCCCCCGGGAGCTCGAACTTGAGGTGGAGATGTCGAACCGCACATATCTGTGGTCCGACATGGTCTCCACCGTCTCCACCCGCCAGTTCACGATGCGTGCGGCTAGCAAGGGGGTGGCAAACGACACGTCAACCACCGAACCTCCGCGTTGCCGCACACACGTGTGGACCGACCCCCTGTTGAGGAGGGTCACACCGCAAGACGCCGACCAAAACTCGACGGCGCGGCCCCGGACGTTGCAGGAGGCAGCCGGGTTGCCCCAGGCCTCCGACTTGGCGTTGAGGTCGCCCAGCACCACGACCTGGCGTGGCGCCGCCCTCCCGACGACGGCAGTGAGGATTTCGAGGAAATTCTCAAAGTCTGCGAGAGGGCGGTTCGGGGAGAAATAGACCCCCACAAGGGCTAAATCTCCCCACGCGGCGGCCACGTATCCCTGACCCTTCTCTAAAAGCGAGAGGGGAGGGGAGTCCGTGGAAGACCGCGACACCACTGCCACCAAGCCGTCTCGATCGCCTACCCAATTGGCAGGGATCGAGTAAGGCTCAGCGACCACCACTAAGTCCACCAACCACTCGGCCATGGTCTGCATCAGCAGATCCTGGGCAGCTCGGCAGTGGTTGGCGTTCGCCTGGAGGATGCGATGCTCGACTCTATCCATCAATAGTCATCGCACCCCCCTCCTCCGCAGCCGTGCTAGCGGCAGGCCCGACTGGCGCCTGCGCTTTGCCCTTCTTGGTGGGGGGATTGCACATCCTCCCCTTCATCATGTGGTCTGCCGGGCGGCCACTGGCGGCACACACTAGGCAGTGTGGCTTGGCGGCAGTGCAGGACACGGCTTTGTGGCCGACCTTGCCGCAGCGGTAGCAACTGTCCGTCCTGTCGCACCCTGTCTACTACCCGGATCTTGTGAGTTCACCGGCGAACTTTGAGCGGCTACGGGATTTCGCGCACAGGTGGCATGCCGCCCGGAGCGCTATGGAACGCCAGGAGCGTCTGGAGGGAGAAGGAGGTCAGCGTGGGAGCTACATAGCTCAACTTCAATCAACGTAGCTGGCGACGGCGACGAAGCATACCTTGTGCTGTGGAGTACATGCCCAGATGGGAGAATGTCTAAGGGACACATGGCTAATTTGTAGGGATCAAGAAGCGCCTGCGGACGGTAAAATAAGATGGCCAAGGGTGCTATGTCCGCAGCCGCCCCAAGATTCGGCCCGTATAACGTATGTTGGTCGGGCCATGGGAAGGTATTGGAGGGAGTGTCCGTCCTGTCGACCTGGGACGGACAAAGGGCTCGGGTGTGACCGATACCGAAGCACCTGTAGCAGCGCAGAGGCTGGTCTACAAGTGCTCGGACTGCACCCGAGCTGAAGCCTACGCAGAGCCGTCCCTTGTCGACGACGGCTTTAGCAGCGGCGACTGGGCACTCGAGCCGAATAGTGCCCATGCCACCGCGGCCAGGTCTTATATCCCTGGCTTGCACCGCTGCGACACTACAGCCACCAATGGATGCGACCGCGGCCACCACCTCCTCTTTAGTGACCGAGTCGTCAAGGTCGGCCACCTCCACCGCCGCCAGCTTTACTGGTCGGGCCACCTTGGCCACGTCCGCGACGGCCTCCTGCAGCTTGGCTGCGAAGAGGTCGGCGCTGGCACTGCCCTCCGCACCCGGGAACTCGAATATCCGAGCCCCGGTTTGGGTCCGCCGGCAAACCTAACCTAACCTTTTTTTTTTTTTTTTTTTTTTTTTTTTTTTTTTTTTGCGCTGGGAAAAAATGCGTTACGCATACCTCCCGCTCGGGGGAGCGGGGGGCTATGTGGGACTCCCCGAGCTAAGCCCGGTATACCCACTAAAACGACCCAGCGGCATTCCCGCATCGTCTTATTGGAGGGGGACTGGGAGACCGGCGCAGCCTTTGCGTCCAGTCCTCCTCCGACGAACACCCACCCAACCCATCACGCCCTCCCCGTAGGGAGAGGGCCGGGAATGACGGACGAAGGCGGTGACGAGTGCAATGCGGGCGAAGGCACCCCCGTGCCAGTCGCCCGCGTGTCACCACCAGGAGGAGGGAGAAAACGACCTCTTCTCCGACCTCTCCTTCGTCTTCGGAGCGGCGCAGCGAGAGGGTCTTCCTCACGCGCGCGCTCCGCCGCCTCCTTTTGCGAGATGACATCCTCGCAGAAGGAGGCGACCGCTGCCCAGGACTCCTCGCTCTCCAGCATGGATTTGACCACGCCGGGGAGCGAGAGGTCCTGTCCGATCTCCGCAATGAGACTACGGCGCCGCTCGGACCAAGCTGGGCACACTTCGAGAGTGTGCTGCGCATTGTCTTCCGCGGCGCCGCAGTCGTGGCACGCCGCAGTCTCCTCCCTCCCGATCCGGTGCAGGTACGAGCCAAAACAGCCGTGTCCCGACAGCACCTGCACCAGACGGAAGGACAGAAAACCATGTCGCCTCTCGAGCCAGTCCTGCAGGACCGGACCGAGCGCGTCCAGGGTACGGCGGCCAAAGGTGGCGGTGGCGAGGTCCTGCGTCCAGTGGACCACAATGGCGTCCCTCGACTCCCTCCGCACGGCCTCCCTCTCTTCCGCGACGGGGCGCTCCCCGAGCGCTTTCCGGCGCGCCGTCCATTCGTACACTCTGGCGAGCACCCACGCCTCCAACTCCCAAGGAGGGGTGCTGGCCAGAGCGCACGCCGCCGAAAAGCCTACCGAACGATAGGCCCTCGCAACCCGCAGTGCAATGGCCCTTTGTGGCCTGCGGATCGCCGTCGCGTTCTCCCTCCTGTGTAGGGACTCCTCCCATATGGGGGCGCCGTATAGGGCCATGCTCCGCAGGATGCCACTATACAGGCGCCGGCATAGCGCACCAGGCCCCCCCAGGTTCGGCAGGAGCCATGACAGCGCGTCCGCGGCTTTCAACAGGCGCGTCGACAGCCCGCTGAAATGTGGGCCGAAGCGCCACCTGCTATCAAGTACCAGACCCAGATACTTCATCTGAGTCTGTACGTCCACCCTAGTGCCCTCCACAACGATGTGGGCATCCGGAGGGCAGCGCTGCCGAGGCCCGTGGAAGAACACGGCCTCGGTCTTGTTCAGCGCCACCTTCAACCCCAAGCGGCGGATCCTTCCTGCGACCAACGATCCGCCGGCCGAGGCCAGACAGGCCGCCTCCCTGAAGTTCCTGCCCCGGGCAGTGAGGAGAGTGTCATCCGCGTAGCAGATGACACTCGTGCCCTGGAGCAGGGCTCCCCGCAGGAGCCAATCGAATCCGATGTTCCACAATGGAGGGCCTAGCACCGACCCCTGTGGAACACCGGACTCTGCGCCGTACCGCCTCAGAGTGGCCGATTTGTCTACAAGGAGGACCTCGCGGTCCTCCAAGTAGTCGGCCAGCAGGTCCCTCAAGTACTGGGGCACTCCATGATACCGGAGCGCCTCCAATATCGTCGAGTGGGGAATGGAGTTGAAGGCGTTGGCTATGTCGAATGACACCGCCAGCACTCCGTCCCCCGCCTCAAACGCCCCCCTCACCTGACCCTTGAGTAGGGCCAGCGCGTCGATGGTCGACCGACCCTGTCGGAAACCGAACTGGGCGTCCGACAGGTCCGGGCCGACCCTCCGCAGGTGGCTGTTCAGCCGACTGGCGATGATCCCCTCGAACAATTTGCCGACCTCATCGAGCAGAACGATAGGCCGGTATGCCGAGGGGGAATCGACCGGACGTCCCTCCTTGCGAAGTAGGCATAGCTGCCCCTCCTTCCAGGGCTTCGGGAACCTGCCAGCGGTAAGGCACGCGCTGAAAAGGGACCGAAACCTGTCCTCCATTTGAGCGGCAGCTATGGCTACCACCCGTGCTGGAACGCCGTCCGGTCCAGGGGCCGTCTTCTTTGCGCGGAGGCTGAGTAGCCCCGCGCTAAACTCCTCCGCCGTCACCGGAGGGACCTCCTCGTCCTGTGACGCCTCCCTCTGTGGAGGATCCATCGTTGGTGGAGTAAATTCAGTCCTGCGTGGAAACAAGGACCGAACCACCCCATCCAGCAGGGCCGGCTCGAGGGTCTCGGTCAGCGGGGGACCGTGGGGGCGCAACTTGTTCCGCGCCGCCTTGTACGGTCTCCCATAGGGATCCCGGTCGAGACTCTCCAGCATCTCGGCGTTCGCCGCGTCCCTGGCAGCGCACATAGCCGACCCGAGGGCCGCCTGCGCCTCTCTGTAAGAGGCGTACAGGAGGTCCTCGGCTGCCAGATCACGTGCGCTGCGCCGTCGGCTCCGCGTGTAGGCCCTCCTGGCCGCCACGCAGTTGGCACGGAGCCCCGCCAACTCCTCCGTCCACCAATAGACGGCACGACGGGGAGGGGGACGGCGAGACCGAGGCATGCTGGAGTTGCACACTTCGGTCAGGGATCCCCTGAGCTGCACGGCTGCGACGTCGACGTCCAGGACCTCAACAGGGGGCGACAGCCAGTCCTGCAGGAAGGCCGCTTCCTTGGCTGCCTCCCGGTCCAACCGAGTGAGAGCCCACCGAGGGAAGGGAGACCTGCCAGAGCGGGCCATCTCCCCCCGGGAGCTCGAACTCGAGGTGGAGATGTCGAACCGCACATATCTGTGGTCCGACATGGTCTCCACCGTCTCCACCCGCCAGTTCACGATGCGTGCGGCTAGCAAGGGGGTGGCAAACGACACGTCAACCACCGAACCTCCGCGTTGCCGCACACACGTGTGGACCGACCCCCTGTTGAGGAGGGTCACACCGCAAGACGCCGACCAAAACTCGACGGCGCGTCCCCGGACGTTGCAGGAGGCAGCCGGGTTGCCCCAGGCCGCCGACTTGGCGTTGAGGTCGCCCAGCACCACGACCTGGCGTGGCGCCGCCCTCCCGACGACGGCAGTGAGGACTTCGAGAAAATTCTCAAAGTCTGCGAGAGGGCGGTTCGGGGAGAAGTAGACCCCCACAAGGGCTAAATCTCCCCACGCGGCGGCCACGTATCCCTGACCCTTCTCTAAAAGCGAGAGGGGAGGGGAGTCCGTGGAAGACCGCGACACCACTGCCACCAAGCCGTCTCGATCGCCTACCCAATTGGCAGGGACCGAGTAAGGCTCAGCGACCACCACTAAGTCCACCAACCACTCGGCCATGGTCTGCATCAGCAGATCCTGGGCAGCTCGGCAGTGGTTGGCGTTCGCCTGGAGGATGCGATGCTCGACTCTATCCATCAATAGTCATCGCACCCCCCTCCTCCGCAGCCGTGCTAGCGGCAGGCCCGACTGGCGCCTGTGCTTTGCCCTTCTTGGTGGGGGGATTGCACATCCTCCCCTTCATCACGTGGTCTGCTGGGCGGCTACTGGCGGCACACACTAGGCAGTGTGGCTTGGCGGCCGTGCAGGACAAGGCTTTGTGGCCGACTTTGCCGCAACGGTAGCAACTGTCCGTCCTGTCGACCTGGGACGGACAAAGGGCTCGGGTGTGGCCGATACCGAAGCACCTGTAGCAGCGCAGAGGCTGGTCTACAAGTGCTCGGACTGCACCCGAGCTGAAGCCTACGCAAAGCCGTCCCTTGTCGAGGACGGCTTTAGCAGCGGCAACTGGGCACTCGAGCCGAATGGTGCCCATGCCACCGCGGCCAGGTCTAATTTCCCTGGCTTGTACCGCTGCGACATTACAGCCGCCAATGGCTGCGACCGCGGCCACCACCTCCTCTTTCGTGACCGAGTCATCCAGGTCGGCCACTTCCACCGCCGCCAGCTTTACTGGTCGGGCCACCTTGGCCGCGTCCGCGACGGCCTCCTGCAGCTTGGCTGCGAAGAGGTCGGCGCTGGCACTGCCCTCCGCACCCGGGAACTCGAATATCCGAGCCCCGGTTTGGGTCCGCCTGCAGGAGACTTTGCCGATTCCCAGTTGGGTGGGATCGGCATTGGCACGCGCCCGCACCAAAATGGACGCGTACGTCTCCCCTCTTTCCGCAGCCTCCGCGGTGAGCGTCACCACGACGGCTGCGGACTGAGGGGGATTTCTCCTCCTCCGTTTCCTCTTCCCCTTTCCCTGCCCAGTCACCTGCGACTGGCTGGGAGGCGCGGCGTCGGGGGTGGCGGGAGCGGCCGTTGCCTTGCCCTTCCCCTTGCCCTTCCCCTTCCCCTTCTTGACCACTTCAGTCCAACCTGCATCGTTGGCCGGAGTGGTGGAAGGGAGAAGCGCGTCCTCTCCTGGTGGGGACAGCGTCGGCTCTTCACGCCTCTGTTCCGCTGCGGTTGAGGACGGCCCCGGCTCTTCACGCCTCTTGTCCGCCTTAGTTGAGGACGGCCCCGGCTCTTCACGCCTCTTGTCCGCCGCAAGCGGGGGCCGAAGGCGTTGTTCCGGCAAGAGCCGGTCCTCAATACCTGCGATGCAGGCTCTTGTGAACGCCCGCTCCTCCATAACGACCTTTCGGATTATATCCTCAAGGTTGGAGGAGGGGGCTTCCACCGCAGGTCTAGGGTCTGCCGCTGGCCGGGCAGTGGCGTCGGCCAGTTTCTGATGAAGCTGGCTGACCTCCGACTGCAGGCGATCGACCTTCGCCTGCAGTTGCCGCGTCTCGTCGGTCGCTGTCCTCTTGACCAGCTCCTCGACTATGCCGCGCAGGCTCGCAGCACGGCATTTAAGGGCCTTCTGAAAAGTGCCCTTCAGGTTGGAGGACTTAGAGGCGACCTCCACGATCTCTTCCTCGTCCTCCTCCGCCATCCGCTCCAGTTCGGCCAGGGAGTGGTCCGCGTACAAAACGCGAGACGCACCGTACCCAGACCTGGTCCGAGCAGCACGAGCACGCTGCTCCTTGGCAGCAACGCGCTCTTCGAGCTCCTGCTGGTGCAGCGTCCGCCTAGCCAGGTCTAGCTGACGTTGGGCGTCCGCGAGACCCACGACGTGTGAGTCCGCCGCTGTTACCGCCTTTTTGGGCTTCGACTTTCCTGCAGTTGAGCCCGAGGCCGAGGAACCCTCGGATGCCACCTTCCGGAATTCGCGCTTCCGCGACCGGATTTCGCCCGCATCGGAGACGCTGTCCAGGGACTCGCTCTCCGAGTCTGACGTCTCGACCGCCCTGAAGCTAGCTGCAGACGGCGCGCGGCTAGCCTCTGACGCAGAAGCGTCGGAGTGGCCCTGAGAAGGGCCTTTTGGTTGGCCCTTAGAAGGGCCTTTGGGTTTTAAAAAACGCCCTAGGGCGTCCCGCGGTGGAGCAGGCATAGCCTCCCGCGAAATCGTAACAGCAAGTCGAGAATGTGAGCTACGATGCACAGTGCACTTTGGCCGATCCCAGTCTGCCACTCCGTTACGGTGACAGAACTGGGTCGTTTCCAGGGGACGCGACGTGGACGCAAGCACTGTGGGGTGGTCCCCCAAACCTAACCTAACCTAACCTAACCTAACCTAACCTTTTTTTTTTTTTTTTTTTTTTAACGGGGGGAAATCCTCATGGATGTCCTCCACCCTGGGGCGGGCGGAGGGGTCTGTCAGACTCTTACTGACTAAAACCACCCCGGTGTTCCATCTCTCACCTACGCCGGGGATCGCGGGAACGTAAACCACATCCGCAATCCCCGGCTGGTGCCGGCCCGCCTCTGCGGGCCACCTCGCGTCTACGGAGGGAGTGAGGTGTTAAACACCCTCCGTGACTTCAGAGAGGGGCGCACGGGAACACCTCGCGCCGCCACCTCGGGTCCGGATGAATGGGGGGCGACAGACGTCCCCAAGTCCGCCGCCCCTGGACCCAGTTAGGGGGGCCGGAAGAGGGCAGCATACGCCCTCCTCCGACGCCCGGTGCGCCTGCTGCGGGCGGGGTCAGAGGTCGAGATCTCTCTTTCCCTTTCCGCAGCCTCCTTCTGCGAGATAACTGTTTCGCAGAAGGAGACCACCGCGTCCCAGGACTCCTCGCCGCCGACCATAGATTGGACTACGGCCGGTAGCGAGAGGTCACTGCCCACCACAGAGATGAGGTCACGGCGCGGCTCCTCCCAAGCGGCACACTCTGCCAGCGTATGCCGCGCCGTGTCCTCCCGACAGTCGACGCAGTGGTGACACCGAGCGTCCGGCTCCCTGCCTATGCGACACAGGAACTTCCCGAAGCAGCCATGCCCCGAAAGGACCTGTGTCGCACGAAACGTCAGGGAGCCGTGCCTTCTCCCGAGCCAAAGGTCGAGCACTGGCCGGATGGCCTCGACAGTGGCGAGGCCGGCGGTAGGGCGTGAAAGCCTGTCCCGCCATTCCGCCACCAGGACCTCGCGCAGCTGCGACCGACGCAGCTCAATGTGTCGCTGCATCAGTCGCTCGCCGCGCGCCCGCGCGTCCTCGCGCCACCGATACAGTGACGCGAGAACCTTCGCCTCCAGGTCCCACGGCGGAGATCTGGCCAGTGCGCAAGCCGCCTCGTAGGAGATCGTGCGATAACCCCTGATGACTCTGACGGCCATCACCCTCTGCGGCTTCCGCAGAACTGTGATGGTGCTGGCCGTCAGGTCAGCCGCCCAGATCGGGGCCCCGTAACCTAACCTAACCTAACCTAACCTAACCCGTGATATCTTTGACTCCTGTAGTGCGTTTTTGAAGCGGTTTTCGATCCCGATCGTCCTAACTAGGCGACCGCTGACCTACAGTCACGAAAAAATTGACCTCCCCTCAAGGGTGTTTTTGATATAACACTTACCCGTATTTTCAAAATTTTTCAATCTTCAAAATTTTATATCTCCTAAACCTAACGATAGATTTCTTTTCTGTTTGCGGAATCCAGTTCTCGCCAACATTACCTAGGTTTTACTGCGCTGTGCGCGATTTTAAAACCCACCAGGTCGCTGAAAACTCGGGTTTTTCGTTAAAAATCGTGGTTTTTTGAGGTTTTTCGACCATAATCAAAATTTTTTGTTCTAAAAGTAGTGCTGAAAACCTCGCTGCGAGCTCGCCCGCGTCGAGACGCGTCTCCCGACACCTCGCACGACCCGCTAGCTCGTAGAAAATTTTACCGCCCACCCGCCCTTTTTACTATAGGAAGGGGTAGACAAAGATTTCGCCAAAAAATTTTTATTTTTGATTTTGCCTCGTGGCTGTTAGCCCAGGTCAAGAACAACATTTGTATCGTCTTACGACCACTCCAGCACTATATTCTGGAGCAGACGGGCCTTTACATTGTTTATATTGGACCCTAATCAAACTGACTCGTTGTTTTGCTCACCCATCGGGTGTCTTGACCACTTATTTGACTTGCTGGCCCCCTCTTTACAGGGACCAGTAATCACTGATATCGTTTTTGGTATAGACCATATTTTATTATATATATTGACAATTTTCCCCGTTCTCGTGGCTGTGCTCTATACACACAAGCCACATAACACCACAACTAAACGGAACGTAGCTTTTAAAAATGGTTCTCGGTATTCGCACCCCAGTTAAAGCGAGAGCGCCGGTGGCCAGCGCCAGCGGACCACAGGAGTCGACATCGTCTGCCCATTCGGGAGGTGAGGGACCCTCTGGAGCGCGTGAAGCGCCGAAGGGGTTATCCCTCAGGTTCGACAGGGCAGACGCTGTTCGAGGACCCCTAGTGGGAACAGCCGAAACGCCACGGGCGTCGGCGGGGGCCTCCGGCGCTCTCGCTCCCACTACCACCCCCAGCCCGTCGAGCTCGTCTGGACAGGTGCTGGACGCCGCCAGAACATTTATCCGGAGGCCAGAGCGGAAAAGGAGATCCATAGATATCATGGATGCTTATACCAAGCAGACAGATATCTATGCCGCCTCATCTAATGATAAACTGCTCCAGGAGGTGATGAGGACCTTTGAGGACATACCAAGCAGAGTCAAAGACTACCCTCAGATGAGGAGAGACATAAAGGTCTTCCTCGAAACTCAGTCGGATAAGTGCCTGCGGATCCTGTTCGAGTTGAGTAAGCGAGTGAAAAGCCTGGAAACAGCGCCTCAAACTGCTCCACCGTCGAAAACCCACACCAAGCTTACGTCACTCGATCCGCCGGAAACCATTCTAGAAAGGCTGGAAAAGGTGGAGACGACTATTAAGACGCGGCTCAACGACCTCGAAGATAAAGTGGCTAAAAACTTCCAGGAGATGACCGACCATTACACCGATAGCGGTTCCGACATCATCGACAACGTCGTCGGTAGGATCAACGAGATCAGCGAAAAAATTGACCACACGATAAAAGGGGTGGGGATAGTTGGTCATGCCGCGGCTGTCCTCGAAGATAAAATCGACGGCGTTGCCGGTGAGGTCGTCACCAGAACCGACAAAATAACGGAGGTCATAAGGGAAGTGGCTCGCGACCCAAAGCCTGACTCGCAGCCCACCTACGCCCACGTCACGGCAGCCAAACCCGGGCATCGGCCGGCACTTCACTCGATGGCGGTCACCCTTGAAGGCAGTCAGGAGACTGCTGACGAGGTGCTCGCCAGGGTGAAGAGGGCGGTCGATGCAAGGGGAACTGGCTTAAAAATTAACAAGGTCCGGAAGGCCAAAAACCAAACGGTCATACTGGGTTGTGACACAGAAGCGGAGTTGGAAAGAGTAAAAGAGAGGATTGAGAGCCGGGGTAAAGGGTTAATAGTGGCGCCCATGAAGAACAAAAACCCGCTCGTCGTCCTAAAAGACGTCTTTTTGGACAGTGAGGACGACGAGATGGTAAGGGCGCTCTATTCCCAGAACGAAAACATTTTTGGGGACTTGAATCAGGAAGAAAAGGAAATAGCAATAAAATATAAAAAAAAGGACCAGAAACCCTAAAACGGCGCACGTTGTCGTCCAAGTCAGGCCAAAGGTATGGCAGAGGATGACGGAGGCTGGAGCCCTTTACCTTGACCTGCAAAGGGTCAGAGTGGAGGACCAGTCGCCGCTCATCCAATGCACAAAATGCCTAGCATTCGGACATGGCAGAAAATTTTGTACGGAGAGTGCAGACAGGTGTAGTCACTGCGGAGGACCGCATCTGCGCGAGAAATGCGTGGAGTTTGTTGCGGGAAATGAACCGCAGTGCTGCAACTGCCTGCACTCGAAGTTACAGAGGACCGATCACAATGCCTTTAGTGTGGAGTGCCCGGTCCGCAAAAAATGGGACTACCTAGCTCGGACGACAACGGCATATGCATAAACCGTCTCTCCCTCCCCCTAGATATATAAAATATATATTAAATATATATAAAAATATCAAATACGCATCCCAAAGAACCTTAAAAAACCCAGAAAAGTTTAAAACCCCAGTGTAAGAATTGACAATAAATATGTAATATCTGAGTATATATATATATATTATTGCCGCAATTTTAAGATATTTCAATGAAAGCTAGAATAAGAAAGTAATCCATACCCCTACCCTACCCCCCTCCCTTCCCCCTCCCCCTTCCCCCTTTTCCCTACAACAGTCTAAAATACCAATAAAGAAAGGTCCTAACGGTATACTATTAAACTATAAGTGGTCATTATAAATAGGCCTCCGCCAACCAACTGACACAAAATATTTGACTTTCCTGCAAGGGTGGTTTTATTTTAGTACTTACCCCTATTTTCCAAAATTTTACATCTTTAAAAATTAATAACACAATCCTTACGTTAGATTTCTGTTTTGTTTTCTGAATCGGGTTTTCGCCATACTAACCTAGGTTTCCCGGCGCTGCGCGCGAATTGAAACCCTTCCAGGTCGCTGAAAACTCGGTTTTTTCACTAAAAATCGTGGTTTTTTGAGGTTTTTTGACCACAATTAAAGTTTTTTCTTCCAAAAGTAGTGCTGAAAACCTTACAGTGAGCTTGCCCGCGCCGACACGCGTCTTTTGACACCTCGCACGGCCCGCTAGCTCGCATATATCTGCAAAAAACTTAAATTTTATTAAAATCTATACATAGGTACGTATAACAGAAACTACCTTAGGAAGCACCGTCGAAACACAAATCGAGATATCTCAGACTCCTGAAAAGCTTTTTTGAAGCGGTTTTCGACAGTAATCATTATAAATAGGCCTCCGCCAACCAACTGACACAAAATATTTGACTTTCCTGCAAGGGTGGTTTTATTTTAGTACTTACCCCTATTTTCCAAAATTTTACATCTTTAAAAATTAATAACACAATCCTTACGTTAGATTTCTGTTTTGTTTTCTGAATCGGGTTTTCGCCATACTAACCTAGGTTTCCCGGCGCTGCGCGCGAATTGAAACCCTTCCAGGTCGCTGAAAACTCGGTTTTTTCACTAAAAATCGTGGTTTTTTGAGGTTTTTTGACCACAATTAAAGTTTTTTCTTCCAAAAGTAGTGCTGAAAACCTTACAGTGAGCTTGCCCGCGCCGACACGCGTCTTTTGACACCTCGCACGGCCCGCTAGCTCGCATATATCTGCAAAAAACTTAAATTTTATTAAAATCTATACATAGGTACGTATAACAGAAACTACCTTAGGAAGCACCGTCGAAACACAAATCGAGATATCTCAGACTCCTGAAAAGCTTTTTTGAAGCGGTTTTCGACAGTAATCATTATAAATAGGCCTCCGCCAACCAACTGACACAAAATATTTGACTTTCCTGCAAGGGTGGTTTTATTCAATTTAGCCCTTCCAATAGTATAGATTTGACTAGTGACGATGAAATTAAATCAGTTAAACCTAAGAGATTAGTCACTAGCAAAAATAAACTTAAAAAATATATAAAAATCAACAAATATATTCTTAAGACTAGGAAAATGGTTAAAAAACAAAAGTTCTTCATCAAAAATGTAAAACTCAATAGGGAAAGGCTAAATTTATTAAAACAATTAGATATTTACTCATTAAACTTAGAAAAAAGTACAAAAAAATACCAAACTGACACTGAAGACTTGCAGTGTGAACTTGACCGTCTGCAGCAGAAATTAAATTCAATGACGATCAAATATACCGCCTCTGAAAACCAAATGAGGGAATATGTGTTGGCAATGAATGAGTTAGTAAGTTCACAACAAAACTGTGAGCGGTGTCAATCACCATCTATTGCTACAACACCGGATCATTCGTTGTCAATACATGATACAGCCTTACTGCAGTCTTGTGCCAGTTTGCCAAACACTAATTGTTTATCACAGAAAATTTTAAATAATGATATTGTTATGTATTCTGATGAAATAGGTAAGGACTTAGGCCACTTTTTGACAAGTGAATACCCGGGCCACTCCATAATAAACAATTGTATGCCTGGATGTTCATTATTTGACATAATGAAAAAAATTATAAAAAGTAAATTTAACCAAGATACTATACTTGTGATTTTTGTTGGTAATAGGGGCAATTTAACCAAGGGAGAATTGCTCCAATATTATAGGACACTATGTAACCTTAGATTAAGAAAAATTGTGATGTTCACATTGCCATATAGCCAAAGTTTGCCACAGGAAGAAAATCTCACTAGATTTAATTTGAATATGACATTGCACAATGTGACATTTAATAATCATTTATTTAATTTAATTGACACCAACAATTTTATTGGTGATAATTTTTATTTGACAAAAGATAGGTATCTTGTAGACAGATACTATCTGACAAACTTTTGTAGGAGACAGATAGCTATGTCGCTATCATATTATTTTAATATTACAGCCAAGAACTTGGCTAAACAATTTGCTCCTATTGAGCAATGCCATTTTGACATTTTAAATAATTCTGCCAATATCTTGGCAACAAATATTGACCCAAATTATAATTTAAATTAGAAAGTAGGACAATAGAGATTATCTCTAGCACCAATGCCAATAATAATTCAAATAATGTTTTAAAATCAATAAATACTATTAACCTGGTGCATCAAAATATTCAAGGATTTATGAATAAGGATTTAGAAGTTGAATTATTCCTTAATTTTAACAATATTGATATTCTCTGTGTAACGGAACATTGGCTTAAAAGCCATCAGTTTATGTTCAATTATAGTAATCACCAGGTTGGTAGTTCGTTCAGCAGAGTAAATGCTATACATGGTGGCTCATTAATTTTAATAAATAATAATCTTAAATTTAAGGACCGTAAGGATATAGTGAGCCTCTCTGTTGAGCGGATTATTGAAATAGCCTGTATTGAATTGGAGCAGTATGTTATATTAAGTGTATACAGACCACCTTCAGGATTGTATGATAGTTTTGAAACAGTAATGGATGAAGTTATGCACAAAATTGGTAATTCAAGCAAGTCTATCATTATCTGTGGTGACTTTAATGTTAATTTGTTAGAAAATTCTAGTTTAAGTACGAAAATTATAAGTCTGTTTCAGTCATACAATCTTGCAAACCTTTTCATGGAGCCTACTAGAATAACTCCCACTAGTGCCACTTGTCTAGATAATATCTATACAGATGTTGTACCTACCCATACAAAAATGATTAATTTAATAGATTCAGATCACTGTGGACAATTTATCTCTATACCAAATATAAATAAAACAAAAACAAAAAAGGATATCACTGTTAACCCAAAATCAAAGTTTCGTTTAGAAACATTTAAGGCTAAACTTTTAAATAAAATGCCAAATTTGTCAACGAATGATGACCCTAATCAATATTATAATGATTTTTTCAAAATGTATTGTGCAGAGTTTGATACAACATTTGTTCCCAAAAACATTTCAGTTAACTGTAACACTACCTTCAGTGACTGGGCCACCATTGGTATTTATAAGAGTAGAGAACGGCTTTATGAGCTGTATGAAGAAAGAACTTATATTAATACAGTAGAGTTTAACTTATATGTTAAGAATTATACTAAATTATTTAAAAAGGTTTGTTATATAGCCAAGTCTAGGTACTTGGGTTCAAAAATTAAAAATAGTAGTAATGTAATTAAAACGACATGGAATATTATTAATAGTGAAACAGGAAGGTCTGTCAATCGAAGTAGTGATTATAGCCTTGCTATTGATGACAGTATTATTGAATCAGACTCGCAAGTCGCCGCGGCATTTGAAGATTTCTTTGCAGAGATTCCCGTATCGACAACTAAGTATCTAGATTCATCACCCAGTGCTGCAGAAGCTTTACTTAAAGAAAACGTTCCAGTTTGTGATGCTGAATTTAAATTCCAATATGTCACTTCTACTGATATTGTAAAGACGTTTAATTCACTGAATGTTAAAAAAACTGCAGATCTATGGGGTAATTCTGTTGACCTTGCTAAGTCTATAATACACATTGTAGCTCCTACTTTAGCTGTTATTTTTAATAATTGTGTAGACCGTGGTGAGTTTCCTGATCTAATGAAATATAGTAAAATAATACCTTTATTTAAATCAGGTAGTACATCAGACCCTTCCAATTATAGACCCATCTCAGTGCTACCTACTTTTAGTAAAATTTTTGAGAAACTGATTTTAAATCAATTGCAAAGATATTTTAATAAACATAATTTTTTACATAATAAGCAGTTTGGTTTTACAAGGGGTCGTTCAACAACTGATGCCGGTGTTGAACTTCTAGGACACATTTATAATGCATGGGAGGACAAATGCGATGCTTTGGGGATTTTTTGCGATTTGTCCAAGGCGTTTGATTGCGTTCTCCATGAGACATTGATCAGGAAATTACACTATTACGGAATCAGGAACGCCTCTCTGGATCTTCTTACTTCATACTTGAGTGATAGGATTCAGAGAGTTGATGTCAACGGTAAAAGATCTCCTGGATCTGTAATCAGGATGGGGGTCCCCCAGGGCTCAATTTTAGGTCCCTTCTTGTTTCTCGTTTATATTAATGACTTGCCGTACCTCATAAAAGACAAACACGATATAGTGTTATTTGCAGACGACACGTCGCTTTTGTTTAAACTAAAACGCCAGCAGATAGTTACTGACAATGTAAATTCTGCCCTAGCAACTGTAGTTAACTGGTTTAATGCTAATAATCTTTTACTAAACGAGAAAAAGACAAAATGTATAAAGTTTACCTTACCTCATGTGCGACAAGTGAACACTGTTGTATCGATAAAGGGTGAAGAGTTGAAACCCGAAGATACCACAGTGTTCTTAGGCATTACTTTAGATGCGAAGCTGCAGTGGGGCCCCCATAAAGACAAACTGTCAAAAAAGCTCAGTTCTGCAGCATATGCTGTTAGGAAAATTCGTGGCTTAACTGATTTGGAGACGGCCCGTTTAGTATATTTTAGCTACTTTCATAGTGTGATGTCATATGGCATTCTGCTGTGGGGAAATGCCGCTGATATTCAGACAATATTTGTCTTACAAAAAAGGGCTATTCGTGCAATTTACAAATTAAGTCCCAGACAGTCCCTCAGAGACAAATTTAAAGAGATTAATATTATGACTGTGCCATCCCAGTATATCTATGAAAACCTCTTGTATGCACATAAAAATATTAATCTGTTTAAAAAATACAGTGATATCCATAGCATAAATACTAGGAACAAACACAATTATGTCGTTCCTAAAACCAGGCTCAAAAAAATAGGTGGTTCGTTTCGATGCCAATGTATACATTTTTATAATAAACTTCCTAGCCCTATTCAAGAACTAAGCATAAATAAATTCAAATTATTTATAAAACGTAAGCTATGCCAGAAAGCTTTTTATACAGTGAAAGATTATCTTGAGGACAAGAAGGCTTGGGATTGAGCTGCTTCAGTTTTGTACACGGCCCAATGTTTTAATGTTTTTTTTTTTCTGTTTTGTTCTCTTTTGTGCGCTTTTTGCTTATATTTATACAGTTTGACATTTTTATATTTTCATTTTCACTTACTCTTGACATGAATGTTTACTTTTTAAAGTATTCTTTTTATTTCATTAGAATTTCTTATTTTGACATGAATACTTACTTTGTAAAGTATCATTTTTTTTTTATTATTATTTTAATTTTATTCCCTATTGTGAATATGAGGACTATATGGGTTATTATTAGCATTTTCCCCTTCAAAGTATTTTTTTAACGTTGTCTGGCTGTTTGAGTATTTTTGTGGCCTACCCAAATGTCCTTTCATTGGCATTGTTCGTCGAGTTGTTGAGCTCCTTATTGATTCTAAGTTGAGCTACTTGTCTCTGACCAAGGCTTGCACTGACTGGACAGGTCCACTCAAAACGGTGTGGTTCCTTCTTAAAAAGACCATTTCAGACACTTATCTGCATGGCCCTCGTATAACGTATTGTGAATATGAGGACCATGTAGATCGCTACGTCGGGGGTTCATTCATATTAGTCTGGCGGTTTGAGTTCCTTACGTGGCCTACCCAAATGTCCTTACTTTGGTATTGTTCGTCAAATCGTTGAGCTCCTTAAAGTTCTAAGTTTGAGCTACACGATAACTGACAAATGCTTGCACTGTTTGGACAGGTCCACTCAAATCTGTGGGGTACTTTCCTCAAAAGACCACTTCAGACACCAACCTACATGGTTCTCATATGATTTGACCAGTACAATTGTATGGACTTCAAAAGAGACCTTGACCTCTGAGTTTGTTTCGGTGTTTCTTCTCAGGGTAGTCAGTTAGGAAACACCGGCCTCATCTAGTTTTTATAACGGCCCAAAAAAGATTGACGTGTAAAAGTGTTTTTTACAACCTACTTACAAAAATAAATCATTTATCATTATCATTATCATTATTTTAGTACTTACCCCTATTTTCCAAAATTTTACATCTTTAAAAATTAATAACTCACAATCCTTTTTTTTTTTTTTTTTTTTTCTGGATGGGAAATCATCAAATGACCCCTCCCGCCCTGGGTGGGGCGGTAGGGAGTGTCAGACTTTTACTGACTAAAACCCACCCGTGATCCTTCTTGTGCCCTATGCGTTCCAGGGCCGCGGTAACTCTTTCGAACAAATTCCGCAACCCTAGCAGGCACCGACCCTATGGGGTCCCGTCCTTGGTGCTGACGGCTCCTTCGGCGCGCGTGGAACACAACGCGTCGTCGACTCAACCTGGTGTCGGACGGCGAGCCACCCACGCTCACCGTCCCCAGGCATCAGCCACTGCGCAATAGCACAGCGGCCGACTTGTCTCTGGAGGAGGCCGAGATGGGACCATTACTGGCACTCCATCTCAGCACCCTCCCGAGCGTTGGGAGTCGCAGCACCCGCAGCAGAAGTGGCAGAAGCGGCGACGGAAGCCGCGGCGGCGGCAGAGGCGGCGGCGGCGGCAGACCTCTTGCCCTTGGTCGGGGCGGATGGCGCGCAGGCCCTTCCCCCAGCCCAGTGCTCGGCCGGCTTGCCAGCAGCCGCACATGCACTGCAGTGCGGCGTGGCCTCACATGAGCCGGCCCGATGACCGGGCTGACCACAGCGGAAACAAAGACCGCTGCGGTCCACCTCCGAGGGGCACATAGCTCCCGTGTGGTTGCCCACATGGCAGCGGTAGCACCTCAGAGGCCTGGGTTCCAGCAGTTTTACCCGCGCAGACACCCATCCCACCAAGAGCCTTCGGCCCTCCGACACAGTTCTGGCCGCCGTCACGGGGCAGCTCACCACAAGGGTTTGCATGCCCGTGTTGTCAGGCCGGAGGGCGCCCGCCTTGACGAGCTCGGCAGAGCACCCCCCAGTCCTGGCGACGGCGGCCACAACTTCCTCCTCCGTAACGGAGTCATCCAGGCCCACTATGCGCATGTCGATGCGCTTAGTCGGCCTGGACACCCGGACCTCGTCCGCGGGTAAGACCGCCCTCAGCTTTTCGGCCAAGGCGTCCGCGAACGGGCCACTCTCCGCTCCGGCGAGCTCAAGCTTACGGGCACCGGTTAGGGTCCTCCTGACCCCGATGCCCCCGCTGATGCCCAGCTCTTGGAGGCTCACCGCCTCCTTCGCCCGCTTCAATACGGCGAGATACGTCACGCCCCTCTGTTCCGCTTCCGGCTGCAGTGTGAGCACTACAGCCGCGGATTTCGGGGCGCGAAGCCTCGCCGCAATAGCGTTGGCCTTACGCCGCTGCTTCCTCGCCTTCCTCCTGGCCGCCTCTTTGGCCCTCCGCTTCTGGCCAGCAACCTGCCACTCGGCCCCGGCCGCAGGAGGGTCCGAGGGTGGGGGTGGGGGCGGCTGTGGCACCACTGGCGCCGCAGCCTTAGCCGCTCCTCCCCGAGCCTTCCTCCCACCCCTTTTCACCGGGGCCGACTTGGTCGTCGCCGGCGTCGCAGCCGCCGGCGCCAGAGGCGCTGGCGCTGCTCCGCCCTTGGCCTTTGCCTTCGCCTTGCCGGACGTTCCCGGGCTGGCAGCCGCGGCGGCCGCGTACGAAGCCGCCTTCTGCTGCTGGCCCGGGGCCCTCTGAGTCGCCGCTGTTGCCGCTGTTGGGGGACGCCGGACCATGTCCTCCAGCATGGAGAACTGCCTCCGGAAGGGAGCCAGCTCCTGCCGTACCAGGTCCCGCACCTGGCTCAGCACTTGGCCCCCCTCCGGCGCTGCCGGACTCAGTCCCCCTCGCGGCTCCACGGAGGCCGCTCTGGCCATCCCCGCCAGGTCCCTCCGGAGCGACTCATTCTCCTGAACGAGTCGCTCCGTAAGAACCGCGAGGCGGGCGACCTCCGCCCGCAACTCCGACGCCTCGTCTGAGGCAGTCCCGCCAGCGTTGGCCGCCGCTGCCGCGGTTATGTGCTGCGAAGGTTCGGAGACAAAAAGTCGTCGAGGAGTATCTGCAAGCGAAGGAAAAATATGAGTCCCACGCAAGGAGAGCACAGACAGAGGGCTGGAAGGCGTTCTGTAAGAAGCAAGACAGGGAGGGCGTCTGGGAGGGGATCTACAGGATCATCGGTCGGACCTCCAAAAGGCACGAAGACCTGCCCCTGGTGAAAGACGGAGTATCACTCAACCCGCAAGATTCGGCTCGACTACTGGCCGAGACTTTCTACCCCGAAGACCTGGAAGCATCGGATAATGAAGACCACCGCCGGACTCGAGAAGCGGCCAGTCGCGTAAACGAGTGGTCGCATGATGAATACCATGACCCACCGTTTACGCTTCTGGAGCTGAGGTCCGCGGTGGAAAGCTTTAATCCAAAGAAGGCACCCGGGGTGGATGGTCTCACAGCCGACATCTGCGCGCAGGCCATTCTCCGGGACCCAGGGGTGTTCCTTGCACTCGCGAACAAGTGTCTCGAGCAGGGGCACTTCCCTGGGGCCTGGAAAGTGGCCACGGTGGTGATACTCCGAAAACCAGGTAAAGACACCTACACAACCCCGAAGTCGTACAGGCCGATCGGCCTCCTACCTGTCCTGGGCAAAATCCTCGAAAAGCTGCTGGTAGCTCGTCTGAAATGGCACCTCATCCCGCGGTTTAGTACTCGCCAGTTTGGCTTTATGCCACAGAAAAGCACCGAGGACTCCCTCTACACCATGATACAACATATCAATGAAAAGCTAAGCCAGGAGAAGCTGATCACTGTTGTATCACTGGACATAGAGGGAGCCTTCGATAGCGCATGGTGGCCGGCCATTAAGGTCAGACTGGCTGAGGAAAAGTGCCCGGTGAACATAAGGCGGGTGCTAGACAGCTACCTAAGCGAGAGAAGCGTCCGGGTCAGGTACGCTGGAGCGGAGTGCCGCAGGGCGACGACTAAGGGGTGTGTACAGGGGTCGATTGGAGGTCCGATCCTATGGAATCTGGTGCTGGATCCCCTGTTGAAGGGGCTCGGCGAACGAGGCGACTACTGTCAGGCATTCGCCGACGACGTGGTGCTCATCTTCGACGGGGATACAGCACTAGAGGTCCAAAGACAGGCCAATGCCGCCCTCGAGTATGTTCGGAGGTGGGGCATCGTGAACAAGCTGAAGTTTGCGCCATGTCACGACCTGCACAGAAGATATGCTCCGAAGCGTCGAAAACTGGAGATTATCTGGAGACGTCACCACCTCGGACCACAAGGCAATCCTGTTTGAATTGAAACTACAGAAATCAAAAGGTATGGACATAGTAAGAACCACCAGAAAATTTAACACTAAAAAAGCAAAATGGGGACAATTTTATGGAAAACTTAAAGAAAATTGGGAAGAGCAAAATATAAACAAAACAGAAATAGACAAGATATTAACGATAGGAGATTTGGACAAAATAATAGAAAAATACACAGAAGCAATAGAGAAGGCATGTGACGGAACCATACCGACTGTTAGAAAAAGAAATCAAACAGGATTGCCCTGGTGGACAGAGGAGTTGACAAAAATGAAGGAGGAGGTCAAGAGACGTAAGAGGAGAATCTCCGGTGCCGCACCGAGACGCAGAGCATGGGTGTTGAGCCAATATCTTGCAGCTAAAGAGGAGCTTAAACAGAAGATGGAGAACACGCTGACATCCAGTTGGAAGGAGTTTTGTGGAAGGCAGGAACGAGAGACAATGTGGGACAGTATTTACAGAGTAATAAGTCGCACTGCCAAAAGGCAGGAAGACATACCGCTAGTGCAGGATGGCCGAGTACTAAGCAGCGAGGAGTCAGCCCGGATGCTTGCCAAAACGTTTTATCCTGAGGATAAAACACAAGACGACAACGCAGACCACAATAGGATACGTGAGGCATCAAATAGAGTGAACGAAAACACGAATGGTGAGACATTCGATCCTCTATTCACAACGGAGGAACTAAAGTGGTCTGCGTCTAGCTTTAATCCGAAAAAAGCTCCGGGTATTGACGGACTAACAGCGGATATATGCAGGGCGGTTATTGCTCACAACCCGCATTTGTTCCTGGCGGTACTCAACAAGTGCCTTAGCCTATTCCACTTCCCGACCGGCTGGAAGGAAGCAGTAGTTGTGGTTCTCCGAAAACCCGGCAAGGAGGACTATGTGAGCCCCAAATCATACAGGCCGATTGGGCTATTGCCTGTACTGGGTAAGATCTTCGAGAAGATGCTGGTACGCCGAATCCGATGGCATACTTCTCCACAAGCAAACAGGAACCAGTACGGATTCGTGCCCCAGCGCAGCACCGAGGACTCCCTCTATGACCTTATGAAACACATAACAGATAGGCTAAAAGAAAAGAAGCTAATCGTAGTCATTTCATTGGACATAGAGGGAGCCTTCGACAATGCCTGGTGGCCAGCAATAAAATGTCGACTGGCCGAGACGAATTGCCCTATCAACCTGCGACGTCTCGTAGATAGTTATCTTCGGGACAGAAGAGTAAGAGTACGGTACGCGGGAGCAGAACACGTACAGGAAACTACCAAAGATTGCGTACAAGGGTCAATAGGGGGGCCCACCTTCTGGAATCTGCTCCTGGATCCCCTGCTCCAGGAACTAGATCAGCGTGGAGACTACTGCCAAGCATTTGCGGATGATGTGGTCCTGATTTTTTCGGGTGACACAGCGCTTGATGTCCAGAGACGGGCCAATGCGAGTCTAGCTCATGTTCAGAAGTGGGGAGTCAAGAACAAACTCAAGTTTGCACCACAAAAAACCAAGGCAATGGTCGTGACAAACAAGTTAAAGTACGACTCGCCACTTCTGCACATGGGCGGGGGGGACATTGTGCTGTCTCGGGAGATCAAAATTTTGGGGCTCACAATAGATGATAGGCTGACGTTCAATGCTCACGTCTCGAACGTCACGAGGAAAGCAGCGAACCTGTATAAACAGCTATCAAGAGCCGCAAAAATCAGCTGGGGCTTGAAGCCCGAAATAATCAGGACCATATCGACGGTTAAAAGGAAATAGGGTATAAGCGACAAAAAGTGAAATGTTCAGGAGAGCCGTTCAAAGTTTTAAATTTTAGAAAAACTGACGTAATTTTGTTATTTATTAAGATATCGCGAAAAATAAAACAGTTATAAAATCAGAAAAAAATGGAGCATTTACTGGTATTTTTAGTTTTAATGATTTTACGCTATTTAAAGTGGTTTTTGTCGCTTATGACAATAGCTTTTAATTTTCTAATGAGGAAATATGGCATAAGATACAAATGACAAAGTAAAATATTAAAGGATAAAAAGCCTAAGCGACATACTGATTTCTCACACAGCAAGGTAAAAGGGTATAAGAGACTAGACAGTTCAATAAGTGTTATAGGAAAAGAAGGATAAGGTGCTTTTCACAGTGGTTGTATGGAAGCTAATAGAGCACAAGAAACAGTCGGCTTTCAAAACAATACCAGGATATAAGACATTAGTGACGCACAATGTCGCTTGAAAGCAAAGGAAAAGAAGGATAATCAACATTTCGCATTGCGTGAGTCTATGGAAATATGGATGAAAAGACACCCCAAAAATAATGAAGTAGCGCCACCAACACGATCTTTCATCAGGATAAGAGCTAAAACGGGTATTACACTGCACTGTAATTTTGTCCCTAACTCGTAAAATAGGGTGAAGTATTTTAGTCGATTTTCATACAAAAAGACTAAGGATACTTAGTCTTAGGGGCCTGTTTCAGTATACCCTACCCGTTCAAATGATTCTAATTTACACTAAATAGTAGATTTCAAAGATGATAGTTCGTCATTATAGTCATTTTCATGTCACCCACTTCCGCGAGGGAGACCAACAATCGCAAGGCGGCGTTGGGTTTCTGGTAAACAAGTCCTATCTAACAACTTTGTGGAAATGTTAAGTGTGTCGAACAGGGTAGCGTACCTTATTGTGAAGCTCACCGAGAGGTATAGCCTCAAGGTAGTGTACGCACCAACCTCGACACACTCGGACGACGAAGTGGAAAATATGTTCGATGACATATCGAGAGCCCTCCACTTCACTACAAAGACATAGTATATCGTTGTCATGTTGACTTTAATGCCAAAGTGGGAGTACAGTATTGCTGCGAATAGGTAATAGGATACCATGGATTTGGAAGCAGAAATCATAGGGGGCAAATCCTCGTCAACTTCCTCGAACGGGAGGGGTTGTTCTTGATGAACTCCTTCAAGAAACAGACCCAAAGGAAGTGGACGTGGCAAAGCCCCGACAATATGACCAAACATGAGATATCGATATCATGTTTGTTCATCATGAATGACAAGAGGCATATATTCAGAGACGTCTCCGTGATCAATAGGTTCAATACCTGTAGCGATCACCGACTTGTCCGAGGCTCTCTGAATATTAACTTCAAGGCCGAACGTGTCCATCTGATGAAGTCCAGACTCCGACCAACTCTGCTCCAAACCATGGCATGATCTGAAACGTTCCAGGCAAACCTGTAAAACCGATTTGCTGCCGTGGAAACCACAACAGACGTAAACCAGAACCTCTAAAATGTGATTTGGATCCTCAGGGAAAAGGTTACGAGATACTGTGATATGCAGCGTAAGGGCAAGAAGTTCAAGCTTTCAGAAAGGACTTTAGGGCTAATGAAGGAATGACGTGAAAGCCCACCCGTCACTTCGTCGGCAAAGCGATTTCTAAACTGAGAGATCAACAAGCACGTACGACAGGACCTCCGGGGCTTAATGTTCTTTCGGTTGAAAGAGCAATCGAGCAGAATCGGGGGTCATACAGTCTCTTGGAAGAAGCCACCTGATGAAGTTGACCACAGCAAGTGGAGAAGTTGTTTCTTTGAAGCCAGTAGTCTTTTAGGAAGTGGAGGACTTCTATAGCCGGTTATACGCATCGCATGCATCTCGTCCTGATCCCAAAAATGAGGGTTCTAGAGCCACATTGACACGCCATTTAACCGAAGACCTGCCAGAAGTCCTATGGCATTAAGTCCGCTTTGTACAGTTTTTTTTTTACTAGTGCGTAAAGTTTTAATAAATAAATAAGTCAGTATTGGCGAAATCGAGATCGCTCTTGGGCAGCTTAAAAATGGAAAAGCCCCTGGAGAAGACGGCGTTACCACAGAGCTGCTGAAAGCTGGAGGTAAACCCGTACTGAGGGATTTCCAGAAGCTGTTTAACGCTGTCCTGTTTGAAGGGAGAATTTCAGAGGCGTGGAGTAGAAGTGTGGTTAAGATAACCACACTTCTACTCCGTTCTTCAAAAAGGGAGACAAGATCTTATTGAAGAACTATCGACCCATATCCCTTCAAAGCCACGTCTATAAGCTGTTTTCAAGAGTGATTATGAACCGTCTTGCGCGAAAGCTCGACGAATTCAAACTACCAGAACAGGCTGGGTTTCGGAGCGGATACGGCCGCATAGACCACATCCACACAGTGCGGCAGATTATACAGAAGACCGAAGAGTATAATCAGCCCCTGTGTCTAGCATTTGTGAATCATGAAAAGGCCTTTGACTCGGTTGAAATCTGGTCTGTTCTGAAGTCCCTGCAGCGCTGCCAAGTAGACTGGCGATACATCCAAGTGATGAGATGTCTCTACGAGGCCGCCACCATGTCCGTTCAAGTACAGAATCAGCAAACAAGTCCCATACCGTTGCATCGAGGAGTGAGACAAGGGGATGTTATTTCCCCGAAATTATTCACTAATGCAATGGAGGATATGTTCAAGACGCTGAACTGGAACGAACGTAGCATTAACATCAATGGCGAATACATCTCTTACTTGCGATTTGTAGATGATATCGTCATCATGGCAGAAACGCTGCAGGACCTACAACAGATGCTGAATGATCTTGCTGACTTTTCTGTAACATAAACATTGTTTCGCAGTAAACATTTTGACTTTGACTTTATTAAAACCAAGGTCATGTTCAACGAAAATGTTCTACCGGAACCGATTGCGATTCACGGTACAATTCTTGAAGTTGTTCAAAAATATGTGTACCTCGGGCAGACATTGCAGTTAGGTAGTAACAACTTTGAGGGCGAGGTGAATAGAAGAATTCAGTTAGGCTGGGCAGCGTTTGCGAAGCTACGTCGAGTCTTTACATCGTCGATTCCACAGTGCCTAAAGACGAAAGTCTTCAATCAGTGCGTCCTACCCGTCATGGCATACGGAGCAGAAACGTGGAGACTGAAGGCTCGTATGGTCTACAAGCTTAAAGTCGCTCAGTGGGCTATGGAAAGGGCTATGCTCGGTGTGTCTCTGAGGGATCGCATCAGAAATGAGGTGATCCGTCAGAGAAGCAAGGTCATCGATATAGCCTACCGGATTAGTAAGCTGAAGTGGCAGTGGGCTGGCCATATTAACCGACAACCGTTGGGGTAAACGAGTTCTAGACTGGAGACCGCGTCTCAGCAAACGTAATGTAGGACGTTCTACACTACGTTTGCCGAGACGCACGGTGGAGTGACGATTTGCGCAGGACGGCTGGCAGAAACTGGATGCGAGAAGCCGAAAATAGATCTAAGTGGCGTGCAGTTGGAGAGGCCTATGTCCAGCAGTGGACTGCAACAGGCTGTTGATGATGATGATGATGATGGGTAGGTAGCTAATACTGCAGCTAGCAGGTAGGGAACTTCAGAATTAATTACGAACACTTGGTATGTATCCGTAATATTAAACATTTAAAAAGGTAACAAACATAATAGTAAATAATAAAAAGCTTATTGGGTATTGTAGTATAAGTGACGTATAAGTATGATTGTAGAACGTGGAAGTAGGTTATAATGTGGTTATAATCGACACCATGATATCTAATTTAATTTAAGTAATAAGATATTATCGACAAAACTGTATTTATATTGTACGCGGAAGTAAGGTATAACCAACAGTGTGATATTAAAATAAATTTAGGTAATGGAGCATAACCTGCATAGCTTCCATAAAGTATTGATTGGTAATAGGGTATAACTGACAGAGTAATATGAAAATGAATTTCGTATATAGGGTACAAGCGCCATAGCTATGTTAAATTACGAAATGGAAGTAGGTTATAAACAACGTTTGTACTTTGTGAGGGAAAAGCTTAAAAGGCATAAACAACCGAAAGCTCGACACCCTTATGAAGTAAAAAAGCATTACCGACAACAAACACAAAATAAGTCATTTTTGTAGGGGCACAAGCACCTTTGTAGCAAAAATTACTTGAATTTTCGTCGGTTACGAAAACTAATACTATGGAAACGATTTTTTTTGCTAGGGCATAAACGCCAAAAAACTCATCGTAGAGCCACGAGAGTAAGCGCATTCGAAAGAGCGGAAAATTTTACGTAGGATGGCATATATAACTCATTTTTGACCAAAATGTCGCTTATGCCCTACTTCCTTTTAACCGTCGATATACACCGCAGTGGTGGAACCAGTCGTCATGTACGCTGCCAGTGCTTGGGCACCAGCGGCAAATAAGGTGGGAATTAAAAAACAGCTCAACACCCTCCAGCGGGGCTTTGCGCAAAAAATCGTAAAGGCGTATAGGACCACATCATTGAACTCGGCCTTGTTACTCTCCGGACTGCTTCCGCTGGATATACGTATTCGGGAAGCAGCCTCCTTTTATGAGGAAAAGAGAGGATACTCCCGGAGAGTGGTAAGAGACCGAGAATTCGAAAAACCGGTCCCTTACACCGAAGTACCACATCCGGCCAGTCAAACAGGTACAGAGTTCAAGTGCGTGGTAAACGATGCAGACATGGACCAGCAAGGACTCGCCAACCCAAAAATCTTCACCGACGGAAGTAAAATTGAAGGAAAAGTCGGTGCAGCGATAAGCCTCTGGGAAAATGGGATAGAGGTCAAAGCCCAAAAGTTCAAATTGCACCATTTCTGCACCGTTTACCAGGCCGAACTGTTGGCCCTGCGCGAAGCCTCGAAGCTGGCCCTGAAACACCACGCGACTGCTTTCGAGGTGTATTGTGACTCCAGGTCGGCTTTGGAAACGGTTGCCCGATGCGTTTCCCTCCATCCCTTAGCATTCGAAACGCAAAAGAATATCCAGACACTGACGAACAGCGGGAAAACCCTTCAATTGTTTTGGATAAAGGCGCATGCGGGGATGGAGGGAAATGAGAGGGCTGACGTACTGGCGAAGGAGGCAGCCACAAGAAGCAGAACGAGGCCGCACTATGATCAGTGTCCGGCTTCATTCGTCAAGCGACAAATCCGAATGGAGTCGCTTGACGAATGGAACATGAGATACAGATCAGGCGAAACAGCCTCTACTAGCAAAATGTTCTTCCCAGATGCAATTGCGGCGTACCGGATTATTTAAAAGAAAAATTAAATTAGACCCGATTGTGGTACAGGTGCTAACGGGTCATGGCGGGTTCTCCGAGTATTTGAATCGTTTCAAGTGCAAGGAGAGCCCGGCATGTCCCTGTGATCCCTCCAAAACTGAAAGCGTCCAGCATCTTATCATAGAGTGTCCAATATTTGCAATCAGTAAACATAATATTGAGTCAGAAACTGGGATTGAAATTACACAGGAAAATATACCAACAATTATGGCAAATAAAACAACAAGAGATAATTTTTTGAGATACTGTAAGGAAATAACTGAAAGCGTAGTAAGGAAGAATAAAGTCTAAAGCAGAAGATGTACTTTAATGTATTATGAGAATACGTTAAAAGTAATCGCCGGAAAATTGTCGAAATTAAAATAATACCTGGTAACCATAAATTTAGTTGTTAAAATGTAGTTCTTAAGCCCTGATTGTTAAAAACTTAGTTTTAAGATGTAAAGGGTTAAAAATTGGAATAAGACGAAATAAGAGTATAAGTAGTAGTAAGAAATAGTAATGCTAGAATTAAGTATAAATAAGGAAGGCTGGTTGAATTGAAATGTAGCCTACCAGTTACAAATAGATAAAAGAAGTAAACCTAAGAAACATGTAGTAGATGTAAGATGATTGTACCCAAAACAAATATGTAATAGCATAAGAATAAACATAGAATAAGAATTATTGTAAAAGAAAATAAATGAACTTGTGTATGTGTTATACCCAAAATAAAGAAAATGAGAATAGGGACCAGTAGAAGGGCGTCCTACCCTTAAGACTGAGAGAGAATTGAATGAAAGAAAGATAAAGTATGAGGAATGAAAGTGCGAGAGGAATACGAGCGAGAACTGGAATGAATGTAAAAACGATTAAAAAGAACTCCGTGGAATACTGTCGGAGGAACACGAGACAAAAAAAAAAAAAAAAAAAAAAACCTAACCTTTTTTTTTTTTTTTTTTTTTTTGCGCTGGGAAAAAATGCGTTACGCATACCTCCCGCTCGGGGGAGCGGGGGGCTATGTGGGACTCCCCGAGCCAAGCCCGGTATACCCACTAAAACGACCCAGCGGCATTCCCGCATCGTCTTACTGGAGGGGGACTGGGAGACCGGCGCAGCCTTTGCGTCCAGTCCTCCTCCGACGAACACCCACCCAACCCATCACGCCCTCCCCGTAGGGAGAGGGCCGGGAATGACGGACGAAGGCGGTGACGCGTGCAATGCGGGCGGAGGCACCCCCGTGCCGGTCACCCGCGTGTGACCACCAGGAGGAGGGAGAAGACGACGTCTTCTCCGACCTCTCCTTCGTCTTCGGAGCGGCGCAGCGAGAGGGTCTTCCTCACGCGCGCGCTCCGCCGCCTCCTTTTGCGAGATGACATCCTCGCAGAAGGAGGCGACCGCTGCCCAAGACTCCTCGCTCTCCAGCATGGATTTGACCACGCCGGGGAGCGAGAGGTCCTGTCCGATCTCCGCAATGAGACTACGGCGCCGCTCGGACCAAGCTGGGCACACCTCGAGAGCACACACACACTTCAGTCCAACCTGCATCGTTGGCCGGAGTGGTGGAAGGGAGATGCGCGTCCTCTCCAGGTGGGGACGGCGCCGGCTCTTCACGCCTCTTGTCCGCCGCTGTTGAGGACGGCCCCGGCTCTTCACGCCTCTTGTCCGCCGCAAGCGGGGGCCGGAGGCGTTGTTCCGGCAAGAGCCGGTCCTCAATACCTGCGATGCAGGCTCGTGTGAACGCCCGCTCCTCCATAACGACCTTTCGGATTATATCCTCAAGGTTGGAGGAGGGGGCTTTCACCGCAGGTCTAGGGTCTACCGCTGGCCGGGCAGTGGCGTCGGCCAGCTTCTGATGAAGCTGGCTGACCTCCGACTGCAGGCGATCGACCTTCGCCTGCAGTTGCCGCGTCTCGTCGGTCGCTGTCCTCTTGACCAGCTCCTCGACTATGCCGCGCAGACTCGCAGCACGGCATTTAAGGGCCTTCTGGAATGTGCCCTTCAGGTTGGAGGACTTAGAGGCGACCTCCACAATCTCCTCCTCGTCCTCCTCCGCCATTCGCTCAAGCTCGGCCAGGGAGTGGTCCGCGTACAGGACGCGGGACGCACCATACCCTGACCTAGTTCGAGCAGCACGAGCACGCTGCTCCTTGGCAGCAACGCGCTCTTCAAGCTCCTGCTGATGCAGAGTCCGCCGAGCCAGATCCAACTGGCGTTGGGCGTCCGCGAGACCCACGACATGCGAGTCCGCGGCTGTTGCCGCCTTTTTGGGCTTCGACTTGCCCGTCGAGCCAGAAGCCGAGGAACCCTCGGATGTCGCCTTCCGGAATTCGCGCTTCCGCGACCGGATTTCTTCCGCGTCGGAGACGCTAGCCACGGACTCACTGTCCGAGCCTGACATCTCGACCGTCCTGAAGCTAGCTGCAGACGGCGCGCGGCTAACTTTGTAACGATGTCGTTGCGTTTTCAGTCTCTTGAACTTTAAACCTCCACGATGACTGAAAACTCCTTTATTTTATTGACCTAAAAAGAAAATGTCTATTTTCAAAAATATTTTAAATTTCGTTTTTTTATTGACTGCTCAGATTTTTTCATTCAGTTCTATCAAATTGCTCAACCAGAGCAGTCAATAATATTTTCAATAGTTATTACCAGTTTCAATAGTAACATGTAACAAGTTTTAGAAACCCGGGGTAAGTTTTATAATAAACATTCTAGTAGTTTTGTAATAACCATCTACCTCCTACCTTCCGCCGTTTATAACTTTTTACCTTCCTTTTGTAACCTTTTATTTTTGTTTTGTTACAGTTTCTTTCCTTATCTAATTTTAAAAATAAACAAGTCACAAACAAATCAAGTTTATTATTACATACAATAATACCATCCTACACACTGGGACGAGTTGGGAGGTGGAAAGCCTCACATAATGTGACCCCCCGTCACATTGGCTCTCCGACGACCAATCTCGTCACAACTTCTGACGCAGATGCGTCGGAGTGGCCCTGAGAAGGGCCTTTGGGTTGGCCCTGAGAAGGGCCTTTTGGTTGGCCCTTAGAAGGGCCTTTGGGTTTTAAAAAACGCCCTAGGGCGTCCCGCGGTGGAGCAGGCATAGCCTCCCGCGAAATCGTAACAGCAAAGCGTTCAAAAGAGCTACGATGCACAGTGCACTTTGGCCGATCCCAGTCTGCCACTCCGTTACGGTGACAGAACTGGGTCGTTTCCAGGGGACGCGACGTGGACGCAAGCACTGTGGGGTGGTCCCCCAACCTAACCTAACCTATCCTAACCTTTTTTTTTTTTTACGGGGGGAAATCCTCATGGATGTCCTCCACCCTGGGGCGGGCGGAGGGGTCTGTCAGACTCTTACTGACTAAAACCACCCCGGTGTTCCATCTCTCACCTACGCCGGGGATCGCGGGAACGTATACCACATCCGTAATCCCCGGCTGGTGCCGGCCCGCCTCTGCGGGCCACCTCGCGTCTACGGAGGGAGTGAGGTGTTAAACACCCTCCGTGACTTCAGAGAGGGGCGCACGGGAACACCTCGCACCGCCACCTCGGGTCCGTATGAATGGGGGGCGACAGACGTCCCCAAGTCCGCCGCCCCTGGACCCAGTTAGGGGGGCCGGAAGAGGGCAGCATACGCCCTCCTCCGACGCCCGGTGCGCCTGCTGCGGGCTGGGTCAGAGGTCGAGATCTCTCTTTCCCTTTCCGCAGCCTCCTTCTGCGAGATAACTGTTTCGCAGAAGGAGACCACGCGTCCCAGGACTCCTCACCGCCGACCATAGATTGGACTACAGCCGGTAGCGAGAGGTCACTGCCCACCACAGAGATGAGGTCACGGCGCGGCTCCTCCCAAGCGGCACACTCTGCCAGCGTATGCCGCGCCGTGTCCTCCCGATAGTCGACGCAGTGGTGACACCGAGCGTCCGGCTCCCTGCCTATGCGACACAGGAACTTCCCGAAGCAGCCATGTCCCGAAAGAACCTGTGTCGCACGAAACGTCAGGGAGCCGTGCTTCTCCCGAGCCAAAGGTCGAGCACTGGCCGGATGGCCTCGATAGTGACGAGGCCGGCGGAAGGGCGTGAAAGCCTGTCCCGCCATTCCGCCACCAGGACCTCGCGCAGCTGCGACCGACGCAGCTCGATGTGTCGCTGCATCAGTCGCTCGCCGCGCGTCCGCGCGTCCTCGCGCCACCGGTACAGTGACGCGAGAACCTTCGCCTCCAGGTCCCATGGCGGAGATCCGGCCAGTGCGCAAGCCGCCTCGTAGGACATCGTGCGATAACCCCTGATGACTCTGACGGCCATCACCCTCTGCGGCCTCCGCAGAACAGTGATAGTGCTGGCCGTCAGGTCAGCCGCCCAGATCGGGGCCCCGTAAAGGGCCATCGATCGCACGATCCCCACGTACAACCGCCTGCAGGCGGTGCTCGGGTCCCCCAGATTGGGAAGCAGCGTTGACAACGCCCCAGCCGCACCCAACAACTTGGGCGCCAGCCGCCGGAAGTGGGGGCCGAAATCCCACCAGCTGTCGAGCACCAATCCTAGATACTTCATGGTGGACTCGACAGCGATACGGACCCCCCCGACCACGATGTGTGATCCCGGCGGCGGTGCCCGCCGGGGGCCATGAAAAGCCATGGCCTCCGACTTGTTGAGGGCCACCTCCAAGCCGAGGCGACGTATGCGGCTCACCACCTGTGAGACCGCAGCCGTCGCCAGCAACGCTGCCTCCCTGTACGAGCTCCCCCGGGCAGTGACCAGCGTGTCGTCAGCGTAACACGTCAGGTCCACTCCCGGCTGGAGCTCGCCCCTCAGCACCCAGTCGTACCCGATGTTCCACAGGGGCGGGCCCAAGACCGAACCCTGTGGAACGCCGCACGACATGGGGCGCTGGTGTCTGCCATCACGTCCCAGATAGGTGACACACCTCTCCGCTAAATAGGCCCCAACTACGCGGCGGAGGTAGGGAGGCACTCGATGGTAGCGCAGTGCCTCCCGAATACAACTCCAGGGCAGGGTGTTGAAGGCGTTGGATATGTCCAAGGACACCGCCAACATCACCCCACCCCGGGACACTGCTTCCTCCGCCAGGACTCTCACACGCGATATCGCCGTGATAGTGGAGCGCCCATGCCGAAACCCGAACTGGCATTCCGCCAGGTCCGGCCCCTCTCCGCACAAGTGGCTGACGAGGCGGGCTGCGACTATCCGCTCGAAAAGCTTTCCCACCTCGTCCAGCAGCACTATGGGCCGGTACGCGGACGGTGAATCCGCAGGGCGCCCCGCCTTCCTGAGCAGGACCAGACGACCAGATTTCCACTTAGTGGGAAACTGGCCCTGCTCTAGGCACGCTGTGTAGAGTCCTAACCTAACTTAACCTAACCTAAACTACTTCCATCGCATGCGCTTCACAAATCCACCGGGAGCGGGTCCCAGCTCCCGGTGGAAGTGTGCATCAGAGGCCGGCGGGCCACGAGGTCCTAAGCAGTCCGGCGGCCGGCGTCCTCTTCGTCGACGCGCTGGTGGTGGTGACGTCGGCGGCGAGAAGTACTTGTCGCTCGAGCTCGACGCGACTGCGACGGCCGGTGTCGCAGCACTCACGGTGGGGCTGGGTTCCGGCGGCGACGAGCCGGAGGTGGCGCGCGTGCTCGTCGAGCTGCGGCTCTTGTCAACATCACTTCCTTCGTTGTTTTTCAATGATCATAGTTCATGTTTACGTATTTTACTTTTCTTTTTTTAACCGACTTCTAAAACAGGAGGAGGTTCTCAATTCGGATGTTTTTTTTTTAAATGTTTGTTCGCGCATAACTCCGTCGTTTGCCAACCGATTTGAAATATTATTTTTTTGTTGAACACACCGACTGCCGAAATTAAAGTTATTTTATACTTTTTGGTTTTTTTGTTTAGATTATTCATCTGAGTTTTGGTTTCATTTCCTATTTTATTTAGAAAATTCTGAGAGAAAATTATTCTTGTTGACAGTTGGGCCACAGATTATTATTATTATTATACCATCTTGTTTGAGGAAATACTGGATGCATAAATATCGAGTGAGGGTTACTTTTCAAATTACCTACATGTTTTCAGTTTGAGGTCATAATATTTTATGTCTGGTTAATAAAATCATTATTAAAAGCGTTTAAACTCTGTTGGATCAGTGATTCTATAAAGATAGGAAAACGCGCAAAGAAACAACATGAGACAATGATGATGAAGATGAGACATCTATGAGACGTCAAGAGGGAAATTGAGTGACTGACACGTCAACGCGCCGAAACTTCTGGGATTAGGACCACGAAATGATGCACAAGGTTTCCTATTATGGTGAACATTGGGGATTTTGGGAACTCACCCTTTATGGGAGTGAAAAAGAGGGAAATTGTTTGTACTAAATCGACGCAGGTGAAATTGCGCGTGCGTTAGTTAAAAACAAAAGAACGATATAACCGTGTTTAGTTCAATGCGCTTTTATTTGGCGAAGTAATCAACATCATACAACAGTAGGTGTAACTGAAATCACTTATTCTCTAAATGATGATCTAGCTTGCGCGTGCGGCAACGGCGGCGGCCGGACCAGTGGTGACGTCTTCCTTTAGCCTGCAAAAAGAAAATAAAGACTCAGTGTTTGCCCAGAGTATTATGTTTGCCACAAGAGCCCCATCACACTCCCCAATAAAATATTGTGCTGCACATCCAGGTGACTGTTATAGTCGTTTCGTAACTCGTCAAGGTCTGATGGTGTGCGCACTGACCGGTGGAGTTGCTGGCGATGGCGATGTAGTCGGCGAGCACGTTGAGAGCGTTGATCTTCGCCTCCAAGATATTCTCAAGCAGGCTGTTGTTGCTACTGCAACATGAAATGGAAAAAAATATTAAAGTATAGTTGTATTGACTTTTTTAGTTTCGCTGCTTATCATAATTGCTTAACATATTTATGATTGTCTCACTGTGGACTTCAATTGTATTAATCGCGTTTTACGCTTTCAAACAGATGATCTTTTTAAACAACAATATATACCTACGGATATTCATACTCGGAGAAACTCGTGGCTAAATTATAACAGCCGTACGGGTCGATCTTCTAGGTTAAGCAACGCTTGCCGAGGTTGGTCTGTGGATGGGTGACCATCTTAACATAACGAGACTTCTCCGTGCCTCGGAAAGCACGTTAAGCCGTTGGTCCCGGCTGTCATTTGGAGATCTTTGGCAGTCGTTACGGATTGTCAGAAGCCAGAAAATCTGACACCAGTCCTGCCAAGAAATACCGTGTTCCCCAGTTAATGGGTTGTGGAGGTCCGGTACGCAGCCACTTCACTTAAAATACTGGTATTCAGCTGAATCCAGCTTGACTGGAAGCCGTCCCCAATATAGTTGGGAAAGGCTAGGCAGATGATGATGATATACGGATATTCATTCAATTTTGATTTTGTGTGACAAGTGTAACGCGAAAAGGTTGCTGACATTTTATTTACTTTAACCTAACACATTAATACTCACGATCTTGGATCTAGACGTTTGTAGCTAAGTCACTATAATGCAGAGGATCTCCATTCAGTTGTATTTTTTAAAGGTTTTGTAACCTCCATACATAACCCCGTGTATGTAAAATGAATGATTTGAAAAAATCGTTGTTATGTAAAAGGATGTACTTTTTAATTTGGTCTTTTTTATCGCCGAAATAACAATAGTGCCTCCTCGTGGACACCATGCTCGTAGTTTTTTTTACTGAACAAACTGGCTAGACAGGACACACAATGACACAACACAGCACACTCACTGGTGCCGCGCGAAGAGCAGCCCGAAGGTGGGCGCCGCGTCCGCCTCGAGCACGCCGCACCACTGCAGACAAACACATGACGTCACTCAGACGGAGCCTGAAGTATCACACAACACACAAACATTCTTACACATGCCTAAGAAAATGTTTTTTTTAGAAACAGCTTACAGGTTGGACCCGTTTTTCAACAGTATTTTCGTTTGATACACCTGGTCATCATTTCTCATTGTACTCTCGATGTCACTGGGTCATCCCTACCTCGCCTGCAATGTCAAACTAGCCCACTTTCATCAAAATTTATTGTACTATTCCTGTTTTTGGTTGTGTGTGCGGCTAGTTGTCAAAATCTAGGTGAAGTAGAAGTATCTTTGTCTTATTTGCCTCTAATTTGTGAATTAAGATTTTGATAAACCAAAGGCCTAAAACTGAAACTTTTGCTTAAAGTAAGATATAACACATTTTTAACTTCATATAGGTAGTAAGTAGCGATTGCTGGTGGTGGGTGGTTCAGAATCCAGCAATGAGACTGAGATAAAAATACATGGTGGTGTACAATGGCGACAATATTCAGTCACAATAATTCAGTGAAGGGTACCGGCAGGAGTCAGCGATAACTACGAAGGCTCCCACTAATAACAGAAAGAACAAATAAACAAGCTCACAATCATCACAAGCACAGCCAGCAGCAGCGCGACACACGAGTGGCGCAGCATGGCGAGTAGCTGGAGACAACACGCGAACAGATCACAGGGCGAGTGCGGGCGCAGACACAAGAGGCTAGCCGGGGCGTGAAGGAGACAGTGGCCAGAGGCGGACGACTGTGGAGCGGCGGCGAAGCGGCGGTATATATCGCGCGCACATTACCATCTCAAAGAGCCCCCAGCGGAAAAACACGACGCACAACACATGAGCCACGCGGATTCAAAACAATCTGCACAATAAATCGACTGAAGAAGTCTGTATGATTACTAACAAGGAAATAAGCATTGCAATGACTTATTGTGGCGCTGCTCACGACTTTGTATCGAATTGACACAAGCTGATAGCTATTTTCCCTGACTATTATGACTACTGTTTTGAGATCGTATCACAGTCAACCTTGACATTTTATGTAAATGACCTGTATTTTACTCTCCAGAGAGTTGTAGTGGCCTGAGATATACCTACATACGTAGAGTGTTGGTACTAACTGTTTTTGCAGAAAGTAAGTGAAATTTATAAAATTAATCAATACAAAATAAGAATATTTTGATGTTATTTTTTACTTATTTCCTGTCTGTACATAAGCAATAAAATAGATAAATAAAAGCTGTACACACTTAAAATAAAACAAACTGCAACCCCTAATAAATCTTAATAAAAAAAAAGTTAAAAAAAACTGTAACCCGACTACATAAAAATAAATGTGATGTAACAAGAAAACATTTCAGAAAGAAATCAAGGCAAGTACAAAAATGGTCGACGTGTAACCGTGAGCGCAAACCATGCACGACGTGTACTATATGGGTGCCAGGCACCCCTACGAAACCATAATGGCTTGCGACCACGGCTTCACCTTGACCATGTCTTGAACTTGTCTTGATTTCTCTCTAAAAAGTTTTCTTGTTTAATACTTTTTAGATCACTTTTATTTTTTTTTATGGGTTGCCAACAGTTTTTACACTATTTTTTTTTAAATTTTATACTTTACGTTATTAAAATCATTATTATTTATTAAAATTTGATCAATAAATACAATTAGTGTTGCCCGCGACTTCGTTCGCGTGACTGTCGGAAAAAATGTGTCGCATAGATAAGAATAAGTAGGTACGTATAGTCAATACCTTGGATTACCTGACTCCTCTTATGGTGGGATCGGACAATACAATGCATGTACAAATGTAGGTACAGAACATGAAGTCAGAATAAAAAATAACACTAACATGTCGACTGAACATTTGTGCCGACTTTTCATTACTTCAGATTTTGATTTCACAAAACCTGCAGTTTACCGAAAGCAATTTGCAAAAAACATGAATTAGTTAATTCATTCATTTATTTATCACTCAGTTTATTGGCTACGATCCCACGCAGACTTATGTACTTGCATACTACGACATTTATAGAACCCCTACAATGGTTTGTATTGTTTTGTTACACAGAAAATATCTATTCTATAAAAGTCTGTATCGTGTGGACTCACCTTATGAATTATAAAAATAGGTAGGTAAACACTAATCATAATAGTCAGGGAAAATAGCTATCAGCTTGTGTCAATTCGATACAAAGTCGTGAGCAGCGCCACAATAAGTCATTGCAATGCTTATTTCCTTGTTAATAATAATACAGACTTCTTCAGTCGATTTACCTACAGCTTTTTCCTCGCCGTGCCTCGGAATGCACGATAAACCGTTGGTACTCTCATTTTTTGACATTTACGGCAGTCATTACGGGTTGTCAGAAACCAGAAAACTTGACTCCAGTTTCGCCATAAATTGCCGTGTTACCCAGTCAATGAGTCTTAGGTCAAATAGGCATCCGCTCCACGTAAAATAGGTACTGGTATTGAGCTGAATCTGGTTTGACTGGAAGTCGACCCAACATGTTGGAGAAAGGTTAGGCAGATACGAGTTGATGTATGTATATCTGGCTGGCTTCTGCAGCTTCCCGTTTTAAAACTTGTCAAACTTATACGGGCTGATCTTTGAACTGCTTGTTAAATTAAGTTGTCCGCTAATAATTATGTATTAGCAGCTATGGGTAAAAGTAATTCTTCCGCAGAATCCACCGCTTTTCAGAAAGTGAGATCAAATTAGCAATGCCTTCTATCGACCGTGTAATGATATTAATAACTATTCGATCTCAGAAAGAAATCAAGACAAATACAAAAATGGTCGGCGTGTAACCGTGATTGCATGCCATGCATGACGTATACTATGTGGGTGATAGGCACCCCTACGAATCGATTATGGCTTGTGACCACGGCTTCACCTTGACCATTTTTAACCGACTTCTAAAAAAGGAGGAGGTTCTCAATTCGTATGTTTGTAAGTTTTTTTTTTTTTAATGTTTGTTCGCGCATAACTCCGTCGCTTGCCAACCGATTTGAAAAATTCTTTTTTTGTTGGAAAGGGTATACTTCCCAAATGGTCCCATGAAAATTATATCGAAATCGCATAAGCGGTTTTTTGTTAATTTCAATAAATGATAGCAAATCTGTCGGGATAGCTGAAATCGCATGTTTGTTTATTGTTTACACCAATTTATACCACGTACGCTGTGATGGGTATTTTTAGCTGGGAGTGAAACACTAAAAAGGGAAAAATAAAAAAACTTTTTACATAAAATAAAACCGACTTCTAAACAAAAAAAAAACCAAAAAGTACAAAATAACTTTAATATCGGAAGTCGGTGTGTTCAAAAACATGAAGCAACCAAAAACACCGAGTTCCGAAATTAAAGTTATTTTGTACTTTTTGTTTTTTTTTTGTTTAGAAGTCGGTTTTATTTTTTGTAAAAAGTTTTTTTTTGTATTTGTCTTGATTTATTTCTAAAATGTTTTCTTGATTAGTACTTTTTAGACCACTTTTATTTTTATGTAGTCGGGTCACAATTTTTTAAACTTTTTTTTAAAATTCTAATTTAAGTGTGACGTGATCTATCAATTGGTTTACGGCATTTTCAGTGCTTTTTCCTGACCCAAACCCAAATTTGGCTTCTGATAGTGTATTATTGTGTTGCAGAAAGTTTGTGAGCCTTTTGTTTAGCATCTTTTTTAATATTTTTGTTAGAGTAGTAAGAACTAAGATGGGCCTGCAGTTTCCAATATCGTCCTTCTTTTGCAAAAGTGGACAGGAGTAATAAGGGACTTTTTAAAGATTTTCGGGAAAACGCCCTGGGTAAGACAGATCTCAATTAGTTTAGTCAGATGAGGGACGATAGCGTATCTAGCGAGTTTAAGTAACTTGGCTGAATTATAATCCCATCCAGTAGTATTCTTGAGATACACAATCAACGCGATATTTTCGGCTTCGTCTGTTAGAAGTAACACGATTGAATTGAGGATATATCAAATTTATAATTATTCTGAGCTGGTGTTATTTTATCTGCTAGCTGTTTACTAAAGAGAAGTAGGAGTTTATCTCATTTACAGCACTTGAACCACTTTTCTGTGCTACTAAAAGGTGGTCCCCAGCAGTTTTTTGTTTAGCGGTACCGAAACAAAAGAAAATGTCAAACTTCACCAAATAAAAAAAAAAAAATTGCATATTAGTAAGATATATTATGGGTTTTTTAGAGATTGCAATGATTGCTACTCATTCGCTAAAATGGAACTGGCTTCTGAAGTAAAACAAACATGAAGTTGAAATAACTCATTTAATAAAAAATAATAATTAACAAATATTTAAAAAAAAAATATAACCTAGTCTAACCTACTTTTCTAATGAGACCTGTTCAGCGGCGAATGGTCGGAGGGGGCCGAAATGCGATCTGCATTATCCTGTAGAAAAAAAAAAACAAAACATAATATCCCCCATTAATAGTAAAGGTAACAGCACAGAGATCGCAGCAGCCGCGCATCACTACTGGAGACAGTACTGTCAATAAAACGACATAGATTTTGTCAAAAACTGACGGCTTAAAAGAAAAAAGTTAAGCCATTATTGTGTTAGTTTAAGTAGAACGCGATTCAAGTACTCAAAAGTAGGGCGCACAAAGCATTCAAGTGTTTGCTATTATTGTTTTGGTAAATAATAATTTTAGTAATGTTGGTATAATAGTTCAAAATGCATTCATAACAGTGATTGGTGTTCCTCAAGGCTGTATCCTGTGCCCTGTTCCGAGCGTGCTGAGCTACTGACCGGTGGACATGGTGGCGTTGCCGGCGAGCGCGATGAGGTTGGCGAGCGCGTCGAGCGCGTCCACCTTCTGTTGCACGTGGCCCAGCAGCAGCGTCTGCGCCACGCTCGTGCGGTTCGCGCTGCAACACGGAGCAATACACGTCACGTGACACGTCAGTATTACACGTCGAATGGAAAATTAGAAGAGTATAGAAAACTTTGTTCCACACAGACACAATACTACAACAACAAAGAAAAAACCAAACCAAACCATATAAATGCGTTCATAATTTCAGTATTAGTCAGAGCATTACTTTTATTCGCTGGTTTGTTACAGGAAGTACGTACCCGCCCAGGAGACCGAGGAGGCCGAACAGCGGCTGGGAGTCTGTTTCGCCGGACCACTGCGGACAAACAGCTCGTCAACATAATGAGGCCGCAGCCACAACTATATAGACCAGGGTAGAAGCCTTTAAAAATAATAAAAAGTGAAATAAAATAATAGTAGGATAAAACCCATTAGAAAAGGAGGAGAATATTATAAAAATGAAAGGAAAAATAATTTACAGGCGATCTGAGGTCGGGAAGGGGGGGGGGGGGTGAGGTTTTAAGGGTAAAAAACGGTTTATCTCGATTTCCGGCAAAACTAAAAGTCCTATGGAAAAAAGTCAAATGGCAAAGTTGTAGGTAATAAAAAGATCTAAAACTTTTGTATTTACACTTTTTTCACATAACCTCAAAATTTAGGAGAAAAATTCAAAAAACCAAGTTTTTGGTTTTTTATTTTTATCTTTTACAAAATTATTTTTTTTGTCACGAAATTTGGTGAAATCTTACCTTTTTATGTCCCAAATACGCTGTAATTTATTTGATTAGAAATATTTATTTTTTCGCCTTATTTTGAATTAATATCGAAAAAGCACCCTAATTTTCAATCAAAAATTCACCCGTCAAAATATCAGCTTTTTTCAAAAAGTTGGTATGCTTTCTGTTCGTTGAAATCTCTACTTTCCGATGGTGAAAAAAATTATATATGTTACTATAGTAAATCTTCTCAGAAAATGCAAAAAATCGAAAAAACTCGAAACGATTTTTTTTTAATTATTATATACAATTTTGGTCTATTTATTAAAATTTACACTTTAATTACTCGAAAAACGTAAGATTACATGTCACGTTGATAAAAAAAAACTGCAAATCAAAATATACTACTATAATTAACCAAGAAATAAGTTAATAAAATTAATATTTAATAAGACATCTACAATATTTAGAGAAAGTTGTAGAATCTTCTTAAAATTATATGCGTAGATGCCTATTTATAACTATTTTAAGATAACTTATATACCTGAGTGACCTACGAAAAATTTTAGCCCATCAAAAGGTATTTCATAGAAAAGTGGGGAAGGGAAAACTCAGCGTGCACGTGTATTTTTATAAACGATGTTGTATACTGTACTGTATTTCGAATACTGGCTAGGCTAACGGTTGTTACAGCTGCTACGAAATAGTAGGTATGTATGTAGTAAGACCCAGACCCGCCTAGCCCCTTCCCCACTTTTCTATGAAATACCTTTTGATGGGCTAAAATTTTTCGTAGGTCACACTCAGGTATATAAGTTATCTTAAAATAGTTATAAATAGGCATCTACGCATATAATTTTAAGAAGATTCTACAACTTTCTCTAAATATTGTAGATGTCTTATTAAATATTAATTTTATTAACTTATTTCTTGGTTAATTATAGTAGTATATTTTGATTTGCAGTTTTTTTTATCAACGTGACATGTAATCTTACGTTTTTCGAGTAATTAAAGTGTAAATTTTAATAAATAGACCAAAATTGTATATAATAATTAAAAAAAAATCGATTCGAGTTTTTTCGATTTTTTGCATTTTCTGAGAAGATTTACTATAGTAACATATATAATTTTTTTCACCATCGGAAAGTAGAGATTTCAACGAACAGAAGGCATACCAACTTTTTGAAAAAAGCTGATATTTTGACGGGTGAATTTTTGATTGAAAATTAGGGTGCTTTTTCGATATTAATTCAAAATAAGGCGAAAAAATAAATATTTCTAATCAAATAAATTACAGCGTATTTGGGACATAAAAAGGTAAGTTTTCACCAAATTTCGTGACAAAAAAAATAATTTTGTAAAAGATAAAAATAAAAAACCAAAAACTTGGTTTTTTGAATTTTTCTCCTAAATTTTGAGGTTATGTGAAAAAAGTGTAAATACAAAAGTTTTAGATCTTTTTATTACCTACAACTTTGCCATTTGACTTTTTTCCATACGACTTTTAGTTTTGCCGGAAATCGAGATAAACCGTTTTTTACCCTTAAAACCTCACCCCCCCCCCTTCCCGACCTCAGATCGCCCGTAAATTATTTTTCCTTTCATTTTTATAATATTCTCCTCCTTTTCTAATGGGTTTTATCCTACTATTATTTTTTTTGGTTTTAAAAATTATCGACCCTGGACTAATAGGGGCACACATGAAAATAATTGAAAGATGCCTGGAATGTAGTGCGAAATAAAAAACATTCATCGGCTCGTTAGTAACGTGGCTCAAGATCCAAGGGCAAGCGAAGTGTGAGGCGGATAATGTTCTACTCATAAATTATGTAAAGTGGAGCCTTTTTTGTGGATAGGAAATCATCCAATGACTTTTTTCGCTCTGGGCGGAGTGGAAGGGAGTGTCGGACTCTTACTGAGTAAAACCCACCCGTGTTCCTCCTAATCCCCTTTGAGTTCCACGGCCGCAGTGACTTTCGAACAAATTCAGCAACTCTGGCAGGTAGTGTCTCTAGCAGGCCCGGTATTCTATGCTGATATCTCTTTGAGAGGCGCGGGGAGCACAACGCGCCGTTGATCCGGACCTGGTTGTTATCAGACGGCGAGCCCGCAGGCCCGCGCCTACGGCAGACCTCCATACTCCATTGTATGCTCCACCGTGTGTGGGGGGACCGCGCTGCTTAGTTAGGTAATAGACTATTTGTAATTAAATTGTTAGGTTTGGAGCGGTCCCCCAATGCGACGTATTTTTTTTTTAAATCTATACTAATATTATAAAGCTGAAGAGTTTGTTTGTTTGTTTGTTTGTTTGAACGCGCTAATCTCAGGAACTACTGGTCCGATTTGAAAAAATCTTTCAGTGTTAGATAGCCCATTTATCGAGGAAGGCTAAAGGCTATATATCATCACGCTAAGACCAATAGGAGCGGAGCAGCGATAAAGAATGTTTAAAAATCGGGGATTCCACGGGGACGAAGTCGCGGGCAGCAGCTAGTTATTAATACATACTAAGGTACTTTGAGATTGAGCTTTTTTATTATTTTTCACTTTTTAAAAGGAACTTAGGTTTTTGTATCGGGGTTTTTTTAATTTTTTTAAAAGCTTTTATTTAACTTTCAACGTATTGTATGTTTGTTTGGGTGGAATCTTGCTACTCAATTTGGAAGCAGATATCTTCAACCGATTGAGCTGAAATTTTGTTTATACGTTTTGTTTGGACGAAAATACAGGATACAGGACGTCATTCTAAATCCCATATCGCGGACCATCCAAGATGGCGGAATAGTAATTATTTTTAATGCAATTTTACAATATGGGTATATCAAATGAAAGGACTGGTTGAGAGTAGGTAACTCAGAAAAACTTGAGAGTAAACACAGTAAAATAATGTAACGTCATTCTAAATCCAATATGGTGGAATAGTTATTTTCTATGCACTTCTGCAATATGGGTATCAAATGAAAGGGCTTGCCGACAATAACTTGAACAATATTCTGACATCACTCTTAATCCGATATGGCGGACCGAATCCGATATGGGTATTAAATGAAAAGGTTCGCTGAGCATTAAAATGCAGATTTAATAACTAATAAGTAAAAAAAAAAAGGTTTTTATTTAAATGCTCTAAAAAGAAGAAAATCTTCCTTTAAAATTTTAACCATCAACTCATAGGTAACCTCATTATATATACAATTTATATGATCATAAAAGCTTGTCGCGAAGTTTGCGTATAGTAAGTACCTATAAGTATTTAATTAAGTACAACGAAATTTAAAAAAAAACTTAGTAGATTAAGTTACTAAATTAAATAGGTACTTGTTTTTTATTAATCTTTATTGTTTAGGGATGGTTTGTTCACGGTTCTGGTGTATTTACACAAGTAACTCCAGTGTCAGCCCTGTACATGGGCTACGGAAGCACTAAACAACTGTTCCACATAAATTCGACATAATTAAAGGACAGAAGCGAAACCCCCAAATTAAATGGGATATAACGGCAGGAACATGGTGAGTTGTCGATCTGAATCATTTATCGATCTTTAGAATTGCGATTCCTACCATTTTTATTTAAAATTACATAAATTGACAATGACATCTATCACAAGGAAATTGAACGATCAATAAATTAATTTGGCAAAGAAGAATTCAGAGAAGAAGTAAGATAAGATACTAAAACGTTCACTTTTTTCTTACTACGTATTAAAAGTTCCACTAATAACTCAACAAGATATATGTTCGTGTTATTATCGTGCATTAATAAAATTAGTCTTCTTAACTTAGTTGTGTTCGTTATCTTTGCTCTAGATGGCGCTGCGTGTACTTACATGCAATTTTCAACGTTCCTACATTTGTATAGAGTCAATCGATTTCTTACAAAACAAAAGCTAAATAAGTAATGAAATTGTGTAATGTATTAAAATATCTATGTTATTGGTTTTTAACTTTATACGTGATGCGTGCTCAGCGCGACACGCTGACAGCTCTGTGAAGTTTCTTTCTTAACTTAAAAATTGAGAAAATATTTTGATTTACGTTGACCGGTACGTAATATGTTTAAGAATCTATATTTTGAATCTATATTCCAATCAGTGGTATCGCGTGATGCTTTCAAAACCATACAGACAAATAAAAACAAAAAAACGTGTTCTACGTCTTTATCCTAACGCAAACAATATGTTTAGAAGGTGATATACATAGACTAACATAATAACTATGCAAAAACTATTATATTTGGACAATACTGCGAACATACGGGTCTAATTAATAATCTATACCTGTTTTAAGTCGGTTAAAAGGGAATAGGATGAAAATACTTCTAGTTATAAAATGAGGAAGTTACTTACGAGCACCATCAGCAGCGGCAGCAGCAGCGCGCTCCGGAGGCGCCACATGGCGACTGTGCGGGCTGTCTCCACGTCGCGGTCAGGGTCAGTAGGTCAGCCTGCTAGAATCGGTGTATCATTTGAACTAAAAACGGTATCTTGTAATAAAAAAAAAAACTTATTAAAATCTAAGAATATGCAGTATTATACAAAAAGGCTATTTCTACCGTGTTCTGGGTGCTGGGTAAACTTAGTGTAAGAAATACCGAAAAATATGTAGGTTCGAGTCCACAGTTGTAGTACCAGTAGCTGTAGGTCAGAGCAGCGGCGGCGGCGCGAGTACCTACGTACGGTGCGCGGGCGACGAGTGCGGCGCGGCGGGCATGCGGTACATTGTATATACCTAGCGCATTACCATCTCAATGACACCCAAAATTGACAATAGAACACCAAGTAAAAAAAAAAAACTCAGAAGAACAGAACTTGTCAAATAGTAAATTGATATTATGTTGAGTTTATCCTTTTATGCGTAAATCGTGTAAGTACAGTGTAACGTGTTCAACACTATTGTCTTCCATATTCGGCTGGCAGCTTCTTGGTCTTATGATACCTACGTAGTAGGCGCAAGCCATCACTATCATATTTATATACGTTCAGTTTTTGTAAGGATAAAGTAAATATCTAATTGAAGCAAAGTTGGATGTAATTTCGGACGTGACAGCTCGCCCTCCCACCGAACTCCGAACCGAGCGTGAAGACAAAGGGCCAACATAAATAATATGAAGTCTGAAGTAAAACAAGTACGTACCAGTTAAAATAACACGTGTATTGGAAAAATGTTCCTAAAGGTAAATTAACAATAAATAACAACAATAGCACACAGACTAGAATGCTTCTCAGATGATCACAATGGCGGTGTGTCCAGTCTCCGGCGGTCCAGTGAGCTCGCGGTCTGCGTCAGGGTTTCATTACGATCCTGTTGCAAAAAAGAACACAGTTCGTCACATGCCTTTGACATCGTACCTACAGCATTCAGTAATAACAGGACAAATGCAATGCTAAACAGTATTGTAAGACAAATTTCTCTGTAGTAGGTAATCATAAGACGAAAACACAATTTTAATGCAAAGGGTAAGTATCCATAGGTTTCCCATAGTGGTTTGTCATGTGGCCTCTATTTTGTGTGTATTGTATTTATAGATATAAACCTAAACCAATGACCGTTGATCTGGTGAGTAACTACGTTACTTTTATTTTAGAAATAGGATAACAAGTTTGACACGGACGAAGTCGTGGGCAACAGCTAGTATATCGTAGAATAGAATACATAAATGATATTTATTTTGTAAGTAATTTGTAAATAACACTTTTACACGTCAATCTTTTTTGGTCGTTACATAAACTAGATGAGGCCGGTTTTTCCCAGCAGAGAAGAAACACCGAAAATAGCTCAGACTCAGTCTCTTTTGAAGTCCATACAATTGTACTGGTCAAATCAAATAGATTAGAAACCATGTAGATTGATGTCTGAAGTGGTATTTTGAGGAAAGTACCACACAGATTTGACTGGACCTGTGCAGACTGTGCAAGCATTTGTCAGTTAATGTGTAGCTCAAACTTGGAATTTTAAGGAGGTCAACGATTTGACGAATGATACTAAAGTAAGGACATTCAGGTAGGCAACATAAAGAACTCAAACTGCCAGACTAACACGCAATGAACCCCTAACATAGCGACTTACATGGTTCTCACATTTACAATACGTAATATGAGGACCATGCAGATCAGTGTCTGAAATAGTCTTTTGAGGAAACAACCACTGAGATTTGAGTGGACCTGTCCAGTCAGTGCAAGCCGTGGTCAGTAGTCGAGTAGCTCAACTTGGAACTAATAAGGAGCTCAACAACTCGACGAACAATGCAATATGCAACAAAACCATATAGTCTTCATATTAAAAGAACATAAAACATATAATGCTTTTAAATATTAATATAGTATTCATGTCAAAATAAGGAAACGTAATAAAATAAAAATGTAAATAATACTTTACAAAGTTGACATTTATGTCAAAACTAAACTAAAATGAGAATATAAAAATGAAAGGCAAAAAAAAGAGAAAATACATTGACACAGAGAGTAAAAAGTATTTTTCGGCACAGACACGTACAGCTAAAGAGACAAATTGAATGAAATAATAGTATTTACAGAATAGAGCTGAGCGTCCCCATACCGAAAGTGTTGTGTGTTTGTGTGTACTGACCATCGGTAGTGTTGCCGCCAGAGCCGGCGATGCTGATGAGGTCGGCGAGGACCTCGAGCGCGTTGATCTTGGTCTGCACGTGGTTCAGCAGCAGGTCCGTGAACACGTTCGTGCCGTTTGACGTGCTGCGAGTTTAGTAAGCATTGCAGAATAACCAACACAACTAATAACAGTGGATCGCCGCTGCGCTGCTCATGGGTGTGAGTAATTGCACATCAGTCACCCACTTGAACACAGTACAGGCGATTCGCAGTCGTGCTTAGGATAATGTTGGTGATGTCCCACACCCGCGACCAGGGAAACTCGTTCTTATACTAAACGCGGAGAGCATTGTACAATGCATCGCCATGGTTTAACTGCCATAAAATACCTATAATATTATTACAAGTAGTGACGTTGCCACAAGGCGGCAACAAGTCCCGAAGCACTCGGGGAGTGGAAAACAATTCTACGGCTTTCAGAACAGGCCTGGTTGTTCGTTCAAGTTTAAGCGTATACCAGCATCTTATTGAAATATTTCCACCACATGTGCCCTTTTTACTCTTGCTAAATTCCACTCAAGCCATCCAAGAAAAGGCTCTGTTTCTAGTCAGTATTAATTACCTTAGGTTGGTCAGTGACAACTAGCCAGAGGAACCAGACTTCACATTACTAGCTACTAGTATTACAGAGAAAATGGCGGGACGAACAAGATGTCTTCCTTAAGAATCAGAAGGAAAAGGCATAACACAGTGACTGTTGGAAGAAATAGAGGAGGTTGGAAGAGATATAGGGAGCCTTACTCAGCAGTGGGACAGTAAGAGCAGGAAATAACAATAAAAGTATAGAGTAGGTACGTACGAGCCAAGGAGGGAGAGCAGGCCGAGCGTCGGCGCCGGCGCAGCGTCCGCCCCGCCCCCTGCGCCACCACCCAGCCACTGCGGACATCCATCAGGACATAAGTACGAACTATCAACTCGCGAATATAACGAGAGCGTTCAGTTTGTCATCATTGTTGTTTGAAATCCAGATAATATGTAATAATGTGGTCTCCTCATCTTGATGATGAAGCTGAAACTTCTGTATTTAGTAGTATAAAAACCTTAAAGCGTTGTAGCTACCGTAGCCTACAGCACAAAAATTGTGCGAAGCGCGGTTTTCGACAAAAATGATGATGACGGTAAGAGTTGAGATGGAGTGGACTCACCAGCAGCAGCAGGGCAGGCAGCAGCATCGCCATACACGAGAAGCGCGGGAGACGCAACATGATGTTGTGTTCACGAGGAGGTAACAACAGTAAGCGTCGGTGAGCGCGCGGCAGATGCGTGGCGGATCGGAGCGGGCGGCGTATATACCGCGCGCGGATTACCATCTCAAAGGCACGCGTGCGCCGCGCGACCTGCTCCACGCATGCGCATCACGCGTCACGCGCGCACACGCACAGGCTCCACTCCTCTCACACTGCCCTGGTATGATCACCAGGACAAGGCTGCATGGGATGAGCTCAATTTGTGCTGTTTGTACTCCTTACTCAATCACGCCAGAACATCTGGAGGCTTCTGGATGAAAAGTACAGAAATAGATTTATTCTATAGAACACAAACGCTACGCTACTACTTTTTCTCTGGAGGATGTTCAACTGGAATGATTTTCAAAATTAACGCTGGCTGACGCTGGAAAGAGCCGGGTGAAAGCCTTACGTAACACCTATGATTGCTGCATTAATTTAGTAATCAATTGATTCCAATAACAGAAAAAGGTTAGTAATGGTAGAAAAAAATGAGGAGATACCGATAACTGTGTTCTGATTCAATTAATGGTATCATACAAATGATTCAAGGCAAGAGGACCACTTTATACCCGAATGAATTGTAGCCATGTACCATCGATACGATAAATCGAGGGTCTACTTTTGTTTGGAAACTGTACGGAAAAACTACAAAATGGAGGATATAATATGAATCTCATCTTTTGCAAAAATATCGACATCCTCAAACTAAAATGTCTTCCCGGATCGGCTGTAGGTTGCACATAACATTGAACGTCAGTGAAGTGAGCCTTCTGCGCTTGCTTCTTCTTGCTTGGCCGGCGTCAGTCCGCGGCACAATCGCCAATGTCACCCGCCGACACGAGCGCGCCGCTTCTAGGCGAAGGCTGCGCTCAATGCTGATGCACGAGACGGACGTGACCTGGTGCACAACTGCGCGCCATATACAGGCTGCGGCCACATCGCAGCCCGCAAGCGATGTTTCTGATGTTTGTGATCATTGCATACATAAACTATAGATGCGACACCTGAACTGTCGGGCTACTTGGCAAAGTGTAGCAGTTTTTGAGGAGAAACAAATGTTTATGTTGAATACTATTTCTAGAGTCACTCTCAAACTGTTCTTAACGTGAAAATGTTAAATGAAATGTTGACAAAATGTAAGAATACACCCGGCCACGCGGACCAAAGTGCACTAAATCTAATGTAACTGTAAGTAAAGTGTATAAATACCAATATAATTAGGTTACCGCGTCACGCCGATATTGCCAAGGTGTTCGGTGAAAACATCAAACACGAACTCTAAAATTGCAACAAGAAATGAAGGTAGGTGACTGCCGCGATCCTCCACCCCGCGCGCTAATCTTTGCTATTTGGCTACCGATAGTGCTCGTGCTGAGTTTAGAGCTGTGGTGTTGGTTTAAAAATAGGTCATTGTCTGTGATAGTCGTGCGGTAGCCGCAACTGTTAGCATATCGCTATCGGGCAACTATCGAAATTCGGGAGCGGCTGATCCCTCTGTGCGTCGCGCGGCCTGTCGCTGGCGAGGGGCGCGGGGTGCGCTCCTGCGGGGCGCGGAGTGGGGGCGGCGCGGTCTATGGGAACCAGTCAAGCAGTAATCAGTTTGCTCACAGCGCCCGACGGGAGAGGACGCCTCGTGTGTGTGTGTGTGTGTTAGTGTCGAAAGGATCCGCGTCTCGACATCGGTGAGTTTTACTTGATGACTATACAGTGTTTGTGAATTAAGCATATATCTGGCGATACTCATCATATAAATTGCGTCGGTTGCAAGTTTTTTGCCTTACATTAAATTATTTATTTTGATCCTAATCTCATCATTATCATTATTTTTTATAAGGAAACACTCATCTTCGTCAATGGTCAAATTTAAATGCGGAAGCATTAATTAAATCGTCCATGTAAGACATTCGTGTTACTGGATACAGTAAACAGCAATAAATGAGGAAGACGAAACGTCTTCTGATCGATGAGGCACGATCCTTGCTGTTTACTGAGACGGGCACGCAACCACCCGTCCAACCGCCGTCATTGTGACCTGTTAGGCGGTATCGCAGTGAAGGCGAGTTTTGAACTAAAATAGAGAAAACTTATTTAAGGGTTTTACTTTATAATATGTTTTAAATGGGTTATCGTTATTGGGTATTGGTTAATAATTATATGATTTATATCCAATGCCATTCAACGAGGTAATAATGCCAGTGTTCGAGCACTTTTCCCGTTGACAAGGATGTGGACGATGTCTCGATCCCCTATGAATTTCTCCGTTCCCCTTTTTATCCCGCTTATAAATAGATATTTCTTTTACTAACTACTACCTACATAATATATAAGTTTTTACGAATCTGTAAATAAAGAAACTGAACTAGGCTAGGATTGATTATCCGCTGTACATCTGCCTAGTTTCTTATGTTTGCTTTTGTTTTAACTTTTCTTCAGTTACCAGTTACATGTTGACTACAATATGTGTGTCCACTGACATATTAAGTACTACTTACTAATACTATGTTTGAGGAATTTTAGCTTAGGTTTATAATTGTGTATGCATGTCATCCGTGCTATTCTGAAAAGTTTTCAGAATAGCACGGCAGGTCTGTGACAGTGTACCTAGCTTGAAACAATGTAAGTGGCGGATAACCATTTTCTTTTTCTAAAGTTAAATAAAATATAATCCCCCTGTATGTGGACAGCGACAGTTCAGTAGTGCCACTGTTCAGCTAGCCAGCAGTGTGCCATAGACACGACGCTATTGGCGCAACATAACAAGCATACATTAACACGTCTGCGTATTGTTCTCAGACATTCGTTCGACTCTCGTTCGAGCCGGCCTTGACTTGGCTGTCATCATAGTTTTACAGATTGTTATGAAAAGACTCCTTTGTACTTGTCCTTGTTGGTACTCGAGCCAGTGGGTCAAGCTTCAGCTGCATTAGAATAGAATATTATGTACACGATCTAAGATTAGAGAATATAGATGAAAACATTACATAGGGTGATACAATGGACGGCTTTATCGCTAACTGTTTGTAGTCTTAGATGTACTACAATAAAAGCATAACAGATAAATACATACAATAATAATTATGAATCAAAAAGCAAGAACCCAAGTAATAACGATTAAAGAGAGAGGTAGTCATTTTTGGCCATTGGAAATAGATTGAGCACGCCTTACCGGCACGGGCAAGGCATTCCATAACCGCACCGCTTGAACCGTAAAAGATTATCTACTTAAATATTCCTGTTATACTATAGAATCCTCGCACTGCGGAATGTATGTATAAGTACGTACAAAATATACGTAGTACGTAAATATAAAAAGAGAAGGCAGAGCCAAAACCACTGGAAGCAAGGCTACGTTGATTGACAATGCTGATTCTTTGGCCGAAGACAAGGCTAGCCACATGAAGAGTCGCCCAACTGCTGCAGATCTCACGAAATACTCCCCAAGCACTCGGCCCCCAAAAGTATAATGTTTCAATCCCAAACGGCTCAAATATATTCGTTCATATATGCTTCCGAACGCGGCGACCTAGACTAGAGTCAAGAGAGCAAATCTATTTGACAATAAAAAAATAAAATAATTCCCAATAAGGTTTTATTTCCCCCGTCTGGTCACCTTGTATGGCAAGCCGATCCTTCGAAGAAGCGAGCCAAATACCTGGAGGGCATTCTGTACAGCCAGCTCACGTTGGCTGAGCGCATCAGGCGGGTCCGCTCGCGCGCTGCCTTTACTCTAGGAAGGCTTCTCCGGTACCTTGTCTATACGTCTACCAAATATGCATGTTTGTATGAAAACATAAAAAGTTATTTAAGACAGCGCACGATATACACATGTCCTCGTAGCTGACGAGACCTCTGTAGGCTCGTACTAAGTAATGCTCCTAGGCTTGCAAAATATAGCAAAAGCTGCTTTAAGATACTGTTTTAAGCTAAAATTGGGTGCATTGGCTTTGTTGACACAAAATGTTAGTACTTATTTTTTTCGAATTTGCAAGCTGAATCTAAGTCCCACAAAACATTTTTGTACTATTTTAACCTGACTGACTAGACCTGTTATACTGTAACGATGTCGTTGCGTTTTCAGTCTCGTGGACTTTAAACCTCCACGATGACTGAAACCTCCTTAATTTTATTGACCTAAAAAGAAAATGTATCTATTTTCAAAAATATTTTGAATTCCGTTTTTTCATTGACTGCGCAGATTTTTTGATTCAGTCCTACCAAATCGCTCAAGCAGAGCAGAACAAATCATAATTTTCAATAGTTACCCTTACCAGTGTAATATCATGTAACAGTTAGAAACCCGGGGTAAGTTTTGTAATAAACATTATTTTATAACCATCTACCTCCTACCTTCCGTTTATAACTCTTTACCTTCCTTTTGTAACCTTTTATTTTGTTTTGTTACAGTTTTATTTTCTTACTATAAAAAATAAACAATCAAGTCACCAATCAAGTTTTATTATTCCAATACTACCATCCTACACACTGTAGACGAGTTGGGAGGTAGGAAAACCTCACATCTTGTGACCCAGCGTCACATTGGCTCTCCGGCAACCAATCTCGTCACATTGGCTCTCCGGCGGGGAATCGAACCCCGGTCTCCCGCGTGACAGGCGGGGATACTTACCACTATACTACCGAAGATCGTCACAATACCATGTTAAGAGCAAATGAATAATTATTATTATTACTAGTCACGGCTGGAGGCTTTCATATTTATAGTAGGCAGCCACAGGAACATCCGGTAAGCAATCGACAACCTTCTAGGTTGAACTGCGAGAGGCCGCTCATAAAAAAAATGTCTCCTAACGAATTAATTCCCAGCAACATTTTCCGACACCGTTGATTTCTTAGTTGAAACTTGAATGCGTTCCACATTCAAGTTGAAACTTGAATGAGTTCTACATTGAAAAGAAGAAATCAATGGCGTCGGAAAATTATGTTGGAATTAACTCGAAAACGATACAAAAGACAGCGAAGCATAACGTAAGAACGACCTCAGCCATTATTATTCAGCAGGTCATCGGAAGCAAGTAATAATAAAGTAGTGTAGCGAGCTAGCGTCACACGAGACATTTGTTTCAAGTCTCAAGTAGTGTTTAGTCCCACATAATTGAGCCTAACTTTAAAAACCCAAACTTCGCTAAATCAATAAAACCTACAATTGAACAGTCTTAGCATACATATTTAATTTCGGAATTTTACTGGCAGTCACCCTGTAAATCTTAGGGATTAGTTTTTTGGTATCGGTAATTGAAGCAGTTTTACATTTTTTAAAGAATCGGTCGCATTTGCATCGCAGTCGCAATCTTCAAAAATTTAGAGAAATTAGAGAGGTTCAGAAACATTGCGAAAGAGATGCGCATGCAACCGTTGCACAAAAATAGTAGAATTGGCGCTTAAGCGTTAAGGACTCTCAACTTATAAACTGTTACACTAAAACAGTCTATTTATGTTGTTTCGTACGACCGGATTTTGGGTACAAATATTTTCACCTGAATTTCATTTGGCACTGCTTCAAATGTAAGGACGTGCTAAGTATGCATGTCATACTACATTACCCCGCCATGATCCTCTTGTCAATAAAGGAAAAGTAGAATCCTACTACTAATGCGATCGTTTGGATGGATGTTTGTTACTCAGTCACATAACGGCTGAACGGATCTGCAAGAAATTTGAGTATTATAGACAATAGTCAGGCGTAACACAAGGCTGTGTACTGTACACGTATATGTATATTGTATTATTTCTATCTCGTATGCTCTTTTGAGATAATTTCCGACAGCCTCGCGAGCGCAGCCACTGGTCTGTATTGATATGTGTAACGTCAGTCGTCGTCCGCACTCAGTTCATCCAAGTTTCGACGTCCGGCCGGATGTGACGCTAACTAGCTCTGACATTTGATTCCAAACTTGAAATTGATATTGGAATACAAATAATTTTCAGCATTGTACTAAGTTCCCAGACTGTTATCGCGGTAGCTGTCTAAACCGCGAAGTTTATGTAAAGAAGTGGAATACCTTCTTCAGAACAAAAAGAATATTTGAAGAAAGTGAGTATTGAATTTTGATATCACTAAATGAGATCTTATTTCTACGAAACCTGAGCAACATCAATATGATGTTGTTCTTTGATCTCTAAGCAACTGTTAGAGATGCGCATCTTCGTGTTGATCTTTTCATGTTGGATTCGTTTTCCATCCCGTGTGATGGTAAGCGGTGAAGTGGTCGACGACGGAGCTTGCCTGAAAGTAATCTAATCACGTTTGACTTTAAGAGTCTTGTGGAGTCCGTGTTACCTGATAGTTACAACGAGAGGGAGCTTTTACCTTCAGGAAACTGACTCCGGCAGAAAAACTCTCTATATTCATAGGTGGGTTGTCTGCCATGTACCGATGGTGCTTCGCCGTACCTACGCCTTGTATTCCAATGATACAACGTGCGGGATTTAATTATGCAGTTCTGACGCACACTTTCCGAAGTGTAACCGGTGCATGGTAGGCTCCACCACAGTACAAGATGGGCTTTTGTATGGTAGTGAGTCGCCGGACGTCAGTGTCTACCAGTTCAGTGCGTGTTACCTTCATCTGTACCTACCTACAGCTACACTGGGGGTCGTGAAGTGTGAGCGATGGTCGGCGGCGGGAGTGCCTCGTTGTTTATTACCGCCGATACATTCCCGAACAACTTCACGATAAGTGGGAGTTGGTGGTTGCCGAACAAGTTGCGCGCGGCACATTACTCAGGTGTCGGCACTAACGGAGCGAATATGAAAACTGGAAAGCGAAAGTTCGAGCGAAACAATAAAACTGTGTAAAGTGGAACAATAAATTCCTTATATCCGCTCCCGAACGTTCGCAGTCGCGACTTGTTATTGCTGGAAATTTTTCTAGAGCGCGCTGTCGGTGACATTTATCAAGAGTGAACATAACCCCCCTTCCCTGGACCATAACGATCTGTGCCCCGCGCGGCTGTGAGACCCACAGAAACGTAACAAAGTAATCGAAAAGGGTGCATAATATTGACAAGGGATCGAAGCTTCAGTGTGCGAGCGATCCGACCGCGGCCGCTCGCTCACAGGACAATGTGCACGGATGACATTATCCTCCGGCGCGCTATAATAGTCAGCATCTGGTGTGTCGGTAGCGCGGAACTCGACGACACAAACTCTTGTGCTCAACATCCCGGTGCTGGAATAAATCGTTGTCGTTGATTTGTTGCGAGTATTAGCTACACTGCTGTAACCCTACTCGGCACTAATCTGACGCGCTGTATAGAATGCGGCTCTCATCTATATTCTATACATAATATGTATGTCACTGTTCTGCAATGCATAAGATTATAAAATATCTTGAAAGATTGTAAACTCTCGATAAATTGTCAACTGAATATTTGGAATTATTTAATTATACGAGAAACTGTGAACCGGTATAAACTGACGATGTATTGGCGAACAATGTTCTAAGATTTATCGGATTTTCTGACCTAGCATGAAATCCTTCAGGTTTAATTTGTAAGATCGCTGAGCCCTACGTAAGGCATAGGGCACAGCGTTCTTACAAAGTAACCCTGAAGGATTTCATACTTCACGTACCCGAAAGTTCATCAAAGGACCGACGGTCACTTGACTTGAATGTCACCACACCCTCGGTAAGACATCGGCAAACACGAGCAAGTGAGTAAGAAGCAATCCCGTAAACATAAAGTGTCATTATTAGAACCTCCAATGCAAAGTTATCGCTAGTGAATCACGGGTTTCCGATAAAGTGGCGAGAATGAATCGAGTGTGTTTACGAGTTAACTTCACGCATAATTGCCTGTGTTTGTAGAGGGGTGTGGAGGGCGCGTGGGGGGGGGGGGGCGGTGTATAGCTCACCTGAACACTCGCTCAAAGTTGAGCTCACAAAGTGCTACAAGTTGAAGTTTCATAATGTGCTCGCGGTATTACGGGTCGGCGTCGCGCGGCGGCCCGCGTGTCTGTTTACAGTGTTGTGTAGACGGGTCTACTCTGTTCCTCACCATAGTGTTGCGAGTTGTCTGTAAAGTTGTCGTTTAGTCAAAAGTCGGGGCTGTGTGTATGTATGTATGTACAATAACTATTTCCAATTTCAGACCAGTCTAACAGTCGTATTAGTAAGGACCTGTTCACCTAGGTTAAACTATGCAGATGTCGACTGTGTAATAATGAGACAGTGTTTGAACGAAGCTTAAAGCAAACATCAGAATGTTATACAAAAGTAAACACAGGTGATGACGTCATCCCCGGGCGTCGGGAAACGCAGGGCGATTCCCGGCCACCGTAGGCGCGGGCCTGCGGATGGCGAGCTATGAGTGGCTCGCCGTCCGATAGCAACCAGGCCCGAGTTGACGGCGCGTCGTGTTCCACGCGCGCCTCAAAAAGCCGTCAGCAAAGAAGACGGGGCCCCATAGGGTCAGTGCCTGCTAGGGTTGCGGAATTTGTTCGAAAGAGTCACCGCGGCCCTAGAACGCAAAGGGCACAAGAAGGATCACGGGTGGGTTTTAGTCAGTAAGAGTCTGACACTCCCTTCCGCTCCGCCCAGATCGGGAGAAGTCATTTGATGATTTCCCATCCAAAAAAAAGGTGATGACGTCATCCAGTTCTTGAAGATTCCCAAATGCAATTAAATTTTCCTGTTTGTTGTCGGTGTAGGTACAGCGCTGACTGCGGGTAGCATGAGATAAGGGCAGGAAGACGATTTTCGGTTAATTGTAAAACAGTACCTACTTATTTAGTGAATTTATTCTCTTTGCGTCACTGGAATTTTGATCATACCCTATTCAGGTTTGTATACATTCAGGTACAGCTTTAATCGTTTGTGTTTCACAACTGCGTAAGATTCAAGATGAAGGTGCTTATCATTCGCGATGCCCTCAAGAACTTTCGAACTGATTCAATTGGGCTCCACGAAGTTACATAAATTGTTTTAACAACATCAAAAGCCTATGAGACTAACATCACAGGGGCGGCTAATGCCATTATAGACAGTTGCCAGCGAGCTATGTCTATTAAATACAATCAGTTAGGTGTTTATCTGTATACTAATCTTATAAATTCAAATGTTTGGATGGATGTTTGCTACTCAATCACGTCAGAGCGGCTGAACAGATCTAGATGTGATCTGACTCAGAGATCGGTTATAGTCTGGAGCAGCGCGTGGGCTTGATGCCAGGTGTATTTCCGGATGTTTCCGACATGTAACAGCTGGAAGACGCTAGTGAACCCGGACACGGTACCCGCATTCTACAGAGGCAACGTGAACAGAACGTGACTCCTACGATACTATAACTCGAAGCGCGTCTTGTGTATTTACGTAGCATCTTGCTACTGATACTGTATGAAAGTACTTTCAGAGTACTGAAAGTGTTGCGCTGTATTTGGGAACCGTGATGTTGGCGTATTGATTACAATATTGTTTTTGAGCACTTTAGCCGAAGGAATACTTCAATCGGTTCCTTTAATCAGACCGCGGTTCAAGACAAATTGCCATTCTCTTTGCGAATACGATTGTCGAAATTCTAAAATAAATTGATCGCAAAGTAGCCCACGCGACATTTTTATAGCTTTTGTCAATCCCATACATTTTTGACGTTGTGACAATCGCATTTTTCACGCGACCGCTGATAGAATGGTAATTGTCTAGAGCTTCAGGTCATTCCGCTCAAGGGAGGAATAAAAAACAAGCTCTGGGCAGGTTTGCGCACGAGCGCCGACGGCGCCGGGCTGATGATGAAGTGGTCGCGGATTGTGACTATGCCCGATGACGGTTCCCATTCCCATCCATGCTGGGTACAGGCAACGAGTATTCGTCGTAGGGATGCATATTATACTAGTACAAACTTATTATGTACATAAATTGTTAAATAAATGTGTGTCAATATTTTTGTTTAAATAACTGCGGCCCAGGAACACAAAGGGCATTTGAAGGTTGACAGGTGAGTTTTAGTAGTAGCAGCGTCTGACACTCCTGCCACCCTCTGCGGATGTGATGTCCCATATAAAAGCATCCATAAGATCTGTGTCGTCAAGTGTAACGTTAAAACTAAATAACTTCGCTGCCTCTATCCTCTTTCAAAGGAGTCACGCACTCGTTTCTGACGCTATTCAGCTTCCCCCGGCATCCCGCAGCAGTGGGTCAGCCGCGGTGCGTGCACAAAGCGCCGCTCCGCACAATAGGGGCTTACTCGGTATCGCTCGGCAATTCCCGAACGCTTCCGATATCTGTAGTTTGGCGCTGAGCGGAGGAAGCTCGCTAAACACTTCCTTCCACTCGATCCGGAGAAATACGATCAGTTCAGCCCCCTCCCGCCCGCGTCCCCCGCGCCGCACCCCTCTCACACCCCGGAACTAGGCACGCTCACACGATGCAGGCTTATAGTTCAGAAGTGAAATTCACTTTATATACAATATAGTATACTGATCACTAGGTAGCTTCAAAAAGGAAAGATATGAAACAGATTTAAATCGTTATCAAAAATCTTTTGGCAATGTCGTTCTGTTTTAATTTGACTCAAACATCCCAAAAAATCCATCGCAAAATGTTTGTTAAAAAAACAATCAAACAGAAAATGTCCTCATCTTTGATCTCACTTATCTCAGAACGTCTTAGCCCAGCAAACTACACACAACTTGGTTTAAGGAACCTGACCAGGACACATAGTTTGATTCTGAAACATGGTTTTGGGAGGAAAAACACCTAAATGTCAGATGAGACGTAGCGTGACGCGGAAACTAACTGAATTCGATATAGTATTAACTATCGGTACGATAACTCCGACGCCCTCGCGTACATCAGCAGCCAGAGCAGCAATGTACGGGTAGCTTGGCGGATCTACGTACATAGGTACAGGTCGAGCTGCAGTACTTTTGTTTACTGATGGGTCGGTATTCAGTATAGGTCTATATAACTAGGATCATGTTACCACCACACCCTGTACTTTGTATTCGTACTCGTAGATAACTTAAACAACGCACTATGGAAATAATTCCAAACACGATTCATAGTGCGTTGCTTAAGTTATTTTATGAAACAGAAACTGCCATCCGATAACAGTATCAATGGCGTCTGATATAAAAACGCTCCGCTGCTGTGGGAGTGGCCGGGAGCTAGCTCCACGAGATACGCGAAGAGGGCGAGCGTCACCCGCTGGTGAACTTTGTATTGTCTCGAGGAGCCGCACGGCTCGAGATTCGACGTCAGGCTACGCTAGCTCGTAAACGGCAGACTGATGTCTAACACCACTCTTGCAGGGGGTATCATGTTATCTAGGTACTGTGTTGTGGAGGTCCAGATCCAGGCTCCATATAAACGAGAAGAAGCCGACGCGATCTTTTCTGTAATGTTAGTCATTCCACTCACCTATGCTGAAGTCTCGCTTAAAATGTTATCCATAGTTAACAACTTATCTATTCTACATAGTTTCCAATATATGCACATTACTCATAATGTCTCAACCTGGTTCTTTTATTTTTTGTTTCTGGATGGGAAATCTCCTAATGACTTCTTCCGTTCTGAGCGGAGCGGAAGGGAATGTCAGACTCTTACTGACTAAAACTCTTCCGTATTCCTTATAGTGCCCTTTGCGTTCCAGGGCCGCGGTGACTCTTTCGAACAAATTCCGCGACCTTAGCAGGCACTGACCCTATGGAGCACCGTCTTTTTTGCTGACATCTCTTTGATGCGCGCGTGGAACACGACGCGCCGTCAACCCGGGCCTGATTGTTATCGGACGGCGACCCACCCTTAGCTCTCAGAGGATGCACTCTCCCGCGCGCGGTCAACTTCCTCCTTTGCTAGCATTACTGCTTCGCAGAAGGAGGCAACCGCTTCCTATGTCTATGTGTGTCTATGTCCGGACCACGGATTGAACCAGGTCCGGATGCGAGAGGTCGCCGCCACAGATTGCCTCGACGAAGACAGGGCGTTGCTCCGCCCAAGCAGGGCAGACCTCCACCGTATTCTTTTTCTGACCTGGTCCATCAATTGTCATCGTTAATGCAGCCACACACCGACACATTCGTACCATACTTGAGCAATGTTTTTCTCTGTGCTAATTGAATTCTTTTGTTCTAAAGTTACTATCTCGTTGTTGCAGATGCTGCGCCCGTGGAGATGAGCCGGCCGGTGGCCGCCTCGCTCCGTCTCGCTCGCTCCCGCGCGCGTCTCCCTCTCGCCCGCCCCTCTCCCCGCCATGCCGCACGCTAATTGGCCGCGCATGCCGCGGCCCCTCCCCGCGCGACGCACGCGCACCCTTCTCTCCACTCTCCTCTACTTTACCTTCCTTACTGGTGAGTCTTTTATTTTAGTACAAAATTCTAAATTATATTTGTCATATTAGGTACTTTACCTACCGGCTGCTAGAGCAAACAAAACTGTTGTGATTGTGTTATTTTCAAAATAAACTTCATTTTGAATTTGACGAATTAGATAAAAATAAAACAAAACAAAAAGCAAAGCTCGTTCGCAACTCTTAACCTCACGCGACAATTCATACAGAACGAAGACAAACTTCCAAACCGGGGAAATAAGGTATTCACCGTGTAAGTATTGCATTGCTAAAACCACATCCAGCTTGGATTCATATTATTGAAATAGAATAACTCGGTGTGTTCTAAAGCCCATAAACCAAGAGTTCTGGAATATCGTTACATACACCCTTGAGAGGGCGGGAATGGTACTCGACAACGCACCACATGAGACCTATTACTGTCATCAGCACGAGATGGCTACTCGGTCCAGCCCTGAGGAACTGTGCGCGAATATTAAGTATATCATTTAGTGTCTGTGATTGCTTCCGGAACAATTCGGTTTATGACGCAAGTTCGCATCATCAGTAATAACCAAGGTTGCAAAGTTTTTCGAAACAGTATCTGTGGCTTTGGAGTTCAAAGAGCATTTGAATGAACACTGGTGGATTTTGTCAGTAAAGGTGTGACGCTCCGTGCCGCTGCGCTCAGAGTGGCAGAAGTCATTAGATGATCCCCACACCTACACACATATCGCACATCACACGACGCCGCCCGACGTCGCGCGGTGCCGCACCAAGTCACCCGCAGCCATATAATCCGCATTATCTTCTCATCAAATTAATGGAGAGATTTAATTACAAGAGCTTTACGCTAAAGCCGCGAGATGAGTCTCGTGCCGCTATTTATTGTCTGCATCGCGCGGAGCCTGCTTTATGTCGCGCTACCATTTTATACGAGGATTGTCTCAATGTCTATCCATTTTAGTGTTTGCTGATTACATTTTACTGCGGCTTAGACGTTACGTTAATTATTTCATTGAGGAAAGTGCTGTTACTATTTTGTAGTACTGTCTCAGTTTTGCTGAACTCAGTGGAGCGAAGTGGTGTGGAAAAGCGAGTCGTATTATAAATGGCGAGGTCGGCAGTCCGCGCGGGGCGGGGCGGGGCGGGGCGGGGCAGAGCGCAGTCCCGATATATTTTTCTTACAATTTAGTACCGGACTGTCTAAGGAATTGTGGACCGAAATAGATCCCTGGGGCGCCCCGACCTGACCATCTTAAGTGCACGTTCAGATCTATAGATTTTTACCGTGAGGGGGCGTGAAGTTGATCGAATGATTCACCGCGATAAAGATATCGTAGAAGCTAAGTTATGTAGAAATGTTCAACCCCAAACAAAGCTAGTTTGTTCAAACGCTTTAATCAAGACGGACGGGACAAGTAATAAGTAGAGAGCAGTGAGCACTACTCGTAGTAGCTCACGGCGAGCTCCGGGAGCCCGTCGCGGAGCTAATTATACAAAAAGCTAATAGAAGTGAGCGCGGTGTTAATGTGGAGCTCGCGCAACTCGCTGGCGCCTCTCTGTTACTTTACGAAACAATTTTCATTCCCACAGACGATACTGACGCAGACGAGCTACCATTTTCGTGAATTTATAAATGAAGGTACACATCAAATGTTTAATTTGAGTGATTTAAAGTACAAACCGTTTTATTAACTTACTTATTATTTCTTCAAAGCTTCCTGAACATCTTCAAAGTTATTTACTTATATTTACCTAGCACAAATAATTTGGACTTCATTTATTTCTTTTGCTTTTCTTATAAGAATATCTGAGTTTAAAGGTACATTCCTTCTTCCAGTAACAGACTTTGTACGTGTGTACTTCATCCGCATTGTCTGCGGTGTCTGTGTGTGTACTCGTCTGCACACTGACTGGTGGCACAGTGAGCTCGATCACTCTCTGGGTCGGGTTGTTCTTACTGATGATAACAATTGTATAATGTCACTATTCTATTCAGTAACTACATTTCCTTTCCACGTTTACAAGTAATGCGAGTCGGCTATTTGTTTTCCTTGAATTCTGTATAATCCTTTCTAGAATCCAGGGAAGACAACTCGTGTAGTATGTCGTCTTCTGTCCCGCACGTAGCTGCAGTCGTCGCAGCGCGTCGTTAATGTGTCCAATAAATCAGCGGGTGTCTGCGGCACGCGCCGCCGCTCCCAATTGTTCCCACTTCGCCTTTTTCCTCCGCGCCGCTCATCCACATCGACGGCTCGATGCTAATACCTCTCGGCGTCACTTCGCATTATTTCATTCCCCTCCACATTCTCAGTATTCATTACAATCGACCGATATATAGAGGTCTCTATCGATCGGTGCTCGATACGATTTGCGATAAAACGAAGCGATGAGATTTCCGCTATTTAGAGTGCGCTACATAAGTATTCCCTAAAGCATTTGCATAGGAGGCGGCACATCGCGACTCCGCAACTTTGTAGCCGGGGCCGCGCCCGAGACACGCGCGACACAACACAAGCACACGCAGTAGGCGCACTGACCTTGTCTACGTTATATCGCTATACTTCACTATTTTGACAAAGGTTTCTCTCCAGAAGAAGGTTGGACGTGGGTTGGACTGTAATTAAGCGATGGTTATCACAGCAGCTGCGGTAACTAACTGAGCAGTGATTCAACAACACGTATCTCCAAGCTAAAGTTTGACGATTGTGACGTAGCGCTGGATGCTGTTAGAATATCTCGTATTTTGTCTAAAACTAGGTACATATATACATACGTAACAGATGATTCACTGATGTTTTTCTGTAGATAAGGTTCTTTCCTGAATTATGATATGAATGTTCTGTGCGTGCTGTGTCACATCACAGCAGCGATCGAGAGCGTTGATCTGATGTCACATCAGTTTAAAGCTCATGCGAGGGGTGCGGGGCGCGGGGGGCGCGGGGGGCGCGGGGGGCGCGCTGTAATCTTCGCGTATATAGTGAGTGACGGCGCTTCCGCTAGCGCGGCTGCTCATGTTTGGATGCTGGAGATTGAGGCGCAGAGAAACAATTATGCTGGACGAGCGATTGAACCACAACACGTCTTAGAGAGTGTTTACAGCTGACGTTTCGCGTTTGAACTTTTCATTTGTACTGCTTTTTTTAGATTTTTACTGATGTTTTATTTTTCAAAAACATAAGAAGAACCACTCGTCGTTTCCTCGCACTGCCACTGACATATGTACATTTATGTATGTAGTATACTTAACACACAGCACAGCAGTGCCTACTATATATTAAAAAATAGTTTTAAAAAGCCAACCAAGGTCTTTCGTAGAAAGTTAGGAATGTAATCTAGCTACTGACACCAACGAGCCGTTTCAATAAAATGAAGCTTGTTCACAGTAACGACTAAAACAACACGCAATCAGCGACGGAACTGAGACAATTGCGGACGTGTGACACCACACAAGTTACTTCGTAATGTACACAAAGAACGAGGACTAATAAATCATCCAGATACACAAGAGTTATTTCTGCTACAACCTGGTAAAAGAAGAGAATCAGAAGTTAATCAATTAGGATATGTTATCATAATCTTTTCCTACAAAGATATACTTATTTATAGATGCGACGTCCGCACTCTGAAATGGCAAAGATAAAAAAAACTTACGACAAAAATAGTATGAACGTAAAAAGCCCAAAACAACTTAAAAAAAGCTACGAATAAATAGCCACAAATAGAAAAAAAAACCTTGAAGTTATACCCTACGTATGAAATCTTTTGACTAAATGTAGTCGCGTCGGGGACTGCTCTAATATAAGCGCAACGTTTTGTTTAAGTACATACGTAACATATGAAGTTTGTTTCTAAGTTCTCGATAAATTTGTTGAACGGCAAACGATAGTGAGGATGAGGATTGTAACAGTGACAACACTGGTCCGAAAAAGCGAGGAAAACCCCCTCTGACCTCCAGGTCACTCTCACAGCTCTCCATTGACGCCAAGACATGGATGTCTTGGCGTCAATGGAGATGAGAGCTGACCACAAAATGGTAAAAGGCTAGGTAAAGGGAAAGACTAAAGAGCAGTAATAAAACCAGGGAGCCGGTACATGTTAACGGGTGTTGAGGCGCGTAATAAAGCCGTGAGCGTCATGTCAGGTTCAGCCACGTTGTGCGCTAATATTTATAATAATGTTACAATAATTCACCGCTGAAGTGTATTCAACACATATTTAACGACACAAACACGCCACGCCGGTAGGCTCGGGTTCAACACCTTGTAATTAGGTTTTCACAATAAATGAACGCACATTATGAAACGTGTCACTAGCGGTTCAACTCAGTTTTGGTTACATCGGCTCCTGTGTGTTTTGTGTATTCTGAAATTAAGATGTTATTATTTCTGCCAATAATATTTATCATGCTCATACACAGCTGGAATCAGTTAAAGTTTGTACCAAGACTTCCCACCCATAATCTTAAAACACTTTCTTCATCAATACTCTTAGTAAACTCATTCCAGCGCTCGCGGGTCAGAGCAGTACCCGTCACTCCGTACAAACAGGAGCTATTCGAGTGCAACCAGCGAGAACGCTCCGCTTCGCCGGTAATGACGCGACGACGTCACTCGTCACTCACCAAACGCCAGGAAAATCCGCTGAGAATCGTTCGAGCCCCCCACTACTTGCGCCCCCAACCGCCTCCACGTCTTACGGGAGGAAGGAAGCCGAATGAAAGCATTATTTTTAAAGCGTTATTACTCGCGGCTAATGTATTCATAGGTTGCGGTTAAAAGCGATGCCGACTCGACCACCGAGATAACACAGAAGGATCGTTAATACTCTAGCTTATATTCCAGGCAGTCTATTGTCTTCAAATAAAACCGTGAAAATTTATCTGAAGTGAGCTCACTGCATAAAAACAAAAATGGGCTGTCAGTTCCCTTCGAGCTCACTCCTCCTAAGTGTTCACGATGTGATGCAGAATGTTCCAGTCTGATACCACTACATAATTAAGGATCTATAGTTCTGAATGCAAAATTTAAATCTCTACGAGGCGTGATCCCAAATGGGTTTTCCAAACTGAGTCGAGGATATAGCTGAGAGACAGTGAACCCCAGTCAGCGGCGCAATGCTTTTACACAAACCTAACTTCTGGACATTCTAGTTTCATTCAGAATCAAATTTCTTCAAATAAAAATTCTATTACTATTAAGTACAGTATTACTTAGTAATAGAAAACAAACAAACCTAAACCAAATTTTCAACAACAAAACAAACAATAACCTATTCAAGAAAAGCAATAATTTGCAGCATTTAAATACTCCATTTTATAGGCTTTTAAACCAATATATTATATTCTATTTCTGTTCAGCCCGTTAGCGCCGACTCGCACAGAGTGACCCTTCTGTTGTCGCCTGCCCCGCTGCTCGCGCTGGGTCCGCCGGCTCGGGCGGACTCGGGCGGCCGCTCATCAATATTAACGCGGAGCAGACAATTGTTGATCGCTTGTTATTATAAAGTTGAACGGAAGCGCACGCTCGGGGCCCGACCCTTTGGCTGTGGAAACTTTAACCGGGGTGCTGTTTTACAGGCTGAAATTGGAAATGTTGTCTGTAAAACGGGAAGTGCTGTCCACGTCCTGAACAGCTGAACTGCGTTAAAAACGCGAGGGTTAGATATTGGCAGACTATTGAAATAGTGACCAACTTGGAATCATGGAAGAAGAAAACGTAGCACCAATGGCCTGAAGAGGATGATTTTCTTTCTTATGTGCCTAACTATGAAATCATCAGAGCAGTTTCCTTCACCTCACAAAAACGTTGATTACAAAGCCGCCGCTTTGTCATCTCCGTCTTTGAAATTCAAATCATGTCAATGGGAGCGACCATTGACATGAGTTGAATTTCAGTCATACATTTCGTCAGTAGAAGCCCGGATTCAGAATGTGTGCCCGGTTTCTGGCAAACCCTTGAAAAACTCCAACGTTAGCAAGCCTTACGCCCGTGACGTAACAGGAGTGACGTCACGGGCGAGCTGGAGGAGCAAGAAGTGATCCGCAGCTGAGCGAGCGCGGCACGGACAGCGCAAATAACAAATATTACTCTTTCATTTGTGATTATTAATTGAATGTTGCCACTCATTTAAGAGAATATTCGATACAATTGGTAAAATCATGTTACAAGTAGAGTCTGGTGTACCTTCAGTTGTGCACAGCGGCAGCGGTGGCTCTTTTCAAGAAATAAAACGACTGTGTAATAGTATTTTATATAAATTACTATAATGAGGTAGTTTAATTTTATGGCTGACAGCACCCATTGACTTACTTTATGTTTGAGGTCGGTCGATCACCACTTCCGACTCGTGCCGCTGGTCTCCCGGGACTCCGTACGACACGTGTACTGTGTGTGCGTCCCGCCGCCGGCGAACATCAGTCGACATCACATGACACAACACACTACTGGACGATGACCCTCTCGCACACACACACTCACATGGGGGTCGCGGGGAACACTTTATTAACAGGCGGTGCGGAATGTGCGGCGCTTTATCATATTTTTTGTGCAGATTTGCAATATTTCCGTAATGTCTGCTTATTACTTACAGCGAGGTTTCGTTTCACAGTTTACGAACACAAAGGAAGAGACATTCTAGTAAGATGGTAAAATGGTGTTGTGAAAATAGTCAGCGGTTGTACATTGTACGCAAGTCGGACTAGTGCGAGTCTCGCCGCAGTGAAGCGGTCCGGCGCGCGGCGGGGCAGACGCGACGCTTCAGAACGAGCGCGTGGCCGCGCGGCTCGTTGCCTTTGCTAATGACCGTATCATTAAACAATTCCAGCGCTGGCCGAAACAAAATGCAGCTTTGCATCACATCTCGTGCGGCAGCGATCAACTCAATGGAAAGCAATAAAGCGGGTTATGGTCGGATATCTGCGGCGTCCAGACGACACGCGGGGTGCGGCGGGGGAGGCGGGGGGAAGAATGTAATGAGCCCGAAGTGAAAGTTGCTGATGTAACCCTTGCGCGGCCACTCCGCTTCCATAGTCGATATTTCTAAAGACTGCTGGCAATGAGTTGAATTACTTTCTGATGTTACGTTCTGATAAAATGATAAAATAGATGTTCATCTAGATCAGGCTCGAAGGACTATTGTGAGTGCGTGCACTTGCTTGCTAATAGGATATGAATTTTGACAGAAGAGGACTAAAACTTGCTGATATCTTAAATACTTGTTAATACGTTATAAATGCTTAAAAAGTATTTACCATAACAATATACGCGAAAACTACTACCTACCCGATGAGAAAGAGTGTTTAAGTCACAAAACGCAAGTTCGGAGAACTTCCTTCTGTTCGTCTGCTGTGCAGCGACAGGCGAGGTCTCTCACCGGGAGATGTAGCACGAAGACTTTGTGTATCTTAATTGATTTTGAAGTAAATGTTATTATTTCTTTCAACGTAAAGTGTCACGGAGAGTTATAAAAATAAGCGTTTCACTTTATAGTAGTCAGTACTCAGGAATACAGATAGCACATCATTGTTCTATCTAGTATAGAGCTAGAAGCACACGCACTGCGGCCGTGTTGTCGCCAGTATATTGTAACAAAATTCCTTATTTTTTCATGTTCACAGTGGTCGAGTGGAATCGGTACCAATAAGCTGTGATTCTATTTCTAATACAAACTCATGCAATTTTAAGCACGTTTTTACTGCTTCTGGTATAAACGAGTTGCAATTGAAGTATATCAAATACTCACATTAACTTCTAAATAAATATAATCTACACAAGTAGCGGCACATAAGTGTAAAACAAAGCACATCCGTGCGACGCGTCTGTGTAACTGCACGTGTGTGTCGCGCGGCGCGCTACTCACCAGTAACACGCGCAGAAGGCTCACTCGAGATGGCCTTCCATTGAGGGGTGCCAATTGTACTCTAATACTGCGATATAGTACGCTGAAATATCTTATTGACTCAGAATTAAACCGATTTAATTCCTTGTACTTCAGCATTTCAAGAGCTTTGTTTTTTTTTAACTTTAATTTACTGAAAAGTGGTGAGAAAAAAACTTGGTCTTGAATCTAGTCTTAACAATTGGATTTATATAAATTCATCAACAATCACACAATTATTTAATATTGAGATGTTAATGTATGTACGAAAAAATCCATTTCAATATTATTTTGGTGATATTATCGAGTAAACATACAATGCAAAGTTAAAATAAAAACAAAAACAACAACTGTAGCTGGGAATCGAACTAAAATTAAATTATCGTTTAAAACTGATATCATTTAATATTTCTATATAAAATAATCTGATCTATAGGGGTTGTTCATGCAAAATTTGATCAGAAACTGTTCAGTAGTTTTCTCGCCAATTCAATCTATACATTCTACAATTTTACTACTTCACTATACATATGTATTTCCAAAATAAAATGAAATTAGTGTTCCTACTCATTGTTAAAGTTTGTATTCTTCATTATTTCTCTCTATAATCAGACACACTCTATTTCATCTCAAAATACAGCCTCACATCTAAGTCGATGTAATCATAATGTCTCATAACGCTGAGGACTTTGTTTCCTCCAGGAGCACTTGCAAATCCATGATTTACGGTACACCAAGAAGATTGTCTCTCTAAACTATTGATGAAATAACTAATTCACTTTGTTATAACGTAAGCCTTCTCTCGTGCCTGTGTGGGGCGCTCCAGTGTATCGACCTGCATGCGACGCATCGCCCCACACGCACTCACACAGGCGCGCGGACGCAGCGCCATGCTAGTCTGCAGCCTCGGACTTTGTGCGACAGCGGCAGACAGCGTGGCCGCCGAAAAGCCTTCGAGCCCGGAACTGGCAGCAAATTGACGACAGATTCATTATTAGCTGAAATTCCTTATTTTATCATCGATCGTACATTATTCGTAGACAATCTAAACCATCTTGCTACGATTTTCCGTAGCACACTACGGATAAACGTAGTGGTTTGCTACGGCGTAGCGCATTGCTACGGCGTAGCATTTTACTACGCCATTGTTCGGTGCAGCTTAATTTATTTGGCTCTTTATGGTACGGGAGCTAGCAACGTTTCAAAAGTAAGAATTTTAGGTCAGCTGATTTTGTGATATGTCGTCCTTCTTGCACTTTCGGTTAGAGTCTGGGCTATCTGGCTGGCGGTAGGGGTTGCGTTCATTAGTGCGCATCCTACCTGTCCAGGTAATAATCCTGGATTTTAAAAACATTTTTGTAGTCGTAATTTTTAATTTTTTGTTTTTAAATAAGTCTACCTGACATACTTTTTTTATTGCCAGACATTTTTGACAATGCTAACTATGTGCCATACGCGATAATTTTTTATTTTTTTATAAAAATTTCAAAGTATTTTATAATGTCTGTAATTTTAATATTATGTTATTTAAAGATAGAAAAACTTAAAATAAATTTGCCAGACATTAATTCGATTGTTAAACCTTGAATTAAAATGAAAAAGTCATGTAAAGTATTGCAATATTATGCTAGTAGTCCGAGAGAGACAGTTGCAGAATAAGTCGAGAATGAGACAGCGAATGATTACAAAAGTAAACTGTAACATGTCACTGTACATATAATAATAATAAATGGACTCAAACCGAACTCGACGCCCTGGATAGGAGAGTCCGCATACGGCATACTGCTGACTGCAAACCGGATGCATCACCCACGATCGCGGTGGTGGTGATCCCGCGGAAGTGTGGAGGTCGAGGCTTTTTAAATGCTAAGACTCTCTACAACCGCGAGATGTGCAGTCTCAGAGAATATTTTCTCAAAGCCGGTGTGGGTACGCACCGAGATGTGGTCACAGTGGACAAGGGACTCACCCCGTTATCCATGGCTAAAGAGAACTGGCACAAACCTGTGATACCTACTACAGATGATCGTAAGGAGATATGGAGAGGCAACGAGCTTCACGGACACTTCTGTCGGGCTCTTTAATGGGTCCGATGTAGATTCCTCAGCGTCCGTGGCCTGGCTACGTTTCGGTGATCTTTTCGGAGAAACTGAAGGTGTCAGAGGCATATTATGAAGAATGGGACGTGTGTTGAGCATGCCACCGTCCGGGTGAGTCCATCAGACATATTATCTCCAGTTGTTCTCGCCTGGGTAACAGCAGCTGGATTAAGCCCTTGATCCAGCTGCCCAACGAGAGCATCTTAAGATCTTGGTCGAGGCGCTTGGCAATTATGCCATGGTCGTCACGACTATTGGCACAATGACTGCTGTGTTCAAATCACACAAGTCGACAACCTCGCGAGCTAAGTCAAGATACTTCGTTTGTTATATCAACAATCATTGTGCGACGCTCTAGTCAGTCTATCACCACTATGTCAGGCTTATTGGCAACAAAAGTCCTGTCAGTGATGATAGACCGATCCCAATACAATGTGCAATTGCCATTTTCGTCGGCCACATACCCATAGTACGGTACTTCCGATTCGACAAGATTGTATTTAAGAGCAAGTTGCTGATGAATAATCCTGGCTACAAGGTTGTGCCTTTGCAAATAGTCTCCGTTAGCCAAACTAGAACAACCGGAAATAATGTGGTGGATGGATTCCTCGGCCGGTGACATGCCCGACACATGTCAGCCGTACCGTCCTTTACGATATATATTTCCAGTAGTTGTTCGTCCTCATAATTTCGTCCATAATCGCACAGATAAAACCTTCGGTTTCCCCGAAGAGGTCACCAAAATGTAGCCAGGCTACAGACGCTAAAAAGTCTACTTCGGGCCCATGTAGGACCCGATAAAAGCACCCGTGAAGCTCCTTGCTCTGCCATACCTCCCTGCGATCATCTGTTGTAAGTACTACAGGTTTGCGCCAGTTCTTGTTAGCCAAGGAGAGTAGGGTGAAGCCCTTGTCCACTGCGACGACATCCCGGTGCATACCCACGTCGGCTTCTAGGAAGTATTCCCTAAGACTGCATACCTCGCGGTTAGCATTTAAGAAGCCTCGACCCCCACACTTCCGCGGAATATATAGCGTCACTACCGATGATTGTCGGTGACGCATCCGATTTGCAGTCAACAGTGAACGGACCCTTCTATCGAGGGCGTCTAGTTCTGTCTGAGTCCATTTGAGTATGCCGAAAAAGTACATCAATACCCGCCCGATAAAAGACTATTTAGTACTTTGTTCAGGCGGCCAAAGAAGCGCTCCTTCAACGATTGTATCACGTCAGTAGCATTGATGCCCAGCGCTTCCGACATACCCAAATACTTATTATTATTATTATATGTACAGTGACATGTAATTTACTTTTGTAATGATTCCCTGTCTCATTCTCGACTTATTCTGCAACTGTCTCTCTCGGACTACTAGCATAATACTGCAATACTTTTCATGACTATTTCATTTTAATTCAAGGTTTAACAATCGAATTAATGTCTGGCAAATTTATTTTAAGTTTTTCTATCTTTAAATAACATAATATTAAAATTACAGACATTATAAAATACTTTGAAATTTTTATAAAAAAATAAAAAATTATCGCGTATGGCACATAGTTAGCATTGTCAAAAATGTCTGGCAATAAAAAAAGTATGTCAGGTAGACTTATTTAAAAACAAAAAATTAAAAATTACGACTTCTAAAATGTTTTTAAAATCCAGGATTATTACCTGGACAGGTAGGATGCGCACTAATGAACGCAACCGCTACCGCCAGCCAGATAGCCCAGACTCTAACCGAAAGTGCAAGAAGGACGACATATCACAAAATCAGCTGACCTAAAATTCTTTCTCGAAAACGTTGCTACCTCCTATACTATTATCTATGGTTTATGTTCACACAGACGTGAAAATATACACTGTCATTGGAAAAGCCCTGCCATTTGAGAAGAACAGTGTCTGAAAATATGTTCTAAAATCTGAGTGTTATTAGTTGCAAATTATATTTATTTCATCATCATCTGCCTAAACTTTTCCCAACTATATTGGTCCAGTCGAACCGGACTCAGCTACGTGCATTTCACGTGAAGCGCCTATTTGAATTTCACAACCTAGTAACTGGGTAACACGGTACTTCTTGGCAAGATTGCTGTCGATTATCTGGTTTCTTACAGCTGCTTTGCGAGCTTTCCGAGGCACGGAGGAGTCCTGACATATAAAGACGGCCACCCATCCGCAAACCATCTTCAGCAAGCGACGCTTAACCTCAAAGATCGACCCATGGCTGTATTTTTTTTAGCTACGACCTTCTCTCTCCTCTCAAATTATTTTCATTTATCTGTACTTCGCTACTTAATATTCTAAATGCGCAAGTTGTTGATGGATGCTTGTTACTCATCAGGTGAGAACGGCTGAATAAATCTTGATGAAATTTGGGACGGAGGTGGATAGTAGTCTAGAATAATATCAAAGGATACTTTTTATCCCGGGAGTATGTTCTCTTGCGACAATTTTCCTCAACCAAGCGGAGGAGGCGGAGGCGCGGCCAGCCCTACTACAGCACAGTGTATTTTACGTTAAACTACAGACTTTACAGGCTCAGGCCACATTGCCACCTCGTGACACAGTACATTAGCGCCAAACGGAGCGCGAGCACCGCGACATCCAAAAATATACTCAACTCAAGAACCTTCCGCACCAAACGGAGCATTAACACAAACATAAAAGTACCCAAGAGTTATTTTCGCTTGTACATTTTGTTCAAAAAAGTTCCCCAAAAATGCTTTAATGAATTCTTTGAGCTGCCGACAAGTATCGCAAATGAGGATGATAATGTAATCAATGGTAATCAGTTGCTGAAGGAGAGCTCTCCCCCCCCCTCCGAGCGAATAAAAACAGGCAAGAGTGAGCGACGTGTTACCTTCTGTTAGATATTCATGAGAGGAACAAGAGAGGGGTCCGGAGGTTAGCCGCACTCGTCCGGAGATTTCTTCAACAGTTAGGGTAATGTATTGTTTTGTGTTTTGCAGATTGACACACTAAGTTAATTAGCCGTGTTGTCATTTTTTATCACTGGTGAACAAGTCATTCTTCATGTTGTGATTTGAACGGAAAACCTGTTTTCCTGACTGTACATTAATGAGCATCTTTCTTCTAATCGAATAGGGATAAGCGTCTCTCCACAGTCCATGGCCCACCTGCAGACTGCGCCACTGACGCCACTTATGGGCACGTACAGTCAAAACTGAGATACTTGCCCAACGCAAAAACCAGCGGGCATGAAGTTCGTTCCATGAGAGAGGCCATAGTAGAGCGCACTAATTTGACCTTAAGCTTTGTCTCCCATTGGAGTGATGACAATCTGGTCTCTTTTAATACCTCCACAGTGCAAGCTTGTCTTTTTACCGCCAAGAGGAGTCATTTCAACCTAACTCCTACTTTTCAGGGTACATCTGTTCCTGTAACTGATCGGCTCGAGCTCCTAGGCATGGAGTTGGCATCTAGTCTTAACTTCGGCGCCACCATTGAGTACAAAGCCCAAACTGCAGCCAAAAAGCTGGGCATCCTCAATACAGTGAAGCGATACTTCACGCCGGGACAGCTTTTTATGCTTTATAAAACGCAAGTCCGGTCCTACATGGAGTATTGCAGCCACCTTTAGGATGGCTCAGCTAAATACCAACTTGCCGTACTTGACTCGGTTGAATGCAGAGCTAAGAGGCTCATTGGCGACGAAACACTGGTGAACACCAAGCTTCACAGCCCGATTTCGGTGCAAGGTCGCCTGATACAGATTGTACTTCGGCAAGTGTGCCCATGAACTACACGACTACATCCCGTCAGCCCCTTTCTACCATAGGACATCTAGACGCACTGTAGGTTACCATCCCTACCTTGTAGCTATTGTACTAATTCGCACCAAGCGTTTTTCGTAATATAGCACAGCAAAGGAGTGGAACTCTCTGCCTGCGTCTGTGTTTCATTCAACCCTGATCTCTTCCAATTTAGAGTGATCAACAGGCTTCTTCTGGGTAAGCTCATTCCATCTTCGACTTTGTTTCTATCACTTGTGACCTAGACTAGAGTCAAGATAAAATCCACTCTAAATGAAAAAAAAAAAAACTGTTTGGAACTAGGAACGTGCGATTTTATGTGAGACTCCATTTTACGTGATTACGTAAAAAGTATTTTACCTGTCTGTGTGTGTATATATGTATTTATGCTCCAATGTAGCACCTAACCTACTGAACAGATTTTGATTAATGAAGTATCAATACATCCAGTATCATACATTTTATATATCACAAAATTTAATGACCTGAGATATAAGAACTAAATGAACTAAGAGATAAATGAACTGAGATAGTCATGACATGTTTGGTATCAAATTAACGACATATTACACATATTTTATTGAAATACTTAGACAATATAACGTACCGACTATGTTATATTGTCTAAGTATGTAAATTGATTCATGATAACAGCCCCTTTCCAGCTTTTATCATGAATCAATTTGATTCGAGATACCAGGAGGTTTAGTCATCGATATAGCATTTGAGAGAAATGCTGTTAACATCTCAGCCAGCATCAATGACAGCAAACCATTTGCCTCATTTGTTTTGTTTCCACCCCCCAGGGCGCGCCGCCTCATCTGCTTGTCTCCCGCCATCAGCTGATGTTGTCACGGTTCTGTGTGGGCCACAGTCGCGAGCGACTCATTACGATCATATTTTCAGAACATTTTCCTTATGTTTGTGTTCCGCTCGTAATATGCAGATGGTGACGTTTCCGGCTGATGTTCACAATGTTCCGAGTTATAATGTCGTTCACATTTACATAAGTCATTACTTGTGCTGTGGTTTTGGCTGGGAAGATATTTTATATATGTTTCACTGCTTTTATAAGGTACTTAAAATGGACAGTCGCCATGTTTTTTTTAATCATGGGAAATCATCGATCAACATCAAATGATTTTTTCTCTCTGGGCGGAGCAGAAGGGAGTGACAGAATCTTACTAAAATCCGTCCTCCTCGACTGCGATCCTCCAAATGTCCTTTACGAGGGCTGCCTTTTAAGTTGTGTCTTTTGAAACAAGTATAGACGATCTAATAGATTATTACCATTCATTGTTTTGCAAAAAATTCTCCGCGATATTTAATACGTTTTGCATGCGTTCGAACCACTTTTTAAGACATTTATTCCAGTCCGAAGTGGGGGTAGTCAAAATGGTCGATTTGTATCCGTCAACAGCTTCTTCGGGTGTGCTGAAACGTTGACCACGAAGACTTTGCTTAATTTTGGGGAACATAAAAAAATCGTTAGGGCTCAAGTCAGGGCTGTAAGGCGGGTGATCTAAAATTTCGACATTTTGGGTGCTCAAAAAAATCTTTGTTCGTTAGCATTACTGCTTTGCAGAAGGAGGTGACTGGTGACTGTCGCTCCGGACCATGGATTGAACCAGGGCTGGAACAAACAGGGCATACTTCCACCGTCTGCTCCCGCGGGGCGATCCACACAGACACAGTGTTAACGGTATTCTAAAGCTAAGATAAGAGCTTCTAATCTGATTTCCTTTGTTAGGCAGGTACATAACATGCCGCACATGACGACTCACAAGGCATTATTGTACCTAAATTGGTATATCCTAACTAATATTTTCAATGTGAAAGTGAGTTAGTTTGTTTCGCGTTCACGACGGCACTTATTTCGATAAAAGACAGATGGGTTCCTGGAGATGGTTGGAGGCTACTTTAACTTGAGCGAAGCTGCGAGTTAAAGTTAGTTTGAAATCAGCGTCCGACAGTTATTTCTGAGTCCCATGAAAAGAGGGGCGAGCAGTAGCCCAGACTTGGGGTGGACTCCTGATGGAAACACTTGATGATAATCAGCGCTCGGGAGACATAGACTAACGAGCCGCAGAGTTCCATGTACCGCACGTGTCTGCCTGCCGCACTAGCCAAACGTCTGCCCGCATTAGAGCCGGCTCTGCTGGCGGCTGTCGCACGTCGCCTGACGCCGCTAACTCCCGCTAACGAGCACAAACGAGCACTCATTTACATACATTTTTGACGCGGCGCTTTGTTTGCGACGACGTTTAACTGCGGCTACATGATGCTCTACATTAGGGTTTTTATTGTTTAAAAATAAAGATCATAAATAAAAATCTAAGCACTCAAGCTTGTCGCTTGGAGGAGCTCTTAGCTAAATATGAGCAGCCGTATGGGTCGCCCGTAGAGATTGAACGACGCTTGGCGAGGTTAGTGTGTGGATGGGTGACCATCATTATATTTATTGCGTAATTCTAAGATTTCTAAGCTAAACGGGAAGCACGTGAAGCTGTTAGCCTCGGTTGAAATTTAATCTCTGACAGGCTTTACCTATAGTCTAAAACCATCTCCGGTCTTGGCAAGCGGTATTGTGTTCCCAGCTGCCGGCCAGTCACATAGTCGGCTGCATTCGGCTGAGCTGGAGCCGACCCCAATACCGTCGGGAGTGACATATCTACTGAGCCACATGTGATTAAGCTCAAGCTTATCCTTCCGCCTTCATTTCCGACCCTCCGTTCATTCTTAATACTCTCTCACCTTTGATAATAATATCGTGACAGCCAATAAGTCAACAAGAGCTGAATACATACATACATATAAAAACTTTCCGTGTAAATTCTAAAACAGTTATTCATTTTTTGTTCAATCCGTTGTTGTTACACGAAGGGGAAACTTGTTTTAATATCCTGAAGATATTAAAACAAGTTTTCCCTCTGTTTAACTGAATGTTATTAATATATATGGTTACTTTGTGTTACTTCTGCGTACAATTCGTATAATTTTCAGATGATGGAAATGTAAAGAAAATACTCAAATGGCGTTTAGCGTAGAAATAGGTCAGGACTTTTGCTTTTTGCTTTGCAACAAGAAAAAATTCCGGTCAAGTGCGCGTTTGACTCGCTTGCCGAGGGTTCCGCACGGTGTAAGGGCTTGAGAGCGGCTTACCACCTCAATGCGCAAAGTATAAGCAAACCTAAAGTAAAGCTAGTGCAATAATTTCGAGAACAGCTCACAGTGTGACATTTCATTTTGCTAAGATTATTTAACATAACAGCCCCATGCTTTACATTAAAACTTTTCATTGCTTTGTAAATAAAACTCTTCTTCCACATTTTATGAAAATAAATATCTAAACTGAAAATAGCCTTAAATACACCCAACTTATTATACTTGTTCGAAAACGTTCTGAATAAGAGTCCGCAATATCATTCGCAAAATCTTTCACAGAAGTTAAAATAATTTCCCTAACAGCTTTCATCGATAAGGGCCTTTTGATACGGAACCCTAATTCAATAATAATATCGTTTAGAATCTTTTCAAAATTAGATGAGTGGCTGTCAGCGACATCCGCGCCTTTCATTAACTTGACGGACGACGGCGACGGCTGAGGCGCGGGCGGGGGGGAGTGGCGCCCGGGCATGTGCGGGGACAGCACCGCTAGCGGGGGGGGGGGGGGTGTCGATCAACTGGAGACTCTGAGAGAATAGTAACTCGGCGATTAGGAAGGCGCTCGATTAACAGTTACTTTAAATTTGATTTTCTTTGGAAATTCGTATAAAATTTTATTATTAATAATACTACTATTTCCCTAATAATCACATCCAATGGGACACTAACTCAACACAAGGACTCCTTATAAATATGTATATCAAATACATGTATCTGATATATTTATTTTACCTACATACGTTCATTTTTGCAGTACTAAGCACCCCTGAGCTTAGGTATTAGCATTGTATTACCTAACCTACCTGGTGATTAGACCCCACCTGAATATACTCCCGTATCAAACCCCACCCTAAAACCTCCCAAAAAAATGTGCAATCTCCCTGTGTGAAATAAAATATTATGAGTAAAGGTTCACGGCAGGGTGAGTCCGTCACACTCACGTACATATACCAGCCGGTGGCGGCGAGCGCGTCTGGTCGGTCTCTAGATGTGCTTGCGCTGAGCGGCGAGGACGCGCGCTGTGCCCGTGAGCGGACGCCGTCGGTCGAGGCCGGTCGGCTCACACTGTCAGGCAGCTTTCTGTATGCGTATCTGTATATAAAATGTGTGTACGTTTACATAGTGAATAACTGTAACTGTAGTAAGTACTAACAACCATAATGCCTGCGAAAAAAAATTATATATATCATGTACACGATTTTTTTGCTTGCGAGGCTATATTCCATAAAAAATAAAACCGATAGACTAACGTATACCGTAAGCTACAAAGTACTTTTTAAGCGTAGATAAAGGAAACATGTCTATACTGCAAATTAAATTACACATAAACAAATCTATTAATCTATTAATATTAATTATTAATAATATATAAAGCTGGAGAGTTTGTTTGTTTGTTTGCTTGAACGCACTAATCTCAGGAACTATTGGTCCGATTTGAAAAAATCTTTCAGTGTTAGATATCCCATTTATTGAGGAAGGCTATAGGTTATATATCATCACGCCAACACCAATAGAAGTGGAGCACCAATGGCGAATGTTTCAAAATCGGGGGGTTAGTAACTATTCCACGCGGACGAAGTCGCGGGCAGAAGCTAGTATATTATAAAGCTGAAAACGAGGCGCGGAGAATCATGTTCGCGGCAGCTTATGAAAATAAAACGTATGAAGGGACCGCAAAAAATCTTCAAACCGAAACTGTTGTGGGAAAACGATCAGTCGTGAGAGTGCGGCACGGGGCTCCCTAGTTGATTTCGAAGTTACCGCAGAGTTACATTTGTTCTAATATCGCTGGTACGCGCGAGTTTTGACTTCCGAAACTGCTGGACCGATTAAAAAAACACCAATGAAACATTTTTAGCGAGTTACACAGGCTATATTTTATCTCCGTATTTAGTACATTAATGATAGATAAATGAAAATTAATATTTATTTTGTAAGTAGGTTAAACATTACACTTTTACACGTCGAATATTTCTGGTAATTTTAAGCAAGATGAAGCCGGTTACAAAACAACACACCAAAAAATAAAATTTGCGCCATTCTTAAATCATTAGAAGACCCAGGCTGACAAAAATCTACTGAAATATATACGTAAAAGAGACACTTACACAAAAGTTCACTCTTACACAAAAAAGACGAAAATTAAAAGACCGACCCTCTGCAACAAAAATAATATTAACATACAAAAACCTTTAACGATAAAAACCTTTTTGACAGTTCTAAAGCTAAAAGATAATAAAAAACCTGGGTAACTATTATAACAACTTTTTTTTTTTCTATTAAAGCAAACCTTAAAAACAAATTGTACTACCTTTTTTTTTTTGGATGGGAAATCATCAAATGACCCCTCCCGCCCTGGGTGGAGCGGTAGGGAGTGTCAGACTTTTACTGACTAAAACCCACCCGTGCTCCTCCATGTGCCCTTTGCGTTCCAAGGCCGCGGTAACTCTTTCGAACAAATTCCGCAACCCTAGCAGGCACCGACCTTATGGGGCCCCGTCTCTGGTGCTGACGGCTCCTTGAGGCGCGCGTGAAGCACAACGCGTCGTCGACTCAGTCTGGTATCGGACGGCGAGCCACCCACGCTCACCGTCCACAGGCATCAGCCACTGCGCAATAGCACAGCGGCCGACTTGTCTCTGGAGGAGGCTGCGATGGGACCATTACTGGCACTCCATTTCAGCCCCCTCCCGAGTACTAGGAGTCGCAGCACCCGCAGCAGAGGCGGCAGTGGTGGCGCCGGAAGCCGCGGCGGCAGCAGAGGCGGCGGCGGCGGCGGACCTCTTGCCCTTGGTCGGGGCGGATGGCGCGCAGGCCCTTCCCCCAGCCCAGTGCTCGGCCGGCTTGCCAACAGCCGCACATGCACTGCAGTGCGGCGTGGCCTCGCACGAGCCGGCCCGATGACCGGGCTGACCACAGCGGAAACAAAGTACGCTGCGGTCCACCTCCGAGGGGCACATAGCTCCCGTGTGGTTGCCCACATGGCAGCGGTAGCACCTCAGAGGCCTGGGTTCCAGCAGTTTTACCCGCGCAGACAGAGTTCTGGCCGCCGCCACGGGGCAGCTCACCACAAGGGTTTGCATGCCCGTGTTATCAGGACGGATGGTGCCCGCTTTGACAAGCTCGGCAGAGCACCCCCCAGTCCTGGCGACGGCGGCCACAACCTCCTCCTCCGTCACGGAGTCATCCAGGCCCACTATGCGCACGTCGATGCGCTTAGTCGGCCTGGACACCCGGACCTCGTCCGCGGGTAAGACCGCCCTCAGCCTTTCGGCCAGGGCGTCCGCGAACGGGCCACTCTCCGCTCCGGCGAGCTCAAGCTTGCGGGCACCGGTTAAGGTCCTCCTGACCCCGATGCCCCCGCTGATGCCCAGCTCTTGGAGGCTCACCGCCTCCTTCGCCCGCTTCAGTACGGCGAGATACGTCACGCCCCTCTGTTCCGCTTCCGGCTGCAGTGTGAGCACTACAGCCGCGGATTTCGGGGCGCGAAGCCTCGCCGCGATGGCGTTGGCCTTCCGCCGCTGCTTCTTGGCCTTGTTCTTGGCCGCCTTCTTTTGTCGCCGCTTCTCTCCGGCAACCTGCCACTCGGCCTCGGCCGCAGGAGGGTCCGAGGGTGGAGGTGGGGGCGGCTGCGGCACCACTGCCGCAGCAGCCTTAGCCGCTCCCCCTCCAGCCTTCCTCCCACCCCTCTTCGCCGGGGCCAACGTGGTCGTCGCCGGCGTCGCTGCCGCCGGTGCCACAGGCGCTGGCGCTGCACCGCTCTTGGCCTTCGCCTTCGCCTGGCCGGATGTTCCCGGGCTGGCAGCCGCGGCGGCCGCGTATGAAGCCGCCTTCTGCTGCTGGCCCGAGGCCTTCTGATTCGCCACTGCTGGGGGACGCCGGAGTATGTCCTCCAGGGCGGAAAACTGCTTCCGGAAGGGAGCTAGCTCCTGCCGCACCAGGCTCCTCACCTGGCTCAGCACCTGGCTCCCCTCCATCGCCGCCGGACTCAGCCCCCCTTGCGGCTCCTCAGAGGCCGCTGACAATTGTACTACCTACTCCTGGACTACTTGGCCAAATCGTGCTTTTTAAACTAGCTCAACATTGCCTATATTTATCCCATTACACACAAATGCAATCTGAGCATGTCGTCAGGAATAGTTCCAGTTCAGCTGAAAACAGCGATCGCTGCCCTATCTACAAAGCTGGAGATGCATCAGTCCATTCGAATTACAGGCATATTTTTTGTGCGTACGAAATATAATTATGTACGTTTCTTGCGTCATAAACGACCGTAGTTTTTTTACGTTAACTTAGAACTTTGATTTTCAGCTTCAAGAGACTGTAGACAGGAGTATGGTTCTTGTATGGTTCATGTAATTCTCTGAGTTTAAGAATTAAACTCGATAGCACCACGCGTTCCCGAGTTTAAGGGTCTTGACAGACAGACAGACAAACAGACGGACGGACAGCAAAGTGATGCTGTAAGGTTTCCGTTTTTCCTTTTGATGTATGGAACTCTATAAACAGTTTTTATGACCCAATGAACTATTATTATTATTAGATGTAATAAAATCAATTTTGCGTTTTTTTTTTAACCGCCGTGCGATGCACCAATTAACTTAGCCACCGAGGAGACCTCAGTAATTTTGCAAGTTAACCATCGACTTGAAAAGAACAAGATCTACCAAAGGCTTTTTAGATTCAAACTAGCCGGAGAGAATTTAGTTTAAAGGTAGCACTCCAGGCAGTGCGCTGTGTGATAGTGCCAGCTGCACGCGCCGATCTTCAGAGTTAAGCAACACTTGCCGGGTTGGGAACGTGGATGGATGACCATCTTACATGAAGAGACTCGTCCGTGCCACGGAAAGTACGTGGAGTCGTTGGTGCAAAATAGGCATTTGTCAATGTTTGACAGTCGTTACATAAAGAGTTAGGGTCAGAAGCCAGAAAACCTGTACCAGTCTTGGCAAGTGGTGTCGTGCTGCCCCGACACTGGGTCGTGACAGTCAGACAGCCAGTCACTGTAAAACACTGGTATTCTGCTGCATCCGCTCATAGTTCATCAGACCCCAATCGTTGTGTAAACTGTATGGCCGGCAGATTGTTAACTGATGTGGAGGTCGTTTCCTCACCTTGTTGAAGGTGTCCAATACTAAATCAGTACGACAGACAGCTTAAATTGTTTGTAACTGTGTTCCTATCTAACCACCCAGCTATTATCTCGCACATTAATATAATATGAGCTAATACAAAGTTTTCTCATTACGGTTGACGTGACAAAGCCTCCTTGATAATGACTACAATTAATTACTGCCTCCGAGTACACTCACCAGAGAGGTACAGAAGGTATGCCTCATACAGCCTCTGCCTACGTACCGTATCGAGGCGACCTTCTGTATCTACTCGGTGGTAGGTAGGCTATTTATTGAGGGCGGACTTTTAATTAAGGAATTCTAATTAATACCACGCGAGGCTTACTTACTCACCCTGACTCTAGTCCTTTTCAAATAATTAGTTTTGTGTCCACACTACCTACACTAGGCGTAGTCTCTTCAGACTTACCATGAAAATATTATTAAATAACCTAGGAGATTACTTATTCCATACTCAAGATGTAACAGATCAGGTAATTTTACTTATGAATTTTATCACTAAACTCATTCAGCTGTTTGGTACACTTGTTCAAGATTAGCAAACATAAATAAACGGGGCCTGTTTTTAACCGACTTTTTTTTTTAAAGGAGGAGGTTCTCAATTCGGATGTTTGTATTTTTTTTTTTTTTTTTTATGTTTGTTCGCGCATAACTCCGTCGATTGCCAACCGATTTGAAAAATTCTTTTTTTGTTGGAAAGGGTATACTTCCCAAATGGTCCCATGAAAATTTTATCGAAATTGAACAAGCGGTTTTCGAAAAATCAACAAAAGTCTAAAAAAAATATCTACATTGACGACCTTTTAGTTTACTCTGCATTGGAGAAGTGCGTTTTTTTTACACCAATGTGATTGGTTCGTTCAGGTGGGGGGAGGGGAGGGGGTGTAGGTACCACTAAAAAGTGAAAAATAAAAAAAACTTTTTACAAAAAAATACAACCGACTTTTACACAAAAATAAAAAAAGTACAAAATAACTTTAATTTCGGAAGTCGGTGTTCAAAAAACGAAAAAGGAACCACAAACACCGAGTTCCGAAATTAAAGTTATTTTGTACTTTTTTTATTTTTGTGTAAAAGTCGGTTGTATTTTTTTGTAAAAAGTTTTTTTACCCTGTATAATGTATAGAACAATTTGTTGCACGGAAAGATTTTAAATATTTTTAATCACAATAAGGTGATCCAAATGCACATTGCTTAAAAATATTAGTCTTTCAGACCTTCAAAATTAGCAAGCGGGTACCTATCAGAAAACCTAACGGGTTGAAGTGCGACCAATACGAATAAAGTCACACGTCATAGCTAGTCAATACCCGGCCGGCGCGCGGCGTTGGAAACAAAGTGTCTGGTGTCGTGTCGCGCTCAGAGCGACGCGGGCTGCTAACAAACAGATCGCTAATTAATTCGACATAACTTCACGAGCTCGAATATCGTCCGTTTTGTTTTACGAGCGCCGCCCGACGCCGCCCGACGGTCGAGCGCTCCCGACAGGACGCGCCACAGTAACACTACGCACAAAAGGACCACACGTGACGTTGGCCACCGAAGATCTTATTCCCACATTATGAAGCGAGTCGACAAGAAACGAATCAACTGTGTTGGATTGTTGATGCAACGAAATTAATCTGCAAATAACAGCAAAGGACTAGGAAAAAATATACTTTCTTCTTTATCAAGGACTTTGTGGTTAGAAAAGAAAGGGTTGTCATTCTTTCAGCCATAACTGATAGAAGCTTTGTCAAGAGCCCGTAGTTATTTGAAAAGGCGTCGTCGTACAAAATGTGATGTTTCGCAAAATTGGACAAGTGTGTTAATGTGACCAAGCCGAAAGTGGCTAAGGTTTTCATTATTTGATCGTAAGTACCATCATTTGTGAAAGGACTACTGTCAGAACAACATTTTAAAGCATTTTGTCAGGATTTGCAGCAGTACTTAAATAGTTTTCAAAACAATGACGCCTTTCATTTAACTTCTTCCGGAAATGAAAATAAGACTATTCCCCCCAGTGTCAGAACTTTATTTATAACTTTATTTAGTACCTACGTTGTATATAATTATCGGATCTACAACTTTGGCCTCTTTGATGAACGGTGACCAATAATACAACTAAATTATGAGTTGGTACAACTTATAAAGTCACTCCCTGTGGCCTTATGAGTTCTATCGGCAATCTATCTATACATAAATCTTGCCAACAAACCTTCTCCACACATCTACGAGATGTACAGACGCACCCTAGTTCGTCCCTCATGCGCGGCGGGTCCGCGACGTTCCCGCTCACGAGACACGACGGACGTCGCCGACCTCTTAAGATTACATCAAACCACTTTAGATAGTCGCGCGTGTCGGGACTCCGCGGGGACTGAGGAACCGGGGGGGAGGAGTGCGTGTCGGGAATTTTAATATCGCGTTTGTCGAGGCAAAGGCACAGATTTGGCCGCGGTATTGGGTGTGCGGCGGATTAGCGCGCGACGTCGCCAGATTGCTGACATAGATGTCAAGCACGCCTCGCCGCTTCCGCGAGCGTGTCGTGTGTCGCGGTGTAACATTGATAGGCTAGCGATTCGGGCGCATTCGGGCAACGTCGGGCGCCATCGTGTATGCTTTGTATTCCACAAATCCGGTATCATGTTTTGGTAGTCGTTGGCATCACGTGCGACTGAATTATTCACAAGTGAGGGGAGCTAAATGTCAGACTGTTTTGTCAAACGACAGACCGCACTAGTCGTCTTTAGCGTTAACTATTCAGTTGATATCGTTGTTGGCTTAGTAAATATTTAATGACGAAGTTCGATTGAATTGCTACAAAACATCGTCTAGAAAATCTAAAATAATCGTAACCTGCCGCTGTTCTAGCTACACATTGCCCCTCTCACCTCCCTTCTTAATCATTTTTATTTGGGTGTGGTGGTATTGTATTCATTGCTACATGTTCACACCACACATGCTGCTCCACACACATAACACGCCTTGGACAGTGAACAGCGCCGCCGCTGTCGGGAACAGATGCGTTCAGATTGATGAGCGGTGATCTCGGATACTTGTGTTCAGCTTGATGATGATGTGGCAAACGATACATGTGTATAGCAAGCAGACAAGTATTTGCAGGCAGCTGACGTAAACAATTGTATACGTCTACTGAAGGAGATAAATATTTGATATCGCTCTGTAAAGTTTTTCAGTTGTCACGCTCTGCCTGCCTCGCTTTTTCCAACTATTTTACATGGAGCGACTGCTCCTACCTGATCTGCACAACCCAGTGACTGGACTTTATGGTAAACATTGGCATTATGGTGACCTTGGTGACAGCATAGCTGAGGCAGAGGAGGTTAAGTCACAGTCACAGTAGTTCTCCATCGCGAGCGGCCTTGAGCTTCACTTTACGTTTTTCCACGTTAAGCGGGGACGGAAGCGTGTGACCTATTCACCTCCACTTACGACGATTGATCTTGCAGTCGATCGGGCATTTCTCCAACAACTTTACGTTATAGATCGTCTCGTCCCAGTAGTCTCGTGGATGCGACGAAGGCTTCAGTTGACTTAAATATGGATTTGGCGCGAGATTTTTCTGGTTACTTTCCATGTTTCGCACCCGTAGAGCAGCACGAATTTGACATTGGACCCGAAGAGATAGATTCTTCAGGTCAGTTTGTAACGTTTTTCCCTCACAAATAAATAAAAGAGGAAATATGACGTACAATTATATTATTATAAAAATGTCTTAGAACTACACTTACTACTGACACACGTTCACCTAACCACCACCTATCTAACGCTCTCAGTAATGGTCAAAACACTGTTAAAAAAGTTACTTGGTTAGGCCTCTGGGCTCTTGCCAGAGAAGCCAGGCAGTAGGTCCGAAGCCGATGCTGGTGCAGCGCCGGCTCGCAACCTCGGTTGCCGCACAGCGCGAGGCCCCTCAGTAAGGCCCGCACGCGGGCTCCAGCGCTCCCGCGGAGAGAACTTCGTAGACGGTTCTCAGTTGAACCCCGTCGTTATCCTCGGAGATGGTTCACCATGGAACTCCGGCGTAATACTGGTAGATGGTTCTCAGTTGAACCCTGTCGTCACACTGCCGAATCCTGGCTCCTCAGCCCTTTATATAGCCAAGACTCACGTTCTATAATTCATAATTCAAAACGTATGTTTTCTTCCGGAACAATTCAAAATTCAATTCAGTTAGAATGCCAGTGAGGTTTATAGCCAGTATTCCGTTTACAAATAATCTAAGTGAGAGCGTTCATAAGAATTTTTAGAAATACAGTTTATAACATAGCTATACAGAAGGAAACAGAATATAGCTTAACATCTTATATTAATCTAATAAACACAAATATAAAGTGAATTTTAGTATTTACAAACAGTTAAACCTTTTTAGTAAAGCTATAGAGCAATTACATAAAGAAAAATATTACAGTTTGACAACTCTGACATAAAATGTCACAACAAGAAAATAAATATTAAAAATGTGATTTTATATTCAGTGAAATCGTTTAGAATCAACGCTTAAAGCATTCATTATCGAATTCCACTACTAATACAAGCACTTCATTAATTTCAGTATATGTAACTGAAGAAAATCTAAAAAGTCAAATCGTGAACATAATGAGATGATACAATGGTTAAAAGGCATAAAATACCTAAAACGTAAGTGTTTAAGAGTACAATATGATAGTATCTGCAGTATTTAAAGTACAGATACTATAAGTTTCCGTGATTGCTAGACAGATCTCAGCTGCGTGAAGGTATCTCGAGCTTTGGCAATCCGTGAAGTTATGTCCTCTACCGTTTCTCCCGTCTCCGATACATCGCTCCTGAGGAAAGTCTATTTGTGGACGCGTTCCACTACCTCTGTGCCAATAAGTAAGTGTACGCTGATAAGTAAGCGCTGCAGGGATCTTCAACTCCGTACGTCCTAAGTCCTAAGTCTTACAGTTGTTAACTATAACTGTCAAGCAGTCGTCGAATCGACCGCTCTCGATACAATTTCGTTTATTACATCGAGATTCCTCTTCAACAGTAATTTGCTTACATGACTGTACATCAACCCATTTAACATACGCGACATGAGACTGAGCCAAAGCTAATATAATCTTACATGACGTACTTAGTCTGAAATAAGCGTATCTATAAAGTAACAGTCGCTCGTATCATAACATAACAGTATTCGTAATGTCGAAGGCTTACATACCCTTATTATGTAGTCTGAGTCGAGACTTGTAAGTAGTGAGGCTGTACTAAGCTATGGCTCTAACTAGATTACAACCTCTCTAAGTGAGCTGACGACAAAAACATTTCGGACGAATTCTATGAAGGCGGTGCGTGCATGTCAACTGGCTGGCTGGCTTTCTTGGTGTTCAGAGAACCTTTTTTATTGTAGCAGCAATCTCTTTGCCAGGCCAATGATTCCCTCATAGTCTTCTTTCTTTTTCCTCAAAGGACGGGTGTCGGTGTTGAATTTTAGCAATCTACGCATCATCATCGTTACGCAGCGTTGAAAAAAGTCTCACGAGGTAGACCGAAGACCTGCTGAAGGCAACATTCATTGGATGTGAGACGCACAGGACCGCGGCACGTGGCGGCACGTGGGGGCATCGATGATCCTGATGAAATCGAGATTTAGCAGTTTACAATGAAACCTCGGAACTAGTTTTCTGTCTTTGTTACTCTTGCCCTTCTAAATCGCTGAACTGATCTTGATGAAAGTTGACACATGGACATACTGTGACCTAGTTACTGACCGAGGTCACAGTCTACCCGGTCCTTTGCCAAAAGTATTTCTTTGGTATAACAAAACAGTTTTGCACACGCTGAAGCTGCGGGCATAAGTTAGTTCCTAATGTAAGCTACAGACTCCAGTTATCTTATAACAACACGCTCCATAACTGCTCGGTCTTCAGCTGACTAAACGAGTAGGCCGACAGGTCTAGAATGTGCCATAAAGCGCGCGAGATAATGAACACCCCCCTCCCCGCCCCGCACCACGCACCCCCGCGCCGCTAGTTAATTGTCCGGCGACCATATTCAACTAATTGTATTGAGACGTTAACGACACAGTAACTGTGTTACTTCAGAAGTGCCACTTTATTCCACAAACTCCGAACTTATAGAATTCAAACGAACCAGTTCTTTTGGATGGGAAATCATAAAATGATTTGTCCCATTAGCAGGAGTAGAGATGGAATATCAGACTATTACTGAGTAAATCTCACCCCGACAAAGTAAAGTATTTACAGCAAGTTTGATTTCTATGCTTATTGTAGTCAGTCTACACTAAGCACACAAAAATTAACTCTGTTTACTTCTACAGAAACGAATCTCAGCCACCAGTAGATATAGTCTAGGACACAGGTCTAGGAACTATCCCATTCATACAGAGATATGAGTCATTAACGAAAACCATCTAGGGTTAACAATTAAACGTTTTGTGAGGATGTGTGTTTATAGAAATTGATTGTTTAGCATTTTCAATATCAATAGTTATAAGCTGTGGTTGCCTTTCATTAAGTGTGCTTATAGTATAATGTTAAGGAGTTCCCATTTTTATATTTGGAACACTCGTTGGTGACCCTGAAATAAATAAAAAAATAGGGCCACTAATCCCTTTTATTTGAAGTTCTTTCAGTCCATTTAAAGGTTGTCTGATAGACATCGCTGATAGCGATAAGATCGCCACTGCACTGTAATATTCAAGTTTGCGTAAACGAATTGTGGAGCAATTCTTGGTGTACAACAAAGTTTACTGATCTATACTAATCTGAGATTTTTGTATGTAACGAATAAACTCAAAAACTACTGGACCGATTTCAAAAATTCTTTCACCATTAGAAAGCTATATTTTATCTCCATATTCCTACGGGAACGGGAACTACGCGGGTAAAACCGCGGGGCGCTGCTAGTCTGTCATATATTAAAATATCTGAAAATACTCAAAGTTCATAATAAACTAGACTAAAATTTAGGATACAACATTCATCCGCAACGCTGTCAGCTGGTGATGTGCCCAAGAGACTGGCGGCGTTGCCACGTTGAATGGCAATGCTTAGCCTCTGACATAAGTAAAAGCCAGCTCTTGGGCCACTAGAAGTGTCAACCCCACGTCCCGAGGGTTTCAACCCCCAACGGCTCTAAAATATAATTACCGATAAGGACACTATATTTATACCGCTTGAGGGTTTCCGCAGCCGCGGTGGAAGATGAGATGGTGCATGAGTGTCGCCACAGGTTGCGTTTTACGCGACACTAAACGCCTACCTGATGTTCCATTACCCTATACCATTGAGATTATATTTCCCTGAGTTTAAATTCAGCTTCTAGCTTATTTTTTGTCACAATCGAGTGATCCTTCTGTCCGTTTCGTTTCGACGCGATCTCTCTGATATTACTTGTAAGGACGCTATTACTATAAGCTCGTGTAAGTACGTCTTACGTTACATTCTCGAGGCTCTCGCTCGACGTGACGTCACTAGTCTGGCACAACACACAATGCCCTGTTGTGTAACAAGACTGATGAGATTGATGGGAAGATAGACTTTATAAAAATTATTACTGACTAGCGTTTCCCGCGGCGTCGCTCTCGTATACCTATCACGCAGGAATTGGTTTATTTTTCGAGATTAATTCCGACAAAAAATCAAATATGAATGTAAGGCTTGTAGAGTTCTCACGGGCGGTATTTCTCGGTAATCCAGAGTCTGAATTAGTACCCGGTTAATATAAATTGGCTACCCTCTATTATATGAGTGGTGTAATGCGCAAGCTGCACACTTCTGCTTATTCGTTCGCGGAATACCGGCGACGGGCAGTATGCTACTGGTAGATGAGGTTTAACCCAATTCCACATCGACGGATATCGGCTTATCGCTCCAACTCGTTATGCGATCAGATAGCACTCGATACTAGTGACGTGGCGAGTGCCCATCAGCGAGATGTCATCCGCTGTCATGATTATGATGGCGGCACTTCGGCTCTGGTTATTGCAGAATTTAAATAAGCTGAATACCAATAGCTTCACTACAGCGGAATGCAGAACATAATGCTGCGATCGCTTTGTGAATGTAATGTTTGTACGAGTATTGGAAGCTTAATCAACTGAGAGTCAGAAAACTAATGAAGTTACAATAAGAATGTTCGTTGATACAAAAATGATTTTACTATTAAGTATTAATTGAGTGAGTAAATAGATACAGGTCTAAGAATTAGTCTATTAATTATTTTGGGAGCGGTGGGCCCCGAAATAGGTAGGATCAGTATTATATATAATGTAATCATAACTCAAGTCGCGAGGGACTTGGGTTGTGATTACATTAAATTACAAATGGATGGACAATTTTAAGTTGGTTGGCTGTTGGCTCCAAAATGTACTATGGGCTTTTATTGGATGATATGAAAAAACAGAAAATATAATTTATTCGTGTGAAAACTCTATCTTGTCGTCGAGACGTTCCAACAAAAGTTACGGGAAACAACAGTGCTTGCGTGTTTTGTGTAAAAACTCATTCCGAAGAGACTTCTTTATTGAAGCCTCCTCGAAAAATGTGGCCTTTTCACGTCGGGCTAATTGTGAAGCTCTCGCATACATAGCTACCGCCACGTCCCTGACTTATGCTCACAGAATACCGATTGTCTGTAGATGTAGACTACGCCACGCCATAGCCTGTTCTCTTCTGTTCTTACAGTCTCCGTGCGTCTTTTGTCTTGTGACGTCACATGCACGACGGCGTCTACTTTTGTTGTTCTTTTTTCCTAAGAACACAGCGCCGGACCACTGAACAGATGCTTGCAGAAGGATCAGCCTAGTCAGTTTTTTTTAGTTTGTTTGATCGATAGTGCTTGATAATCTTTTCATTTAATCAGGAATGATTACATTTTCAAGATACGTCAAAGATCTATCCTTTGTCTGCAAATTGTTACGATTTCAGGCTCAAGATTATATTGTCGTGGCTCTAAGGCCACATTTTCACCTACAACCAGCTCGCAAGCAAATTGCATTACATTGCGGGCTGTCGAGGTATAATGTGATCGAACACTCCACTGTGAGGTTCAATGTAGGTAATTAGACTTGGATGCGAGTAGCTTGCAGACGCAAACGCGAACTGAGGCGCAAAACTGATATCATAGTGGCTGGCTGCCTTGTTGAAACGCGTGGACCTTCTACCCTTCATTCCCGCCAGGTGCGAGCGAGTCGCGGAGGCACCGCAGGCTCGCTAATGAGCGTGTTCGACACATTACGTGAGGTCGTTCGTCGCGTCAACGACGTGCCGACACGTCTGCACGGGCGCACCGCTACCTGGCTGCGTGTTATCAGCCTGCAAGATAACATCGTGTGAACATGATAAACACGCTGTGATCTGTGCTGATACGAAGATTAGCGACGCGACATTGTATAGTGTAGTTCATTCGTAATACACGTTGTGCGTATTTTCAAGTTATTTGAACTTTTAATCAAGAAATGTACCTCTTTTGTACGTCAACCTTATCATATCCTCAATTAAAAGTTTTGTTTGTTTGTACCGAATAAGCTCCAAAACTACTGGACCGATTTTACCCATTTTTTCACCAATAGAAAGCTTTACACGAAATGTAACTTCGGGAATGGAAACTACGTGCTGAAACCGCGCGATGCTACTAGTCTCATATATCCGTATCCATATGGTAAGTTTTAACGTAGTGGAGGTGTGACCTACAAAATCGGACTTGAATGTATTCGTGAACTTATTGCGAGTAGGCTGCGGCACAGATATTCTAATTCTACATTTCACAAATAAAGGACATGTTATGAAGCTACAGAACTGGCGAAGTCAGTGGAAAACGAAAAAATAACTTGAATCATGGAATGTGATTGTTTGCAGTCGTGCAAGTTTAGTAACAAACAGAGAATGTCTGAGCACACGAAGAGTAACGTAATAAAGTAATTAGTAGTGAACAACTGAACAGTGCAGCCGACGACGTGCGGGGACCGAATGATACACTGAACACTGCGGCATCGCTGGTGTCTGTGGAGTCCAGACAACGTTGGTGTCGACATTCTTGTTCATAGCTATGTGTTGTTAGTTGATAATATTCAAAGTCAACATTTGTCGTAACTATCAATTTCCCTGACAGTATCTCTTTGTCCAGTAGTTTCCACTTTAACCACAACAACAAAACTAAACGTAGCAGTATAAACTGAAAAGTGGAACTGATTAAAAGATAAGAAGTGCTACATCAGTGTAATCAGTTCAGTCGCGGGTGATGGATGGGGAGAGTGCTCGTTACTTATTCACGTGCCTCCGTCCCTCCGGCGTCCCTCCGCATTACCTCATGGAGGCGCTGTGACGGAGTGCCTCGTGGAAAGCGATACGATGGTCGAACATGTTCAGTGAGTTATAGAAGATGAATTCAAACCGGCTGCTAAGTATTTTTTGGTACATTTATCCTTTGTACCATAAAATGTAGACTTAAAACGATTTACATTACGAATGATCAATTTATCTATCCGCCTTATATTTTTGTTAGCGTTATGTTGTTTTAACGCATAAAGCGATAAAAGCTGGTCCCGATCGGGTTCACAAAACTTTATCCACTGCTGCTGTAGCTACTTGGAAGTAGCACCTACGGCGTAGCGACTGTGGCGTTGCGACTACGGCGTAGCGACTACTACGACGTGGCAACTACGGTGTAGCGACTACGGCGTAGCTATGACGTAGCTTGTTTGTTGCTACATCTGCAATTGTATTCATAACGTTGTTGTGTATTGTAGCCATTCCAATAAAAGCTGACATTCATTTTCAGTTTTAACTGAGCAGGAAATGACATCGTGATTCATCAGCTATGATTGTCGTACCGTAGGTTTCTTCTTTTGTTTCTTCTGCATATTCACCTCGCAGTCCAAACGAGTGTCCATGTTGTGTGTGTTGTCGGACGTGTTTGTAACGAGCAATCAATCAGTTCTGCCCCATCCCCCCTCCCCCCGGCACCCGGCGGCACCCTGCCGCGCCCGGTACACGAGTACGTTCTGTTTGTGCACTACTCCACAAACACAAAGGGATTGATTGAAATACACAAACAGTTGCGTTCCACCCGCAACAGTGCGTGTACTATATATGATGTCGCGTTGTTGCCAGCGACAGCGCCACTGAGATGGATTTGTCCCACATTGTCGCTCCAACTGAAATAAATGTTCGGTTAATATGAATGTGTCCCCGCAAAGCAATTTGGGGACATGCGGAGTAAGATTTAGAAGAGATTACAAAATATAAAATACTTTACTGCAGAAGAAAGATTCAGCCACTTATTCTGACAACTCATATTGTTACTCCATCTTGTTTGTATGAGCTGACAGCTCCGCGTTCACTCCACCTAAGTTCACAGTGTGAGATGTTTACAAAGTCGCGCTGCAGATCGAAATTTATCGAGAGTTTATAATCTCTCAAAATAGATAATCTTACGAGGTTTGCCCGAGTTGTGTTTCATAAGTAACAGGATATCCTGCGGTTACATAACGAAACTCAACTCAGGTGAAGCAGTATGACTGACAGCTCCAGTAGACCACATAATGGCTGCTACTCAAACACTACCCGTTGGAGAGCGGAGGGCGTCGCAGTTCGTGGACCCCCTCCTACTAAATCCACGCGGACAAGTCGCGGCCAAACTGTATTTTCTTATACATAAATAAAAGCGAAAGGACACATTTAATCACCAAATCTCAAAAACCAGTTGGCTTGAGAAGATGAAATTTGGTACGGATTCAAATTATGAGAAGGAGACTTAGCTAAGAAAGAATTTTAGAAAACCCCCGCAAAGGGGGAGAAATAAAGAGTGGAAGTCGGTATTAATCAAATTGTTCATTTGGCCAATATAATTGAAACTTGGTACGAAGACTGGTATAAGATGATAGAGAGCGACTAAAGTCGTGGAAACCCTACTAAATCCGCGCGGACAAAGTCGCGAGTGAAGTACCACTTGTGGTCTATTTTTAATGTTTGGAGATTAGTGACTTTGCAGAAATAATAAAACAGGCTCTTCAACTTCTTTATCAATCGCATCGAAGTCCGTCTCAACACAGTAAGACAATAACCTCTGTGTGTAGTGTTCCACACATAATCAGCCCGGCCCGGCCCGGCCTGTGTCCCTGGACACAGGCCTACTCTCTAGGAGAGGGAACGGGCCGTAAACCACCACGCGGGCCCAGTGTGGTTTGATCCACACATTTCCCGTTTTCCCACATCTAATCGTCTGAACTCTCTCGGTGAGATGAAGAGTAATGAACGTCATCGTACTCCGCACTCAAGGCTCCTCTATCACTCAGGGAGGGACTGCTATCTGAGGGCGGATGGCCGGGAGGGCTCGCGACAAGTGCCCGCTAAGCGTCGCTCGAGCTAGCTAACAAACGAGCAAAGAGGCCAAGAGCCACAGACGTAGATACATATAGTTCGGGACGTCGCTGTCGTGTACCGCTGCGCCGGGTGGTCAATCGACTAACGCTTGCCGATGTCGGCAAATAGACGGTTGACAATCTAAACCCTCCATATCTAGGAAAGTAAAGTCCACAAATGGTCGGCTGTCAATATTATATGTGTTATAGTCGGTACTCAAAAGCCCGAAAATCTGAATTTTAGTTTTACCTAGAAGTACCGCGTTACTCAGTACCTGGTTGTGGAAGTCAGATACGCAGAAGACTCAGCAGCCCTCTCTTGGGTGTATTGTATGATTGCAGTCTAACAGGGTCCTCTCCACAGTATAGTAGACGAAAGGCGAGACGTGTATTACTTTTCAGTTTAATTTCAATGTTATTGTCACGCGGACAATCGTGATCTTTCAACGTTAACCACAATCTACCTACATCGTTAATTCTATTCCTCCCTGCGCGTAGAGAGCGCGTAAGTAAACACCGTTGAGTGGCCGCGTGTGCCGACACGCGCTCATCAAATCTCGGCGCCAATAAAACTAACTGCACGGGGGTGCCGACTGCGCCGAGCACTTGTACTACTGTTACTGTACTACAGTTAACTGCTCGTTGGTAAAAGGAGCGGTACACGAAGCGAAAAACAAAGTGCGATTGACGTCGAGACCGACTGTGTTCTGTGTAGTCTATGTTATTCTATGTCTATGCGAAATGGACAGATAATGAGCATGTTTTTTATTTTTATTGTAATTAACTAAAATTTTAATACAGTTTTATTCTCGCATGGAATGAATATTCGTACGTACAAGTTATATTTGTATATATCTGTGTAGTTGCATGGTTCCGCAATTCAGACAATAAAGCACTGTGTTGTGAAGTCACAGGCGGGTGATAGCACCGAACTGTGTGGTGTCCGTTGAATGACAACTACTACAAGCTTGCCTACTACTACGTGGATTTTAAACATAACTGCTAAAAATGATCAGTTGTTATTTACAAACGCAAGTGGTTTAACCTGCATGAAATTGTTTGTTTTTCCGCAATTTTATTATATTTAACGGCAAAGAGTGAATTTATTTACAAATACGACAATTTTCAGATTTACCTGTAACATTAGTAGTGTTAAAACATAAGTAAACCCACCAACTGCTCACAACCTACCCTGCCGTAGAATACAGTCATAATATAACGTCGCGGCCGCGCCTGCACGGGCCAGCGTATCGCGCGGCGTCCCGCGGGGCGCGTCACTGCGCGGCGTTGTTTGTAGCCAACTGGCCACAGTTCCTTCATTACCAGTTACAATTGTTGCTACGTTAGCCGTCGCGAGACAATTACGGCGCTTCAGAGCAGAGGGAAAATAATACAGTTGAAATACAAAATAATAACGTTAATATAGCAGCTTCCTAATTTTATTATGAGATTGCTTGTTTTTGGAAGCATTGATCTGAATTTGAAACTATTGCTGAAAGCTTTATTTTGTGAATGGCTTAGCTATTCCAATAAATGCACGATTTATGTAGCTTAGGCGAAAAAAGCTAGTAATTACCTACTAGTCGTTAATCTATTACGACCAAGTTTTTCATAGATTATTCAATATCATGTACTCGTTTGGTACTAATTTCCGTGGATATCCTCAACCTCCGTGGTAAAACAACCAGCAAGCGGGTCTGCCTCGTGCATCAACTCTTATCAAGCATCAGAACACGAACACCGAACCCGCTGACAGCGTAATCCATTACCTCTTCTTTATTTCACGTAACAAATTGTGTTCCATTGCCATTGTTTCAAAACATTATAGAGTCGAATACCCGCGGCGCGCTTCCGTGTTGCGGCCTTGTTCTGAATAATTACTCGTTTTTGTTCGTCTCCCCCCCTCCTACTAGCACCCCCAACCCCTTGTCACCCCCTGCTAGTATTAATCGCTTGCCATCCGTAACTCGGCCGGCCATGCATCACGCGCGCTTATCTGTCGACCCCTTTATATTAAAACACCCACTTTTATTAATAAAATGTTGAACAAAGCGAGAATACAACGACTGATCGTGGACAGTTTCTAATTCACAAAAATTTATTCATCTACATAAATCCTCTTCGCAACCATATTGGATTTAGCTTCCAGTCAAACCGGATTGAGCTAAACAGCAACTCAAAGGATTGAGTAGAAACACTGGTGTCAGATTCTGATGATCTGTAGCGACTGCCAAATATACACAAATGCCAGCCAACCAGAGGCCAGGACCAACGACTCAACGTACTTTTGCGGCACAGAAGAGTTTCGGTATGTTAAGATGTTCACCCATCCAACGAGCGAGCTCATCAAGCGTTCATTAACCTTGAAGATCCATGCAGCTGTTAGTACTCTGCCACGAGCTCCTCCACAAAAATAATTATTACAAACATAACATGTCAAGTTATGGAAATTATTCGTTCGCAAATTAACTACTAACTTAAATAATTGGCGAATTCATTATGAAAACTCGTTAATTGATGTAGTAACTAGTTTGTGAATTTGACGAACAATTAATTTAGGTATCTAAGTGTGCCTGTAGCGGCATCATTACACACAGAATTGAATTTCATAATTTGAAATTAGAACAGCCAGACCTGGGTCTCAAGTCTGCTATTACAATCGTGTCAGAATGGTCGATCATTGATTTCATAATGGTTGATTTTTACAAGTTTGGTAATTGTTAATAAAAGTTCGTAATCTTACTAACTTTTAATATATTACGAACTTTTAGCAAAATGTCAATGGCATCGTGTTGGAATGGCAAATTTGTAAAAATAGCAGAACCTGAACCATCGGACAGACACCCACCAGACGCAACAGCCGTCTAGCCGCGGATCCTCTCGTTTCAACAGCGGGCTCTCCACTACACTTGTTTATAACTTCTAAACGATGGCTGAGACATTCTGTAGACAGGGTCCTATGTGAGCCCTTATTTTTATCGGCTATGAAGCGTCGCATGAGAATCCTTATCAAAAAACAATGTTAGTCTCGAGTCAGTGAGCTGCGAATTGTAAAATGGTTGATTTTATGTGGTTGTGGCTAAATAGCATGTACAGCCAGAGAAATGTTTTGTTTAGCAACTTAAATTGTCTTTATGCCCATCCAAGCTAAAACAGTATCGTATCATACAAACATAACATAGTAACGATCTGCTAAACTTTATACCACCGTGATTGTACGTTAAGAGAAATTACACGAGATCAATTTGCAAGCTTCTTGTTACCCTTTCTTTTTTTTTGGATGGGAAATCATCAAATGACCTCCCGCCCTGGGTGGAGCAGTAGGGAGTGTCAGACTCTTACTGACTAAAACCCACCCGTGTTCCTCTTGTGCCCTTTGCGTTCCAAGGCCGCGGTAACTCTTTCGAACAAATTCCGCAACCCTAGCAGGCACCGACCCTATGGGGCCCCGTCCCTGGTGCTGACGGCTCCTTGAGACGCGCGTGGAACACAACGCGTCGTCGAATCAGCCTGGTATCGGGCTGCAAGCCCGCTTCTTGTTACCCTGATTGTACATTCGGAAGAACAATCAAAGCTTATCTACAACTACCTACATGGTTACTTCCGGTACACATAAAAAATATCAATAAAAGTAACAACTTCCTTATGAGATCAGTAATCACTTTCATAACCACACAAAGACACAAAGCATTGCCCGTATCAAAGCAGTGAGTAGCGGCTCACCGCTCCCCGCACGCTCACGCCGCACTAAACTTTGTAATTAACGAACTATGTTGACACTATTAACCCTGTCGCCGCGGCGTGTGCCCGACATGCGCCCGACATGTGCCCGACACGCGCCCGACATGTGCTGCGTGTGGCGCGCACTAGTCGCCCGGATAAATCACACTGTCTATACAATCTAATCAATCTGTAGAAGAGTCGTTTTTGTACATTACAAAGATTTCCAAAAAAAAAAGAAAACCAGGGAGTTAAAGAATAACTAACAGAACCCATTTCTATCATGTTTTCAATTTTGATATGTTGGTCTGTTAGATGGGCACGCATCACGTAGAAAGTAATAAACATTTTTCTGGAAACTTTTATACAGAAGATTTGGTGAAGCTCCTGCCTAAATAATACAGAGAGCGATGTTCTAGGCAAAGCAGTGCTTGCCGAGGTCGGTCTGTAGATGGTTGACTATCTTATCAAACAAGACTCCTCCGTGCCTCGGAACGCACGTTAAGCCGTTGGTCCCGGCTGTCATTTGTAGATATTTGGCAATCGTTACAGATTGTCAGAAACCAAAAATCTGACATTAGTTTTGCCAGGATATACCGAGATACCCAGTAGATTGCGGGTGGAGTTCAGATACGTAGTCGCTCCACGTAAATACTGGTATTCAGTTACATCCAGTTTGACTGGGAGCTGATCCCAGAGTACTTGGGAATAGGCTCGGCAGATGACTAATATCGACAAATAGCTTCGCACGGTGAGCCCTTCGTGGCTCGAAGCCGTCCTGATTGACATTGAAATGTATAAGTTTGACGCCGCCATTAGCTCAAAGTGAAGCTATTCATAACACAGAGTTTCAATGAGAAAGTCTAACGAGTACTCCAACTTTAAAGGATTATACTAATTGAGAATATAATTTTAGGGCTGCGAAGGTCCGCCTACGCCTTTTTTTTTTTTTTTTGGATGGGAAATCATCAAATGACCCCTCCCGCCCTGGGTGGAGCGGTAGGGAGTGTCAGACTTTTACTGACTAAAACCCACCCGTGCTCCTCCATGTGCCCTTTGCGTTCCAGGGCCGCGGCAACTCTCTCGAACAAATTCCGCAACCCTAGCAGGCACCGACCCTATGGGGCCCCGTCTCTGGTGCTGACGGCTCCTTGAGGCGCGCGTGAAGCACAGCGCGTCGTCGACTCAGCCTGGTATCGGACGGCGAGCCACCCACGCTCACCGTCCACAGGCATCAGCCACTGCGCAATAGCACAGCGGCCGACTTGTCTCTGGAGGAGGCCGAAATGGGACCATTACTGGCACTCCATTTCAGCCCCCTCCCGAGTACCGGGAGTCGCAGCACCCACAGCAGAAGCGGCAGAAGCGGCGACGGAAGCCGCGGCGGCGGCAGAGGCGGCGGCGGCGGCGGACCTCTTGCCCTTGGTCGGGGCGGATGGCGCGCAGGCCCTTCCCCCAGCCCAGTGCTCGGCCGGCTTGCCAACAGCCGCACATGCACTGCAGTGCGGCGTGGCCTCGCACGAGCCGGCCCGATGACCGGGCTGACCACAGCGGAAACAAAGTCCACTGCGGTCCACCTCCGAGGGGCACATAGCTCCCGTGTGGTTGCCCACATGGCAGCGGTAGCACCTCAGAGGTCTGGGTTCCAGCAGTTTTACCCGCGCAGAAACCCACCCCACCAAGAGCCTTCGACCCTCCGACACTGTTCTGGCCGCCGTCACGGGGCAGCTCACCACAAGGGTTTGTATGCCCGTGTTGTCAGGCCGGAGGGTGCCCGCCTTGACGAGCTCGGCAGAGCACCCCCCAGTCCTGGCGACGGCGGCCACAACCTCCTCCTCCGTCACGGAGTCGTCCAGGCCCACTATGCGCATGTCAATGCACTTAGTCGGCCTGGACACTCGAACCTCGTCCGCGGGGAGGACCTCCATCAGCCTTTCGGCCAGGGCGTCCGCGAACGGGCCACTCTCCGCTCCGGCGAGCTCGAGCTTCCGGGCACCGGTCAGGGTTCTCCTGATCCCGAGGCCCCCAGTGATGCCCAGCTCCCGGAGGTTCACCGCCTCCTTCGCCCGCTTCATCAGGGCGAGGTACGTCACACCCCTCTGTTCCGCTTCCGGCTGCAGTGTTAAAACCACAGCCGCGGACTTCGGGGCGCGAAGCCTCGCCGCGATGGCGTTGGCCTTCCGCCGCTGCCTCTTGGCCTTGCTCCTGGCCGCCTTTTTGGCCTGCCGCTTTTCTCCAGCAACCTGCCACCCGGCCCCGGTCGCAGTAGGGTCCGAGGTTGGGGGTGGGGGCGGCTGCGGCGCCACTGACGCAGCAGCTTTAGCCGCTCCCCCTCCAGCCTTCCTCCTTCCCCTCTTCGCCGGGGCCGACTTGGTCGTCGCCGGCGTCGCAGGCGCCGGCGCCACAGGCGCTGGCGCGGCTCCCGCCTTGGCCTTCGCCTGGCCGGACGTTCCCGGGCTAGCAGCCACCGCGGCTGCGTACGAAGCCGCCTTCTGCTGTCCCGGGGGCCTCTGTGCCGCCGCCAATGGGGGACGCCGGATCATGTCCTCCAAGACGGACACCTGCCTCCGGAAGGGAGCCAGCTCCTGCCGCACCAGGCTCCGCACCTGGCTCAGCACTTGGCTCCCCTCCAGCGCCGCCGGACTCGGCCCCCCCTGCGGCTCCTCCGAGGCCGCTCTGGCCATGCCAGCCAGGTCCCTCCGGAGCAACTCATTCTCCGCTATGAGTCGCTCCGTTACGGCCGCGAGGCGGGCGACCTCCGCCCGCAGCTCTGTCGCCTCTCCGGACCCGCCGACGTTGGCCGCCGCCGCCGCCATAATGGAGGCTTTGGCCGCGCTGATGGCCTCCCGCTTCGAGGACTGTTTCCTCTTAAAGGCCACAGCGCGGATCGCGGCCTCCACGACCTCCTCCAGCTTGGCCCTCTTCTCCTCGGCAGTGGGAGGTACCTCTCCAGGGGACTCCAAGTCGTCGGAGTCGAGAGGAGGCGGACGAGTAGAGGGAGCCCTGCGACCGCTCCCTCCTGGGCGACGCCCCTCCCCCGCCAACCTCTCGGCCCGACGCTCCACCTCCCGGGTAGAGGGAGCCAGCCCCCTCCCCGCCTCACAGCCCCTGCCCCGCCTGGCGGTGGGGATCTTGCGGGCGGAGGCAAACTCGCCCTCGGAGGACGACCCGCTGTCATCCTCCCGTCTGGGCCGCTTGCGGAAGAGCTTGACGCCCTCCACAGCAGCCCCCCCTCCTCTGTCTCCAGAGCCCGCCGAGCTTACCGTTACTAGGTCTAGCGCGGAGCCGGAATCCGACTCCGCACCACCCCGGCGCTCAGGCGAACCCTCCTTTACACAACCGTACGCCATCAGCTCCTTAAAGGAAGCGGACTCGGATGACGACGATTGGGAGCCTCCTCGGCTCAAGTTGCCACTGGCAATTGGAAGGCGTTTGGTGCCCAGCCCAGAGTACGGAGGGCAGCCCGCCGAAGCGGGGTGGGATTCCCCGACCGCTGAGCGGTCGGGACCCACCTGGGGACTCATTTTACAAATGCCTTGATCCATGGGTTTTTTCCTTTGAAGGGTGCGGTCCCTGTTTTCTCCGCCCCTTCTCAGGGCCCCCTCTCCTCGCCTCACCTCTCCACCTGCTCGCTGCTCCCACAGTCACGTCTGATGATCAGACGCGTACCAGAGAGCAGCGAGCAAGCGTGTGTCTCTCTTGGTCTGATCCCTCACTTGCGACCTTCCGGCATGAGTGGCTCTACCGGGAAAGCTCACAAGATCATTGGGACGCTCAAGCCCCACCACGACGACAACGTGGAGACACATTCGGTGGGGAGGTCTGCCTACGCCTGAAATAAGCTTATTGTCTTTTAAACTTAGACCGATATCCACTCTAAGCTTATTCCTTACAATGTTTAGACTTTTAATATTCTGATAACAAAGAGCTATTGTTCTTAAAGGTAATACCCACGGAGTGTTCAATAATAATGAAGTCAGCGTGGCTACAGAAGAAAGTAAAGTCCCCATGTTTAAAGTTATTGCTAGGTGCGCGTTTGATTATCTCATTCGTTGATAAGAGATGATGTGGTCGACGATGGAGCACGCTGGCCTCAAAGTAACCTATCACTCGAAATCGAAATTCACGCGGGTGAGGCCCTTGGCAGAAGCCAGCATCCCACACAAGTATCTAAGTATGTACGTGGCATACGCGGTAGTGGTCGATACTTTTGCGTTCTAACTCAGTAACACACACAGTTGTAGTGAACCGTTTATTTAGTGCGGCTGGCGTCTCGGTGGATGTCCGCCATGAGCGCTGACCGGGTCACATCGTTCCGAAAGCTGTTTATTGCTCCCTAACACAATGATCTGCAGTAACTTCGTCCCGAGCCACTCTAATTAAACTAAAACTTTACCAGCGTATGCTGTTAACTTCTTGTAATTTACTTCATCATATTCTTCTCTGGATATTTTTTTTTTGGGTTTCTTAAAAGAGGAACCCATCTTATCCTATCCGTCTGCCAGTACGAACACAAATACATGAAAAAAAAAGTACAACCTAAATACTTAGACTTCTTAATAAAAATATTAAACAAGGCAAAATCGAAATCATCCGGGGCTGACATCACTATCTGCAAAACTAGTTCATTTAATGGCAGCCCTGACGGATAATCTTGGGTTACATTAATTCTGTAAGTCGGGGGTTTTTATTAATTATTTAATTCTTTTTCAAAACGTTTTTACCGTCGTGGGTTTTTTCAAAATTTTCGATTTTGCCTTTTATTTTTAATTTTTTAGAGAGAACTATATTATGAACATTGTACTACATATAGATACAACTAGAAACCTATTACTGAAAACCGCGTCAATATCGGAATAGTTTAGTTTTTTTTGCAAAAACATATGTTAACTGCAGCGCCCCCTGGTGAATTGTCACCGTAACACCTATCTAAGAACATGCACCAATCAAATCCGAACCCATCACTGAAAACCGCATTAAAATCGGACTAGTAGTACTGAAGATAAATGGGAACATTGGTTTGCACAAACAATCAAACATCTTCATCCCAAACGCATACACTCTCTCCGTTCCGTCGTGGGTAGAAGAACGAAGGTACGATTCCGTCGATCAGTATTTTGGATGTACCGGTCCTGTCTGCGAGCGGAGTTGCGTTAGTCGCACGCGGCTGGGAGGGGCTGGACGCTTACGTTGGTAGCAAACACTAATATGCTGCTCCAGACGATGCCACCGAAATATTTAGGAGTTGTTGATTTGTTTCGTGTAAGCTTGACGTTTGTAGATCACTCGTCAACTTCGGAGTGTAGCAGTAAGTTAGAAGGCTATAATACGTTGTTTATTACGTGACCCAGTCATAATAAGTCAGATAGCATTTTAGTTAATTAAGTTTAAAAGCCACGCAAAGTTGAATCGTGTTTCTGAGAGAGTTAATCTGGGAAGCTGAATTTATATAAGTTGAACAGAATACGTTTCGTGGTTAGAGTTGTATAACCTGTATAACACATTTAAGTAAGGCATAGACTAAAACAAATGCTGCCAGTTACAAATACACTGCATTTGAAACATTTTGTTTAATATGTTTAAATTTCTCATTCTCTGTTGACCAGGCTTCCCCCTGTCCCGCGCGTCATGGTCGAGTTCGGAGCGCGCGCCCCCCGCGCCCCCCGCGCCCGCTGACGCCGCCGATGCCGTGCGCGACGCCAAGCTGTACCCGGTGTTGAGTGACGCAACCGACACAGCCGACACGACCGACACAACCGACACGACGCGCGCGACCGATGCGAGTGAACACGCCGGCGACGTGCCAGTGAGCGATGTGCGCGCCAAGCGTAGCAGTGCACAGGACTGGGAGCGAGCGCCTAAAGTGAGGGCAGTTGAATACCTAGAGTAGTTTTAATAAAATAAAACGATTTGCCTGCTTCCAGATGACATTTAAAGAAAGCGATTGTTTTATAAATGAATCAATTCTGCAAATTGCGAAATTGATGTTACTCAGTTTGGCCAAAACAAATTATTTTTGTAAATAGAAAATAAATGCTAATTCACGTACCCGGGCTTGCGTGGAAGATTACAACCCGGTCCCTTTCTCAGAGGCCTATGTCTCAGTTGAGAAGAAATGATCCGTTTGATGTTGGCTTTTCTTGCTACGCTGGGTTTAGCCCTCGCTGAACACTGTTCTGTCTCCTACTTGATGTGTTGTTTTCTGAATAATCGCTGTGTTTTCTAATGTTTTTTTCTACAATATCCCTTCCCCCCAGTCAGCGGTCCCGGAGAGGCGCGTGAAGACGGGCGACACGATCCTGAACATCCGCGGCGCCGTGCGCGACGCCATAGGCGACGCGGGCGCCGCGCCCGGCCCGCGCGCCTCCTCGCGCCTCGACACCTTCGTCATCCGGCCCGCGCAGGCGCACACGCAGCGCAAGCCGCAGCACGACCAGCCGCAGCCACAGCCTGTGCAACAGGTTCGTATATCTCAGCTGATGACAAACCTTAATACCGGAACTTTATAAAATAATCCGATGAAAAAAGGGATGACGAAATTTAGCCTATATTCGAATATAATGTGACAAGGTCCAAGACTGATCCAAAGGCCCCAGCCAAGTCACATTCTGTCAACAGTAACGTCACGATGGCGACTAACACAAAGTAATAAAAATCTTTGTGATTGGCATGTCACATGATCACCATCATCGCGAACGCCTTCACTGAAACATTAAAGCTCTTTGTCAAGAGCCTCAGGACGGTATGTACCACGATCATTCGCCTCTTGAATTATTTTGCATTCATTCGTAGCGCGATTATTCAATAAATATACATAAACAAATATGAAATGAAGCCAACTTATTCATAACGTCTTCACTGAAAACGATTGCTTTGATGGCTGTTGGTCTGTTTGTTAAGACCCTTTATCTCGGGAACGCGTAGAGATATCGATTTGAAATTGAAACCATACTCAAGTCTACAGTCCCTTGAAACTGTAAAAAATCAAACTTCTAAGTTAATGTAAAAAGATACGGCTGTTTGTAATTTTCTTGAAGTTCCTTAAATCGTAGCTCATCTTAAGCAAAATGTTCAGAAGCTTTAAAATAAATGTTGTTGTTCTTTAACACACTTTAGTGTTGCTTAGGAAGTTTTACCCATCAACTTTAATCTACAAGTTTCAGTACGATTTCATCAAGTGTATGTCGACTTGCGGCACTCCAATCCTTATTCCAACATAATCATCGTAGTACATCTGTCTGTCTCCGCTGTCGTATCGACTGTTTACTGCCACATCATCTTTCACTCAATCCAATGATAAAACTATAACAAAAATAATTTGTAAGCAGTTGTTGGACAGACATTGTAGTCAGCAGGTGTACTGAGCTGAGACGTGCCTACAGCCTCGTTCCCTTTGTTTCCTCGTTCAGTAAATAAATCGTGGTCGTTATATGTCAGCTTGTTATTTTTCTTATTCATTACTTCCCTCGGCTGGACTTCATTAGGAGTTCTAACATAATTAGTGCGAGTCCCCCTCCCCCCTCCCCGCAGGCTGTGTGGCTACGTACTTGCGCCTGATTTACATCCGCGCTGATTGTCCCAGCTGCGCACTATTTGTCATCGTTTTAATTTTTAATCTCGTTATTTGTTGGAGTTACTTCGTTTTTCTTATGAATCCGGTTGTTTTTCTTGTTAGGATTTAATTCTCTTGGATTTATGTTTCTTGGAAATGTTTTGGCACTCGGATTGTTTTTGGGTCAAAATATTTATAACGATTATGGCTCCGGATTTCATAGTCTTGAATTTAGACCCGTTAATAAAAAGACAGACAGAGAGCATGACTTATTAACAATAGGGTCCCGTTTCTATCCCTTTGTGTCCGGAACCCTAACAGCTTTATGCTAAACATTATTTGCACATTCATTATACAATCGGCAATGTACTCTGAGAGCCGCTCGGTCCCATTTCAGTATTAATGTATTGACATGAGCGTCGCGGAAGCTCTCATTGTCTGGAGAACAAACAATTTCCGTTCTCTATTAGAAGAGGGCTGTTGTTTGTCAGACTGTGCCTCTTGTACAATTTCATTCCTATGTTGAGAAATCGCGTTAAGTATGTACTATTGTACACTAATGAAAGGTATGATACTTGGATAAGGTAAACATATTTTTATTGTTTGATGTTGTATGGTGCTAGATGCCACTAGATCTCTCATTACGAATGCGTGATCTGTTCAAAACGCTTACGTGGCTTGTTTTCGTCGTCGCCTTAAGTGCCACATCGAATCATCAACGCAATCAACTACGCGTTTTGAGCTGTTTTTGTAACTGAAACATTTAGAACAGATCACGCACTCGTAATGAATAATCTAGTGGCACCGAACACCATACAATTAAGAAAGAAAAGCAATAAGGAACAGCGACGATGCATTCCGAGCCCTCACTGATGCATCATACTCTTAGTGAAAAAGATTAGGTTTGAAGGGACTGAGAACAGTTTCTTAAACGCCACGACGCAAAATTCGCGATACAGCCACAACGCGTTGTGAGCTGGTTGTTAATTTAATGAGCGTGAGCGTATCATCTATAATATCGTTCGTTGAATACCGCATAAATCGAGATTGATCATTTGGTTCACATTTTGACTGACTTTAATCCGATTGCAACGCGCCGTGTTGAATCGAAAGCGATCTAGTTGCATGTATTGCGCGGTATTGAGTTAACCATTGCTGTCCCTAGGCCCCAAAGTACGACCGCGAGCTGCTGGTGGAGGCGCACGCGCGCGCCCGCATCGAGTGTGACGTCAGCAACTCGAGCGACGTGCGCTGGTACAAGGACGGCGAGCTGAGCGGGGCGCGCGCGGGGGGCGCGGCGCCGGGGGGCGAGGGCGTGTGGCGGGAGGGAGGGGCCGTGGTAGTCGGCCGCGCTACCAGGGGAGACGCTGCCGCCTGGCGGTGCACCTACAGCGACCACAACGGGAAGACCGTGTCGGGAAAGCCCACCAAGCTGCTGATTTATGGTGAGCATCTTAATGATAGTGATGATTGATCCTAGCTGTTTGCAGATTTTGGCCTCCCGTACACGTTCAATAGAATGAAGAATTCCTTAAGTTATAACGCAGAAGTTAGACTCAAATTGAATATGCACGCGAGACGACGAGATGTTTCTTTAATCGGAACACTAACAGTAGCGTCCTTCGCCAGAGCCCGTGCGGTCGGTGTACCTGGCGGTGGACGGGCGGCGCCTGGACGCCGGCAACACGTGGGTGCCCGTCAGAGACAAGACTGAGCTGGAAGTGCGCTGCGTCGCCGAAGGTAAGCAATGGCTCCGTTGTTCGCTCCTGAACTTTAACGAACGTCTATTCCGAACTATGTCGGGCTCGGCTTACAGTCTAACCGGACGCAGATGAATACCAGTATTTTATATGCAGCCACTACCTTTCTGACCTCCCCCTCTGCGACTTCCTGTCTGACCCAATGGCAAGTTTGCTGTCAGATTTTCTTGCGTCTGACACGTAGCGACTGTTAAAGATGTTCAAGTGACAGCTGGGATCAAAAACCTAACAAGCTTTCCGAGGCACGGAGGAAATTTCCTCCTTGCTTCAGTCTATAGTTTAGATATTACACATACATTGACCGATCCCGGCCATGCGTAGCTTACCCTCGAAGTTCGCGGCAGTTATATTTCAGCCACGTTATGATGATAACCGAACTGTAGCACTCCATTTGCACATACTACTTTTATACATACAAACAAACATTGGAAAAAAACTAGCAGACATGATACCTGCTTACTTGCCTAATTTTAAAAATGTTAATAATCCTTCACCTTTAAAATCTTTCGTCCTCCTACCGGCCGATAATGAAGAAGTTGAAAGAACTATCAAAGCATTAAAAAGCGACTGTTCTCCTGGATGGGACCAGATAAATGCTGACGTTCTGAAGCACACCTCTAAATCAATAGCACCTGTTCTTACCAATTTAATTAACCGATGTTTTGATGCTGGGATATTCCCAGATGCTCTGAAAATAGCTGTAGTGCACCCGATTCATAAGACGGGAGACAGGGGCAGTGTCAATAACTATAGACCAATAGCAATTTTAACAACATTATCTAAACTGTTTGAGCGATTAATCAATAATAGATTAACCAAATATTTAGAAGACGGGAACATACTCTCGGACTCACAATACGGTTTTAGGTCAGGTCGTTCTACCAACAACGCAGTGCTTGAGCTTGTCAACTATTTGGTTAATAAAATTGATAACAAAAACAAATGCTTAACAATTTTTCTCGACCTGGCAAAGGCTTTTGACACTGTCTCTGTACCCCGGCTTGTGCAAACGCTAGAAAAACATGGCATCAGGGGTTCCCCGCTGAAATTACTTGCGGATTATTTAAAAAATAGAAGCCAATATGTAAAAATTGGAGATTATATTAGTGACAAAGCATCAATAGAATTTGGAGTGCCTCAGGGCAGCGTATTGGGGCCTACGTTGTTTCTCTGCTACATCAATGAACTCTGCTCCCTGAAAATTAAAAACTGTCGTATTTCCGCGTATGCAGATGATACTGCCCTTACATTCTTCTCAGACTCATACAACGAATTGTTTGAGCTGGCACAGGAAGGTTTTAACACCGTATGCCACTGGCTAGCATCAAATTCTCTCACAATAAACGAAGATAAAACTAAATATATTATTTTCTCTATTCATAACCGTACGAACGTAAATAACCTAATTTCAAACATAATTGCACATAAATGTAACTTTCCTCCAGCCCCCAACTGCAACTGTTATGTCATAAAACCAATTAAAAGCATAAAATATCTTGGAATTGAAATAGATGCCAACCTAACATTTGAAAACCATATACACTCTCTATCACAGCGAATCCGTAAACTTACTTACATTTTTAGGGAGCTTCGGGGTGTAGCGGAGAAGCAAACCATACGGCTGGTATACGAGGCTTTGGTACAGTCAATTCTAAGTTATTGCATCACTACATGGGGTGGCGCTTGCAAAACAAAAATGATAGCACTGGAAAGAGCTCAAAGACTGATTTTAAAAGTAAGCTTTTCTAAGCCTCGATTATACCCTACTTCTAAACTATACGAAGAATCGCAAGTGCTCTCAGTACGACAGCTCTACATAATACTTACCGTTCTACTTAAACTTCCTAACATATCGGGGGAAAGAAAACAACGCATAGCCACCACAAGAAGAAACTATGCTATATGTGAGCCCATCCGTGTAAATACTCGCTTTGCACAAAGATTTTTCCCTTACAGAGGAAATATGCTATTTAACAAGCTAAATAAGATCATTTCTATATCTAATTGCAATAAAAAGGAATGTAAAAATGACATTAAAAAATGGCTATTAACATTAAATTATAACGAAACTGAAAAAATAATTGAAGTGGTAAGGTAGTTTTTTTGTTTGTATAACATATACATATATATACATAAATACAACATTCACACACACACACACACACAAACACACACACACACACACACACACACACACCCCCACACACACACACACCCTCACACAGCACACACACACACACATTTACCATGTACCTACCCGTTGACTTATAATTAGCATAAACTATTATGTAATGGGGGGCCTGGAGTTCTATAGTACAGGCCTAGGCTTAGTTTAGACTCCAGATCTCCCACAAATTACATTTCATAACTGTCAACTTGTATATTTAACTTAAGATTGTCCTCGTGCATAATATGTAATTTGTGGAGATGAATAAAAACATTATTATTATTATTATTATAGACATGTCACTGTAAGTACCCTGTCCTGATTTTTTGGGATTTTGTTGGAATAGGTGCCGGTAATGTATATCCACCTTTTCAATTTCGAAAATCCTGCGCTAACTTCTTAATTTTTACGATCCCACGGAGAAAGTCAACCAAAGTATGAAGTAGACAATTTTTTTTACAACTTGAGGGTTTAAAGAGAGAGAGAGAGAGTTTAAAAGGTATTGAGGTACAGCACTTCCAACATTGGTAATTTTCCTTAAAAAGGTAAGGAATTTAAGTGTTACAATCGGCGGAGGCAGTGCCGCTACACTTTCGTATTTCTTTGCATATCACGTCCGAGAACAATTCAATTTCTACACGACAGCGTATAAATTACCTATACTCGTATATCCGTTTCCGTTGACAAGTTATCAATAAATCTTAGAACGCGTAAAGCATGCAATGAAACGCCTTGATCCAGAGATATTTTATTTTATGTGGCGTCACCTCACGCTGAGTTGAACATTATTGCTTCGCAACAAACCAGTAACTAATTTTAAATGACTGTGAAAATTTTAAAGTTCTATATTAATTGTATGTACTTGGTTTCATTTCAGTTGATAGGAACCATTTTCCATTCAATTAGCTTTCGTATCCTTTTTGGGAGTCCTGCAATTCGCAAGGCCCCAGTTTGTAAACTACAGTTTCCAATTTTCGGGAATAATGGCAAACGTTTGCAGTGCTGTTTTCAATCACAATGATGATAGCACAGCTCAAGAGAGGTTAAAAAATTGGGTAAACACAACTGGCATCTATTAAAACAATCCAAAAAATGAGGACTGTGCAACTTATTGCGATCTAAGATGTTTTAAATGACTGGTCTATAAGCCCAATTAATACAAGGAATTACACGTGTATGACAAACTTGTTTTACATTGAAAATGCTTTCTTTTACTTTGTGTCACTATTAACTTGTTGTTGCCCATACAGTAGAGTACATGTTTACTGTGTGCAGGCGGCGTCCCCCCTCCCGAGCTGTCGTGGCGGCTGCTGGCGCTGGAGCCCGCGCTGGACCACCGCCCCTACCTCAGGATACACCACACCAACTACTCCATCGGTACGTTGCTTTATCATCATCATAGTTTAACTCGAAAGACGTCCAGTGCTAGACATTGCGCTAGCGACGCTCGGGGAGCCCTCATCTAGCGTCACAACACAAGTCACCACATCGACTTGTTCTGTGCTCCTTTCATCCAGCTAATTTCCGTCATCTGTAGTCACTTGATCTTCTTTCAGAGCATACACCTCGTTATTAAAGTTTTTATTTTACTTAAAACTGTTTCAAGACTATTACTGCTACAGTCTGTCACTTTTTCATTGCCGTGTCTTATTCAAAGATATGAATGATGCAAACAGCACACTTTCCCGTCTTTAGGTCGTGCTACTATCTTCGCAACGATGGTTAAATTAAATGGCATGCTTAGAGGCAAATGACTAAGATTTATTTAACTTTCCAGAACTCTATGACTATTTATTTATTTATTTACTCTACGACTAATCAGAGTAAAGTGCAATTTGCAAATGTTGCGCTTGACTAGACTGATGATGATGACGATATACTGTCGAGTGCAGAGGGCGTGTCGGTGTCGCACGCGGTGGTGACGGCGGCGCGCGAGCTGCACAACGCCACGCTGCAGTGCGAGGCGCGCCAGAGGACGCCGCGCGCCGCGCCCCCTCCCGCGCCGCCCGCCGCCCCCGCGCCCGCCGCGCTCCACGTCATGGCGGCGAAGCTGGAGATACATGTCACATGTGAGCTCTAACACACTACAACATTTACGCATCTAATCGGCCACAAAAGGAACCAAGAAATGACGATTTATTTAGTTATCAATCAACTTGCCTGCATTTTTCCAAATATATCCGCGTCAGCTTTTACTCTAACCGGAAGCAGCGAGTACCAGAATTTTGCATGGAGTGACTGCTTATCTGACTTTCAAAACCGAGCTACTAGATAACATGGTAACTGAAGACGTAGGCAAGCAAGCTGTCGGCGGCAGACTTTACTTCTGATCTTTATAGTTCTTCTGACCTCGGCAAATATTGCTTAATCTCGAAATCAAATCGGGTTGTTGTTTTTATGAAACATATTCTTCATTATAAGCCTTAGCCTGACCTCACCCACTGCTGAGTATAGCCTCTCATCGTCAGTGTCCAAATGCCCTGTTCCTGTGCGCAAAGATATTGCCTCATAACCTCATTGCCATTGGAATATTCTGCGAACTGTCGAAGGCATTCGACTGCGTTATACATGAGGTGCTATTATTGAAACTAGAAAACTATAGGATTAGTGCATACTTGGTGGACAGACAGGTCAAAGTTCAGGTAAATGGTGTAAAATCATCTCCTTTTCCGTACGTTCCTTTACCAAATATTTATTAAAATTTATTAAAAAGTAGCGAATGTTACATAATATTAAATGGAGAAAAACTATTTCATTAATCAGACGGTTTTCCTAAGGGGCACTTAATATAACATCTCTTGCAGGTCATCTAAGCTCAACCGCTTATTCTTTAAGAAAGATAAAACAGTTAACAGACGTAGAAACCGCACTAGTGGTATATTTTATATACTTTTACAGAATTATGTCGTACAGTATTTTACTGTGGGGTCGCGCTGCTGACATTGAATCCGTATTTATTTGACAAAAAAGAGCTGTCAGAGCCCTTTATATTCTGCGTTGACACATTTCTCTAAGATATCTTTGAATAATATGCATATTATGAATTTATGACAGTCCCTTGCCAATTCATTTACGAAAATATTGCGTGTGTGAGGAAAATAAAATTAGTGACAGACATAATTCTAATACTAAAAATAAATATTAGAGATAGAGTCATACTTTTGTGTTTGTTTTGTTTAGAAGCTGGCTGTTTTTTTTTTTCTTGGAAAAAGTTTTTAATGTTTTACCGAAGCGGTTTTGTTTTTACAATTTTGACAATAGTTTTGTAAGTTTGCTTGTTTGCGTAACTCGTTTAGTCAATCTATTAATTATCTCAAGATATTCTTAATATGCAATCGTGTTTTGTATTCCAAATTGTTTTGAACTTCAAATTTTAAATCAGAATTTGAAGACACAATATATTAACAGAAGTAGCGAACTAGTAATATTGACTTAGCTATTATATATAACGCAGCTTCACATCTAAACTCCAGCAACATTACGTAATTACTTGTGTACGGAGCTGAGAGCCGAAGTGTACACGACATACACACACAACACAGATAATACATTCAATATGGGCTCGATAGTTGCGCCTTAATATGAAAATCTATGTAAATGTCGTTAAAGTTGGCACAACTCAAATATTAGCGAGTATGATTATGCGAGCTCCGACGTCGGAACACGTTTCGCTCGCTCCGCTCTGCTCCGCCCGCTCCGACCGCTCAGATTGCTCCCGCGGGAAACCATGAACGAAGCGCCAACGAATATATCGCTCCGTGATGCGCCATCATTTCTGAGTGTTTCTGTTTATGAAATGATGTTTTCGCCATTGTTCGGTCTTTATAATTTTCAACCGCTACGGTTTCACTAGAATTGTGTTAGGGTACTTCAGTTTCTTTGTCTTGAAGAAATTGGAACGAGTCTTTGTTTTGTGCCGGGATGATTGGTATTAATAGTTGTACATACATGAATATAATAATATTTTCCGCTCTTCCTAGATCCTCCATCATTCGTGATCTCTCGCTGGCCGGGGTTCGGCGTGTCGCTGTCAGCTGGCGGAGCGGCGGCGCTGCGCTGCGACGTGGACGCCAACCCTCCCGCCCGAGCGTGGTGGCTGAGGGACGACGCCAACCCCACCAGGTACCACGTCAGGACAGCGAGCCGCCTTTGTTCGAGTTGCGCATATCCCTGCAGGGGTGACAGGGTTAAATCAAGATTTATTGAATTATCGATTTCTTCGACTACAACTACTTGTTCTTTAGCATCATCCATCATTGTCAAAATACGAGCTTACTACGGTCTTACAAGTACCTACTCCCGTTAATCTTTATTCAATAAGGTGACAAAAAAGCACAAAAGCCCCAAAATAAAGAAACCCACGTCGAGATTCTCCAACATAATTTATGTACAATGTGAACGAAAGTAACACGTCGGGGGTGGATTATAAGTTGCCGTAAGTGAACCAAACAATCCGAGACAAAGGGCGCTGACACTCCACTTTCATCCGTGTCTCTATCCCGCTGTCCCTCGGCGGGGCCCCGGGGGACCCTTTGTTAGTATCGACCTTCACCACAAGGTCGTCTAGCTACGTTACATCAGAATACGGACATCACTTGTTAGTTATTTAAGCCCGTTTACGTTGTTTGCTTAATAAAAGTTGTTTTTTCGTTGTTGTTAGGAAGTTCGTAATGTTTGGAATACTGAGTCAATTAAAGTTTGTTCGGCGGATGTTTTCGTATGTAAATATGTGAGTTGAGTACTGATGAGGAATGTATGACACGGAAACGGACACTCGGGGAATGTGTGAATAAAAAAGTATACTTTACGAGTTGTGTTTGTTGAACTCGTACAGCACGAGTGACTGTAGATACTTTATACCATGGTGTTTGTTAGTTAACAGAGCTCACGGAACTCACAAATGCATTTACAAAATGGATTCCAGGCGCTTGAACGATTGACCCGAATCTGTTTGATATGACATCATTTGTGGGATTAACTCTAATTATCACGAGGAGAAGTATTGTTAACTGCAGCTCTCAAAGAACGTAACTCATTTGGAAAGACAATCTCATTCATTTTGTCAATACTTGAACTAAAACATCTATTGCTTGATAAATCATCTATTGCTTGAAATACCAAATGGCCTCAATTTGTTTCAGTCATGTGGCGAAATTATAACGTTCTGTACAGAAACTTTATCTTACTGCTGACAGTTGTAAACAATTTACCATTAAAATAACGTTGTGTATATTTTTAGAGCTCGCAATAAGATTGATGTTACATTAAATTAACTAAATTAATTATCGTGAGCAAACGACACGCGCGACACGTCCTAGAACGAAATAGCATTATTTCGTTCTAGGACGTGTCGCTTTGCTCACATGCACTAACACGCTCGTTGACGACGTGTCTGTTGCATCAGGGAACCTGTGTCCCAGCAGTAGGCTCGCGTCAGACAAGTGTGTAGTGTAATCTGAACTGTGGCAGTTCCCCGCCGCCGCTGGAGGCCGGCGACGAGACGGCGCGCGGCTCGGCCACGCTGCGCTGGGCCGCGCTGCGCGGCTCGCACGCGGGCTGGTACCGCTGCCGCGCCACCTGGCTCGACACGGAGTACTCCTCCATCGGGTACTACCTTAATGTCATGTGTGAGTACTGTCCCTTGTATAGCATCGCCCCTGTCTACCCGAAGGGCTATTCATATGTGTACTTCATAAAGATAAAAATATTAAATAGTTTCCCACATTTCGTCAGTTTCACTTCCAGCCTTGATTTGATTTATTTCTATATCTTTTTCCGTTTTATATCATGTAACTTGAGTTCTAAGCAAAACGATGTTTTTTTTTTCATTTTGCCCTGTATTTTTTTTTTGCTATCGTTCGATTTATATCTCAATTTCACATCTCTATGGGTCTGATCATTATGATGAATATGGTTGGAAAGACAGCTCTTTGTTTGCATTCGCATTGCAGTTTATACTTCTGTCCATTTCCCCACCAATGATTTTGAGTCGTTGTCATTGACCAAGCGTGTAATTTTCTACAAGCTCCGGAAGAGAACACGGAGACCGTGACAGAAGCGGAGAGCGAGCCAGAAGAGCCAGACCATCAGAAGGTAGAGGTTCCTCTCGGGGGGAACGTCCAGCTGCACTGTCCTAAAGGTACATCTCCCATACCTAGCCAGTTATACGAGGTAACCCATTTGTAATGTTCCGTGTCCCTACGAAAGTTAGGGCGTTTAATTGAGACAGCCTTTTATTTTTTTTTGCACAGTTTTTGTGCATTCCACATGATTATATTGTGGTCATTTCTAAAGTATCTTGTGCGTGCAGGCAGCGTAGGTTGCTGGTGGCGGCGCGTGGTGGGCAACTCCAGCGAGTCCTGGGCGCCTGCGGGCTCGCATCATGCGCACGGCGTCTTGGGTACGTTCAGCAAGAGTACTCCAAAGCATATGAACCTCCAAAGACTGAACTATAACGTTTATATTCCTGTGTACAGGTATAAAAGACGCGTTGTATCAAGAAGGAGGCGAGTACCGCTGTGTGGGCGCGCGCGCGCCGGACCTCATGCGGCTCAGAGAGCTCAAACGAGTCACTCTTAAAGTTACCGGTGAGTATATGTACATTTTAGGGTTCCGTCGTTAGCCAAACAATTCTTACTTTTTTATTTATTTATTTATGTACATGGCTAATTCTAATTCTTGTTATAGACGTTTTTTTTTTCTTTTAAGTCACTTGACGTATAACTTGAGATATTAAAAGCGCGGAAATTTTATTCTAGCTTGACTTGATTTCTTGGTATTAGATTTCAGTTTTTAAGAACTTATTTTTTTACATTGACAATACCTGGTGTTCTTACCAGCTTCAAGAACTTTCTTTAAACATTTGATATGCACTGGCCAACTGTTTTTAATAGATCATTACATCATCGACGTATGTCAAAACAAAATTGTTAACGAACTCTTAAGGGCGGTGCTGATAGCCCTTTAAAACACAGAATGTTTATTACAGATCCTGTTTTTTTTACACAATATTATTATCCATCAGAAGTGACGACAGTATTATTTCTATGATATTATTTACGATAAGGATTTGACAGAAGCGGGCCGCCATGTCTAAAATTGTAAAATATTCTGTTTGCGAGAGTTTACTAATGCGATTGTCTACGACACATTCGCTCATCACTCAAACTACCGTTCGATTCCTACGCACTTCAAAAATCATGTTATACGTTTGTTTCAATCACTGTGCGTTGCGCATTCAAATTTATTATAAAACTGTAAAAGGCCCTAGTAAAATGCATTTTTCTAGTAAGATATCTTTGTTTGATTTATCACAAACAGCGATCATCAATAATGTACAGTGATCTATATGCTGTGGATAACGATGTGAGTTTCACATTTATATAATATCTTTGTTTATATTATTTGCGTAGATATAATGTGTTACTGTTTGTTTGTCCCAAATAAATAAATAGATCTAGAACGGCATGCTAAGTAATCCCTGCCGGACATTATCGCGTTGGTAGCAACTGCGGTACCCGTTGTCCTTTGTCCTAATGATTGTAGTAGATGTCGAGATGTAGGCCTTTCATAAGACATTTGTGGTTTTTTTTCTGCAGCATCTTGGTTTCGCAAAGTGAACGTGAATCTGTTACATAAACCAACATACTTGTGACATTTGTCTTCTTCACACCAGGGCCCCAAGTCTGCTATTTTTTATAAATTCGTCATTCCAACACGATCCCATTGTCATGGTACCTACGCAACAATTAAGCTGACACATAAAAATCATCCGCGCAGCATAGTTTGATGTTGATTAGTGACCCAAATGCTGGCATAGGTGGAGCCACAGCGACGGCGCTGAGCGCGGAGCCGGCGGCGGGCGGCTGGCGCCTGGAGTGCGGCGCGTGCGGGCGCGGCGTGCGCGTGCTGTGGGTGCGCGCCGGCGGCACCGCGCCCGCCACGCTGGCGCCCGACCTCGCGCAGCACTGCTGGCGCGCCGTGCTGCACGTCGCCGAGCCCGACGAGGTACTGCTCACTCCTCATGCAGGGGACACTGACTAGCGCGGAGCCGGCGGCGGGCGGCTGGCGCCTGGAGTGCGGCGCGTGCGGGCGCGGCGTGCGCGTGCTGTGGGTGCGCGCCGGCGGCACCGCGCCCGCCACGCTGGCGCCCGACCTCGCGCAGCACTGCTGGCGCGCCGTGCTGCACGTCGCCGAGCCCGACGAGGTACTGCTCACTCCTCATGCAGGGGACACTGACTAGCGCGGAGCCGGCGGCGGGCGGCTGGCGCCTGGAGTGCGGCGCGTGCGGGCGCGGCGTGCGCGTGCTGTGGGTGCGCGCCGGCGGCACCGCGCCCGCCACGCTGGCGCCCGACCTCGCGCAGCACTGCTGGCGCGCCGTGCTGCACGTCGCCGAGCCCGACGAGGTACTGCTCACTCCTCATGCAGGGGACACTGACTAGCGCGGAGCCGGCGGCGGGCGGCTGGCGCCTGGAGTGCGGCGCGTGCGGGCGCGGCGTGCGCGTGCTGTGGGTGCGCGCCGGCGGCACCGCGCCCGCCACGCTGGCGCCCGACCTCGCGCAGCACTGCTGGCGCGCCGTGCTGCACGTCGCCGAGCCCGACGAGGTACTGCTCACTCCTCATGCAGGGCACACTGACTAGCGACTGGTGAAGAGCGGGCTCTTCAGGATTTGTTAAGTACTTGACTAGGTGTTGAAAGGTCTGCACCTGTTCTCTCACAATTATGAAGACTTCATAATTTAGTAGGTATTTAGTTTTGTGGACACATTGTGAAAACGAATATATTTTTTAAACTAGCAAGAAACTCTTATCCCTTGCCAGTGCGTCTCCATAGGAAACAACAACTGTGCACCATGGGAAATAAAAATATTTTGAATGTGTAAGGTCTGGTGCGTGGCAGCAGCGGGGCACAGTGGTGCAGTCGCCGTGTTCCCGCGGAGAACTGCCTACCCCTCCCCTGCGCCCGCGCGGCACACCGTCCGCGCGCTGCACAATAAAGCTACTGCAATCACTTCGGCAGCTGCCGTCCTCCTAGTAGCTATGGTCGTCTTGAGGCTGCAGTGACTCCAACAAACGGAGTTGGTTCAGCAATAACAAAAGACAAACGACACTTGTCTTCAAGTCTCGAGATGACGGCGTGAGGACTGCAAGGAAAAAATTGGACAAGCAGTCGTCACGCGGAGTCTGAAACGCGGAACAAGCTGAGTATCCGACCTAGTGTAGTGAGAAATATGAAAGTGAACAAGAAGTCACTATCGTCCAAATTCAAGAGTGTCCTCGAAGCAAGCAGAGTGATCGTGACGTCATCATAGTGTCCAAAGCTTAACTGTGGTGCGCCAAACTGTTGAAAAGTTTACGCTCGTTGTCCACAAACTGTAGCATTCTCGCGAATGTTGTGTTGTTACTCGTCCAAGACGAGCTGACTTGTCAGTCTATCTCCTACTCTAGTCTTCGTAGCTACCTACTGTATTACGTCATTATTGTTTACTCTAGCGTGTCTATACTCGTATGTATCTACTGACACGTTCGCTGAAGCAACAACTTTGTACCTTTTTCTACGACCCAAAGGTCGTTGGCAAAGTAACTTTCTTGCAATTTCTGATCGAGCTGAATCAGAAAGAACCTGATTTTTATGTTACTTTCATCATTATGGGCTCTTCTATTTATTGGTAACTATTGTACTATCGACCACGTAGTACCTACCATAGCTTAAGTACAATGATTGTTTAAAGTGACTTTGCCTTCGGACTCCTTGTTCAGTTTATTGTTCCTACTCCATGCGCGTCCCTCCCCTCGCGACTCTCGCTAGTATCAGATACTACTTCCTTCTTGCCTCAGCGAGCGTGTGTGCGGCCTAACACTTATATCCCCTGAGTTATATCTTCTCTCCACCTTCCTGTCCTCTTATTTTCTAACGTAATTTATAAACAGGAATCAAATGTGCCAAATTGTTGATATTTTAATATTTAAAATAGATTTTTCTTATATTGATTATTATAAATATATGGTCGATTATTACGTTATGTTCGTATTTTAATGGAATGTGAATTACTAGTGCAATATGAACACCAATGATATGAGATTATAAAGTTAATGTAAGTGAGAGTTAAGCTCGTGCTAGTTGTCAAGCAATACGTGGCGGTAGTTGTGACGTCAGAGTGGTCCATCGGCAGATGTTAGGGCTCAGCGCGCGCTGCGACTGCCTGCGTGCGACACTCGTGCTGCTGGTCGCTTGTGAACGTTCAAACCCACAAAACCTGTTATGTACCTAACATCGGAATTGACCGATCTGTTTCAGCTTTGAACCAAACGTCTACTGTACTATCCCACAAGTTCAACAATTTACTGTAACACTGTCGTAGTGCGTGGTGAGTCGAGCGACAAGGATGCCTCTGTCGAATACAGCAATATAAAGCAATAATACACTATCGAGAGAGTTTGTCTCTGGCGCGACAACGGCCGCGAGCCGCTAGCATATAACTATAATATATTTTATATAGATGTCAAATTCTTAAAATATAAATACTATGTATCATAGCTTAAACTGAATCATGTAAATTTCGATGTCAATTTTAGTCGTTCGTTTAGATCGGACGTTTTTTGTATGGACAAGATACTAATAATATTTGCTACCACAATTTTTGCAACAATCTCGTAGTGTAAGGGGTTTTGATCAAATGTTCGGCGTTGGTGTTGGTGTCGGTTGGTGGTTGGTGGTTCGTTAGATTGTGTTTAGTATCGTTCTGTTTCTTCTGATACTCGGCGCTGTCTCTGTGTGTAGCCAATGTTTGTGAGTGTTATCGTGTGAGATGACTTTGTGCCGTTTAGCTTGGATGGACATTGTTTAACTTCTCCCCCGTCTAGAGACCACGGAGCAGTCAAACAATGGAGTGCTAGCTATCAGCGGCGTTCCAATCCGTTTTCTTTTATTGTACTTAGAAATCAAGCACAAGATATAGTACAAGTTTTGTACCCGCATGATTGTTGTTGTCTAGTTTTATTGCAAACAAGTAGTATTGTGGCGTAAATAAAAACATTTTCCGTGTTTCGGTACGAGCAAAGTCATTTCCCATCACACACACTGAGTATAAAGATATAGTAGTCGTTGTTAAGTTTGTGACGAGGCGCGGGCGCTGTGCGGGCGTGTCGTCCGTGAGTCTCGAGTCACAAGCCGAAGTCCGCGAGTCCGTGTGTCCGTGTGTTACAGAGAATTTAACAAGTAACCAATATCGTTAGTTTATTAGCTGTAGCGAGATGTATTTTTGTATGTCTGAGCGTTTATCGTCAATTGGACAATGAGTTTGGAAAATATAATGTAATTCTAATTGATGTAATGGCGCTATAAACTGGTGGCGGATGACGTCCAGTGATTTTTCTGTAAATACCACGATATAAGCAGCTGTAAAATGTTTTCAGGGTACAAGCATTTCTGTGTAATTAAAGCTTGACAGCTGTCCACACTTTATTTAAAACAAAAAACAAACTCTTCCAGTCAGGTTCTAAGACATTTAGAAGTACTAAAATTTATCGGAAAAGAAGTATAAAAACACTTACATAATTAGCGGTCAAGTGACATTCTGTAATGTTTAATTTCTAGAGCTATTTTCCACCAGACGTATGTGTCCACTGCAAATCATCCGCTAGGTTCTCATAGCGCCTAAAACAAAAAAGAAGTGTTTCGTTCGTACCTGGATGATGATATAATGATCCGTCCATGCGGAATTCGATGTAGTTAGTTAAGGAGCTACGTAGAACCTTCGTGTCCCGCTCCCGCCATTTCTGTCGTGTCTAGGTCGCTGACTGACGGGGCGAGGAGATGCAGAGCGCTTACTTTGACACCGAGCGATACTGAAAACGAGTACTGTTACTGATAAACTAGAACTTTTGTACAAAAACATATTATTGTTTTCATTCCATCGTTATACATTCGCACAAATTGGAGTAATGTCTCAATCAGAGTAGGTAATGGATCATTCATCAACGTATGTAAGTTCATTATTCTATATCATCCGTGAAACTTTAAAGATCGTGTTCCCCTGACTCTAAGGTAGTCCATTTACTATTTAATCTGTGGTTAACACGTAATACTCGTTGTTACAGTGAGCGCTCTGTACCTCCCTACTCCGAGGTATCACGCTGTATGATTCTAGTAGGTCGTCATCTGTCGTCACCCTTGGACATTCTGTCTCCTCATCCTATCACTCCCTCTCTCTGTCCCTCGTCATCTTTCTGTCTTGTGGTTTCTGTTGGTCCTCACGGCCTCTTTGGTTTATCGAGACCTTTTTGGTTCATTGTGGCTTCTTTGTGTGACCACTTTGAGGCTCAAGATAAATGATATTCTGTCAGCGGTAACATGGCGAAGGCGATTGTCAGAAAGACAAAAATGTATGGGATTGACAAACTTTGCCGACATGTGATGTGATCCTCCTAAAATTATGACAATCTCATTCGTTAACGGAATGGCACTTTGTGTTGAGCCTCTTATCACCTGTAGTTCACAGTGGTTGCCCTTTTATACGTAGGTAATCAGAGTCAACCGGTTCATTTTGGTGAACTGTGACCGATGTTGTACCGTTGCAGTCATTGTGAGTGAGTGTCCCTCTGTTCCTCAGGTCTCTCTCAGCCGGTAGTTCGCTCCGCGGCCCCCGCACCTCGTGTCTGTTGGCCGCGCCCGTCGCTTTATAATACACACTAACGTATAGGACAAAGACTATCAGTATTACTATAAAAATACTATACATGGCAGGCTCCATCTAACCGCACACACAACCAGACCTGTGCGATGGATCTTGAAGCCGTAACAACAGCAGAAGATAGTATGGGTTTTAGTCAGATCTGACTTGGAATGGTAGTCTTTATAACTGAACACTACCACCTGTTCAGTGTGTAAATAACTCTCGTATCTAGCACGCTAATAGTGCACAAACTTAGTTAATAGGAATCTTCTCAGTGCCTTTGAAATTCAATGAAAAGGCTGCAGCATCATGACTCAATCGCCCGTATATTACGGCTGCTGAGAAGTTTTTCCAAGATCGTCTTGTGTACAGTCAACTGCACGTCTATGGTAGCAAGTTGCCTTTGACTGCACCTTTAATTCGTAATATTGTGTAGGTTTTTTGGTTCTTTAAATAACGCTAGCGTGCAGTTGACTGTACCCGGGTGCTAGCTACAAGCCCCCTCGTGTGGCGGGCGCGGCCGCGTCCTCCTTGTTTCGTACTTAGCGTCCATTCGATACTCCTGTGTCGCATCTCGGTGCCAACATAATTTAATAGATCATAATATATATTTACATTTTATTATATACATTTTATTGTTTACTTTGATATTGAATGTACAGAATCCATATATTCATCGCCATGTGTTTATGGAAATCGTATACCGGATAAAATAAATGATATAAAAATATTGAAGAGTTTCATTTTCATCGTTCCACTTTGACTTTGCATCGATGGGACAGCTTCGGGGCAAAGTGCTACAATGTAAAGGCAACCATATCAAAGCTAGATACGGTTGATTTCAGTGTACGTCGGAGGGGTTTTAATAAAATTAATTTGAGTAGGGGTGCGCGAGGCTCAGTGGCGCGTGCTATCGAGGCGGACGGAGTGGCTGCTTCTGCGAAATGGAAGCAACGGATCTACGTGTACGCACTGGCGAAATGTACGAATACATTCTGCTATACTTACATAACTCCTACTAATATTATAGTTGCTATATTATGTTTGTTCATTATCTCTTCACGTCCTAAAATATTTCGATGAAACTTGGCTAGACTATGTCTTCGCTTAAGACGCAGGCATTTTACTCTGGAGCAAGTTCCGCAGAGATAATTAGACGCGGTTGAAGCTGTTGGCAGAAGCTTGTCTATCATAAACGAATAAATTAATAGGAAAAAGGGTTAGTGTATATTTTATGTAAAATATTAAATTTTATGTAAAGTAACTGTAATAAACACTAATCTCAAAAATGATCATGTTTTTATAACTCTACCCACATAAAATACAGACAAACGTTATGTTTACTGAAATACCTTGAAGCGCTCTCGGTGTTCCAGGAAGCTGGCTTAGGAGAACTTAATGTAACAAACTAGATAAACAATCTAATAGAGATGGGAACATTCTGCGAAGTGCGCCGCTGTAAAGAGTTTCGAGGTAAACCTGCTCACTGGGTAGTACTGTACAGTGTAGGTAGTCCCTCAAAGGCAATCATTAGACGGAGCATTTTACTAGAAACAAGTGAAGGGTGAAGGTTGAGGTTTAAGAACTTCAATAATGGGTACTTTGTCTTTAGTAGTTTCTTGTTAAAATGTTGAGTAAAAAAAGTCACTCGTGAGGTTTTAGTCGGTCAACAACGCGTTTGACAATAGGGTCTAATGCGGTCCACACTTCAGTGTGTATGTAGCTTTGTGCTCCTAGTGGACTGGAAGTACAAAGCTAAATAGAAGGTAAATATGAACTTAAAGGGCACTATTCGATGGATGGATTTAACGACATTTGCTACAGTAAAAATATGTGCAGTAGGTGCCCACTAGAGCCATTTCATGCGACGATGATAGATACAAAGACGAAATGCTCGAATATAAATTCTTAATAATAAGGGTTTTAAAAATACTGATTACGCCATAAACTCAACTACTAAATGGGCGAAAGACTGAGGGCAAAACAAAAATATTGGAAACTGCGACTTCAAAATACGAATTTTAGTTAAGATTTATTCTTTTAAAGGGTCCCCGCGGCCCTAAAACGCTAACCTAACTTATCCCTGTCGGGGTGCCCTAAGCTCTTGACGCTTACTATTATTGTCGCCCACTCATTATGTTTTTTCGCCCACTCATTATGTTTTTCGCCCAATTCCGTAGTTAATTGGACACTTGGAAATATATTTGTTAGCTTAGATTAATTGTTTCCCACTGCTCATTTAACGAATATTAATGATTTATAAAAAGTATCACCAATTAATTTAAACATAATTTATTTCTACTCGGTTTAGTATTAGAGTTAAATCTCATTTACAGTCATCCATGTATAATTTATTCGCTCGGTCAATAACTCCCCATTTTTAACCAACCTCAAAAAAGAGGAGTTCTCAGTTCGACTAAATGTTTTTTTTGTTGGTATATTTTACAAAATTAAAATTGCTTGACAATTTTATTCCCTGACTGTACATTAGGTACAGAACAGAGTTAAGATTCTTCTAACGTCGCTCGTGATAAACTCGTATAGAGGTGCTATACAGTGTGCAGGTGAGCTGAGTGCTGTCTCAATTGATTTATTGCTGACAAAGCGCGCCTCGGTGACGGATTAGCACTTACTTACTACGAGTATTTATTATTTGTGACTGCTTCATACTTTGAAGAGAAACGAATTGAAATAAATAGGGAATCGGACAATCCAATTTAATATATTTGAATGAAACTATTTACTGTACCACATTTATAAACAGGTCGGTCTGCTAGTTAGAAACTTGAAATTATTCGCACGTTTCAAAAAGTAGATCACTTTGTTAGTCTAAACTGTAAAACCACATTCGTGTTAGTATTGTACGAGTAGAACCGCATTTTGCCAACTAACTACTTACATACACAGATAAAACTCACATCGATAAAACTCAAGAAAAATACATTATAATCTTAACCTCTCATAAATCCCCCATACAAAGGAGAGCAGTCACATAAACGATATATCTCAATACTCGCTGCAGAACACCGCGTCGTTGGGCGCGTTATTGTGGCATAACTGACGCGGCTGCTTTATGGCGGCGTTCTACTGACAAACGGGCGGTGATGCTGTCGCCGCTTTATCTGTCTGTTCAAATATCAAGATTTTATGCTTTTATATTGAGATGGTAAGATCAATAAACTGCTGTCGTGGTAAAAAAAGTTGTAGGTACATTACCGTCATAATTTTGCATGGATCTGATGTACATATGTACTTAGACTGTATCTTTGGCTCGAGGCTAGGCACGCTAATCTGTTGGTCCCGGATTCGTAGATTTTTGTCAGTCATTACTATGGATAGGGTATGTTAGGGTGCAAATATGACAAAAAGTTTTGACAAGATATATCATGTTCAGGAGGTCAATTGTGTCGCTCGATATAAGATACTGCTTTAGTTTAGACTGGAAGCGGACCTCAACGTACTTGGATAAAAAATAGATTCCTAAAGAAACATTCTTATACAATTGAATTTGACGTGCCAAATACAACTCTCTACATCAATGGAGCCATCTAATTACTATATGAACTAAAGGTGCACGGCGCCGCACAACCGACTGATCTTTTTTATTTTCCGTCGTCGTATAACACCGATCGGTCACCCCGCGCTGAGTGTACCCCAATGGCTGAAACAATGCTGTGAGCCCGGCTTTGTCCGCGTGCCGTCGCGTCGAGCAGTTGAGCACACGAGGACATGGAGTATTGCTGCGTTTAACACCGCTTTTCTTTGTGCTCACCGTTTATTATTTGATGGGATATTCGAGCAGTAAAGTTTAAACTTTATGAGGTCTCAAGTTTGCATAACAGTAGAAGAGCATGAACGATTGTTTACATTTTTAAGAGCTTTTCAAATATTGTGTTTATTACTTTACAAAAGCTTGCTGCCATTCTTAACCCCGCAAATCTTGACCTTGAAATTAAAATATGATTTTCACATAACTGAGAATTGCATTGTGTATCTTATGAAAAATACCAATGTAAAACCTACCCTGCGCCTACCCAAAATATTAAGTACTGTTCGTCAAATCGTTCAGCTCCTTAAAGTTCCAAGACCACCTCAGACATTAATCTACATCTACACATCTATCTTCTCTATCTGTCTATTCTTCTTCATATAATAAATCTGTGTAAGAGTCGTTTTTATACAAAACAGATATTTCAAAAAAGAAATAGCCAAGGAGTTAAAGGATAACTAACAGAAACTATTTCTAGATTTTCTAAAAACTGTCTATATGTCTGTCTGTCTGATCAGATGTGCGCGTATCACGTAGAAAGTACAAAAGTAATATAGACAACTTTAATACATAAAAATTGTGCGTAACTGAGAGAACAACTTAGTTTTTGATTCATCGCAATCGCTTCACTCTATCAAAAGATATTTGAATTTAAAGTGTTCAAGAAGAAATTACTTTCCATTACATGAGGCATAAACACGCAACGCCATCTTTTGAAATTAAATAGTAATAGTTAAGTATCACTACCAATTTATTTCGAATACATGGAAAAAACATTAAAATATGTATATTGTTGAGTTACTTGTGAAACTTTAATACGTAGTAAAGGAAAGGTGAATATTTTATTATCTTATCATTATATCGTCCGAATTACATATTATTGTACCTGTTACAATAACATATTATTGTAACAGGTCAACTCTATGATCGATAGATGGCGTTATTCATATGATGTCATTTGAATGACGTTCGTTACGAAAATTACCACAAAATAATGACGTGTAAAAACTATTTACTAAATGGGTTAAATTTAATCCATTTATCATTTAATCTGAATTATCTGTTTTGTTATATTCTGTGTCACTTGGCAGTGCAACTTCAATCTCGTCACAAGTTAGTAAGGTTCATGATACGTCGCGGCATTATCACGCGGCTGACAATGGAAGCGCGTCGTAAACCCGCAATGTACGGCGAATGACGTTGTAAACTGTCACTCGTTGATCTACGTCGTGAACAATATACTGTTACGTTGTATTTTTTGTACCTACCACAGGTTGGTATAAAACAGCTTCGTTTCTTGAAAGTAAAGTAGCATTTACCTGAAAACATTAGTCGTACATAATCAGGTTCCCAAGTAATTTATTTCATTGTAGTTTGTACAATTGACTTTGGCCTGCACTTGATAGGAGGACTCGTTCCTTCAACTGTATTTTGTCACTAGACTCTTCGGTTAACACTTTCTTACAATAAATCCAATTAAACAGGTTTGCATAATAAATTAGATAAATAATATTGTAATCAAGTTAGGATTGTTTACATTCCAAATGTCATTCCATCGAACGTCACTGTCTGTCAGTTAGAGGCGACATCTGGTGGTTGCCGATTCACAGTTGTAGTTTTAATCGATATTTTAACATGATATTGCTAATTCTCGAAATAATATTGTACGGAACAATCCTTAATAATTTTCAGCTTTCGGCAATAAAAATCATAATAAACTAAATAACCGTAAGCGGAAGTCATATCCATTTTTTTAGTATAGACTTCTATCTGGAATGTTCGCTGTCAAATAAATCTATTTTTAGTCTGTGAATTGTCTTTAGCATAATGTAGCAAGGTCGTAGATTCTTAATTTCCCCATTTAATATTCTGAGTTAATTACCCCAATCAAGATAAGTTTTGGTATTTGAAATTACAAAGAATTTGTTTTTCGGTCTGGATCATGAAGATTGTTATTGTTTCAGCGTTTAACGTCACTCTGAACAGCTGTTAGTGATTTTCAAAAGTTAAGTGTCTTAGTGTAATATTGATATTCTAGTCATTTTACCCGAGAAGAGGGGAGATTTTAGAAATGCTCCGTCTAGTTCCGGTTGGCCTTGGACTGCCTTGTTATAGAAGGGCGTTGGTGTTAATTGGCGTCCATTTACCCTTGAACCCGCTTAAGAGAAACTACAAATCTCATCCCATGTTTTAAAAAGGTAAGGATTTGTTCGTAATAGTGCGTGGAAGTGGTCTGTAGGCCCTCCCCTGGTTGTTATAAGGATATTGTCGTGATCCCTGGATATTTATTACAGGATTCCTAGTTGCGCAAGCACAGACAGCTTTCCAGCCAGCCGAGGATCTCGCAGTCAAGTGCTCTCTTCCCAAGCCAACCGTGAGTATTTCCCCGCTGACTATTAATCAGAGATGTGCCATAGGATATTCACCGTGTTTTTCACAGTATTAACTTATTGCTTAGGGAATGCAAAGAACACCTGTTGTGGAGTTTATGGATGCCACGTGGGTAATCCATATTCCTATTCTCACCACTCAGGCCAATGTTTGGCCTTCTAGATGTCCCAGCTCCATCACCTCATGGTGGTAAATTAGTTTTCCCTTATATATTATTAGGCCTCCGTATTGTCGATTCCAGGAGAGGCACCTCGGGAGATTCGTCTCGCTGCCAGAATCTAGAGGAGCATCTGGGGCCTGGACGCGAGACCCGTTCCTCGAGTCCACTAGAAGCCTCTCACGGAGACGACTGTGCGGCTGGCGGACCCGTCAAGCGATAGCGCAGGCGGGACGGTTTTTTTTTATTTTTATTTTCTTTTATTCCTACTTCTACTTTTGATATTTATTTTAATACGGTTCCTGTAAGAACCAATTGGTTACTTTAGTCCGGTTTTCAAAAGTGGAAACCGGCCCTTATCAGATTTAAATTGAGGATCTTGGATTCGACGTTCCGCATTCATCTGGAAGTATATTGGACACCTCCGTCGGCTCCGGGATCTGGGACTCTTCAAGTCCCTGGCGCCCAATTATCTTTACTTAGTATCTAGTACAATAACTGGAAGGAAGGTTCTTATTCTAACTTAATATTGAACTTGTAGAATTTAATTATCACCCTCAAACGGAACAGTACCTGTGCTTATCTCTAGCTCCCCACGACCATAGCTCCTCCTACTGAAGTTTTAGCTGGCTGGCAATAGTAGGTTTGAGTGTAATTAAAGTAAAATTAATTATTATTGATTAACAATATACATTGTTTACTACAGATGTTGTGTAATTTCATTTTCACCACCAAACCACTAGAGGATAATTTTTTAAATTGTAACAGTGGCGACCAACGTGTGTATTAGTTAGAGATAGAGGTTACGTCTATTGCTGTACCTTACAAGCCAGTGTACTGTTTCTATAAAGCCTTCCAGTTATTCTAATTTAAAAAAAAAAGCCGTCGCGTGGAATCCTATTTTAAACGGGTTCATATTTATATGTTTGTACTGTTTTATACACTTTTATTTACTTTTACTTTTTTTTACCACTTCTTGCTGCTGTATACATTTTTTGATTTTAACCCGTGTCCGAAAACAAAACGCCTGGATTCTTATCCTTGCAATAATAACCTACTATTATAATAACTTAAGTATATAAACTTACTCTGTAAGGCTGCTATTTATGTAACTGCGTTTACTATAGTTAACATTTTTACATTGTTCGAGATTGTAAATTGTGACAGCCAGTTTTTACTTCAGTTCATCTCACATTTTTTTTTTTAATTTTACAAAATGGAACGACCCATTACATTTAATTTACTTCGCAAAGACGAGCTCATATACGAAGTACTGGTCCGAGACGCGAAACCCGCCTCAACCGTAGAGGAACTACGGGTCCAAATTAGGGATCTCAGTCGCTTGGTATGTTCAGACGATATAGTGGAGACAAATTTAGATCCGGAAACCGAGCTACAAATAATTAAGGCCAAACTGGCAGAACTTGGAGAAGTACTAGATAGGTTCCCTTCCAGTTTCAAAAAATTAAACCGCGCTAAAGCTTTGGGATTCCACCTCTTTCATCGTTTGAGTAGGATTACTCCTCCAACTGATCTTAGTACCGATTATACGGCCGTTGATAAGCAGCTTAGCGATTATTTAGCAAAAATTGATTCAGTTAACGCGAGCTTCCATCAGTCATTAACTTCCGCCGAGGAGACACCGAATGTACGGTCAGATTTGCAGACGAAGGACGTCATCATTTCCTGCAAGAAAGAGTCTGTTAAATCCTTGGATCACAAATTTGACGGTACAGGTTGCGTGAAAGCTTTTATTGAGCGTCTTGAGGAGCTTGCCGAAGCCAGAGGTATTAGCGAAGCCTCTTTACATCAATCGGGTCTAGATCTTTTCTCGGACGGGGCCTTATTGTGGTACCGGGCAATAAGAGCGACGGTTGGTGATTGGGCGGAACTGAAGAAGCAGTTACTCACTGACTTCGTTCCACCTGATTACGATATGCGTCTCCTTTCTGAAATAACAAATAGAACGCAAGGGTCAACTGAGCTGTCTTGTATATATATATAGCAGTCATGGAGAATCTTTACAGTAGGCTTTCTTACAGGGTTCCTGAACACGATCGTTTAGCACGGATCAAGTTCAATATGAGACCGGAATACACGTCGGGGTTGTCAGTGATGGAGGTCAACACGCTAGTCGAGTTGAAAAAGAAGTGTAGACAACTGGAGCTAGGTTTCCATAGCAGGGCTCAGTTCCACGAGCCGCCCAAACCTACGCCTTCTTTTGTTGCAGCAGACTTGGCATACAAAACCCCGAAAGGGTCACCAAGGATTGAAGCCGTGCAAACTGATTCTGGATCGTTGTTCTGTGTTCGTTGTAGGGTTAAGGGGCACTCGTTATCACAATGCAAATCCAAAGCAATTGTGTGTTTCCGTTGCGGCAAGAAGGGCGTACGTGCACCATCGTGCCCTACGTGCAGTAAAAAGCAGGAGGCTCAGTCCTGTCCTACCTGCATTTCAAAAAACTAAATTTGCGGAACTACAGCCAAAATTTTGATAAGTCCGATTGGGACAACTATTTAAAATTTTTAAAATTATTCTTTACTTCACTAAGGGTGGATACAGTACGTTATAAGACTACGGACGACAGTCGTCCTCATTTAACAGTTTCTATATACGATGAGCATTATTACGGTTTACTCGACTCGGGTTCTTGCATTTCAGTGTTGGGTTCTGATGTTGGCCAACAATTCATAAGGGCAGGTGCGACTCTTCACGTCGATGGACAGTTGAGCAGCATCGTAACTGCCAACGATTCGCGGGCACCCGTGGAGGGTTATTTATTTTTACCAGTGACTCTCATGGGAGTGACTAAGGTTATTAAATTCTATATTATTCCAGAAATTACCACTCCGTTAATTTTTGGCGTGGATTTTTGGAAGGCCTTTAATTTGGCACCAAAAATTTTTAAGGAATTACCTTTTCAATATTTAAAAAACTATAGAGGTCATGCATGCGTCTCGGAGGTTAGGCACCTACAGCCGTTTGACGAATTAACAACGGATCAAAAGAACGAGGCGGAGTTATTAATTAAAGATTTCGAAAAGGTTTCCTTTGAGGCTAAAGGATTAGGGCGTACTCATCTGTTGCGTCATAAAATAGACACAGGTGATGTTCCTCCTATTAAACAGCGTTATTATCCTTTATCACCTGAACGTCTCAAGGAACTAAACCGTCAGCTGGATGAGATGTTAGAGATGGGAGTGGTGGAACCTAGCAACAGCGCGTGGAATAACCCGGTTCTGCTGGCTCCAAAACCGAATGGGGAATGGCGATTTTGCCTAGACAGTCGAAAGCTGAATGCGGTTAGCAAGCAAGATGCGTATCCACTACCCTACGTCTCTCACATCTTAGACCAGTTGCGGGACGCGCGATATCTTTCATCTATTGATTTGAAATCTGCATTTTGGCAAATTGAATTGGACTCCGCTTCGTCCAAAGAAAAAACCGCGTTCACGGTTCCCGGTCGAGGTTTGTTTCACTTTAAAGTTATGTGCTTTGGGTTGACAGGAGCCCCAGCCACCCAACAGCGATTAATGGACAGACTTTTCGGCCCGGAGTTTGGTAATAAGGTGTTTGTTTATTTAGATGACATCATTATTTGCTCATCGACCTTCGAGGAGCACATTTCGCTTCTGAAACGGGTTTTGGACAAGTTAACGCAGGCTAATTTGACGATTAATTTACGTAAGTCCTGTTTCTTTCAACTAAAATATCTCGGCTACAGAGTAGATGAACGTGGCTTACATACTGATCCGTCGAAAGTTCAGTCAATTGTCAACTTTCCAACCCCTACAACTCGTAAAGAAGTGAAAATGTTTCTTGGAACGGCCTCGTACTACAGACGTTTTATTAAAAATTTTAGCTCGATAGCGGCCCCTTTAAACGCACTAACGAGTACCAGCAAAAAAGCGCCGCCTTTTGAGTGGACGGCCGAGACAGAAACCGCGTTCTCAACCTTAAAAGAAGCATTGGTGTCGGCTCCAGTATTGGCTTGTCCAGATTTCGCTCAGCCTTTTGAGATTCATTGTGACGCATCCAGTTTTGGGATAGCGGGCACTCTGACTCAGGTTATAAATGGGGAGGAGCACCCAATAGCCTACTGCAGTCGTTCGCTTAATCCGGCGGAACGCAATTATTCAGCAACGGAGCGTGAGGCCCTCGCTGTGGTATTCGCTGTGGAACACTTTCGTCCTTACGTGGAAGGCGGTCCTGCGTTTAAAGTAATAACCGACCACTCTAGTTTAAAATGGTTCTTTAATTTAACCAATCCCTCTGGTCGGTTAGCTCGTTGGGGTTGTCGGTTATCACCATATAACTTTACCATTGAACACCGCAAAGGCAGGGACAATGTGGTTCCAGATGCCTTATCTCGTGGCGTTCCGGTGCTGGAAATTAATGTGTCCGACACTGAAGCGTGGTTTAAAAGGTTGTGGGATAAATGCGTCAGTATGCCTAGATCGTGCCCAAATTTTTTTATTAAGGAGGGTAAACTTTACCGTTATTCAAAAAATAAATTCGGTGTAGCTAGTGACTATGATTGGAAGCAGGTGGTACCGGAGGGAAATAGGCAAGAATTATTAAAGAGTCACCATAGTGGCGAATTGTCACCACATTTCGGTGTATTTAAAACCTATAAGAGACTTGCACTCCGATACTTCTGGCCTAACATGTACAAGGATGTGATTAGCTACGTTGGTAAATGTGATACATGCGCCGCATATAAACACTCACAGTTACCTACTCCCGGTCTCTTGGGTGATGCGAAAGAGTGTTCCAAGCCATTTCAAACCATAAGCATTGACTTGGTAGGTCCATTGCCACGGTCTAGAGCAGGATTCACATATCTTTTAGTTGTTGTGTGCTGTTTTACGAAGTACTGTTTACTGTTTCCTTTACGAAGAGCCGTTGGTAAGGCTATAGTGCAGAAACTAGAAGACTGCGTTTTCCTGGTACACGGTATACCCCGTACGGTGATAGCAGACAACGGGACGCAATTCACGGGTAATGAGATTCGCTCACTACTAGAGAAGTACAAAATTCCTCAAGTTCACTTCACACCTCGTTATTGCCCAAGCGTGAATACCGTGGAACGCTATAACCGTACCATAATGACCGCGGTATCAATACTCGTGGAGGATGATCATCGATCCTGGGATGTTAACATCTCTAAGATTCAGTTCGCTATGAACACCTCCACAAATGAAGTTACTCGTTTTACCCCGTTCTTCCTAGTACATGGCAGAGAGGCAGTTAGTAGTGGTGATGTCTTCGGCAAAGATACCGTTGGACAGCCCACGCTAGCTTGTGCTTCCCGCAGTTCATATGCAAATCAGCTAGGGGCATTGGATAGTATCTTCGATAAAGTAAAGGACGCGCTCATAAAATCACATAAACGTAGTGCTCGTTATTATAACAGTAGTAGGAGGCACGCGGAGTTTGAGGTAGGCGACACTGTGTGGAAAAAAACATATCCCCAGAGTGACGCCTCCAAGTTCTTCATGGCAAAATTAGCTCCTAAATATGAGAGATGTATAATTAGGAAAAAACTTTCACCCTTAGTGTATGAATTGGAAGGCTGTAGTTCCGGTAAAAACCTTGGCACATGGCATATCAAGGATTTGAAATCACCATGTGGCCAGGAATAATTTATTTTATTTTATTAGAATTTAAACTAACATATAAATTAGTTAGAATTAGTTGGTTAAGTAACCATTGAGGGCTGTATATGCCTTGAGGTTGCTGGTTTTTATTTTTAGCATTGGTGACTGTATATGCACGGTGCTAGAATACAGGAGAATTACTATATTTTTCACTGTCTTTACGGTTTGTAGTGGTACACAGGTTCCTACTGTGTTCACATTTGTAAACTGTATTTAAGAGTAGGGAAGGCGTTTATTTAAAAGTTGTTGGTAGTCTGTGGTTGTGGCAGGATTGACATCTGTGTTGAGGTATTAATCTCCGGATTGCTGGTAAGGCAGCATAATGATAGTCCTGAGATAGGAGGCCGTAATGGCGGGCGTGTAGGCTGCATTGATGGAAAACGTTTTAGTTGGTATTTTTTTTTCAGGGGCGGAATAACCGTCAATTTCCTTTTAAGGAAGACGGTTAGCCAATTATCGTTACTTTGTAACATTTTTTTTATGTATTATTTGGGTACCAGCTCAGCTTAGGTATCGGTATTCTTATTTAGAATGTGAAAGTAGTATGTAAGTAAGTATGATGGTGTAGGGTGGTCTTTCCTATATAAATATAGTAGGTCAGACTAGGTAACTGGTACTTTGGGAGTTAGTTACACATTTATACTCTCTTTGAGGCTCGTCTTTTATATGTTTGTAAATAGATTAGACTTGCTCCAGGGGAAATATTATATTACACAGGTCTCATGGATAACTAAAAATAAGCCATAAAACACGGGCGGAATTGTAGACCCGACAACCAAAGCCTACTACAATGTCTCCTAATAGAGCGGTTTGTTACTCTATATTTGAAGTGTGACTAAATTCTGTGTGGTTTGTGTATTACCTACCATAACTACCTAAGTATCCAGTTTATATCAGCTTGGAGGATGTTGTGTATTAACCGGTGCACGACTGGCTTCCACATATAATTCTTTCTTTTTCTTTCTCGGTTCATGTTTTCAGGCATGAACGTTGTAGATTTTTGTAAGTGTGGTTGGTACTTTGGAGACTTTGACGCTGGAGGGCCAGCGTCGAGATTTGCCCTAGCTGGTCAAATCTCTGGTGGTTGGGGAGGTACTGTTACGTTGTATTTTTTGTACCTACCACAGGTTGGTATAAAACAGCTTCGTTTCTTGAAAGTAAAGTAGCATTTACCTGAAAACATTAGTCGTACATAATCAGGTTCCCAAGTAATTTATTTCATTGTAGTTTGTACAATTGACTTTGGCCTGCACTTGATAGGAGGACTCGTTCCTTCAACTGTATTTTGTCACTAGACTCTTCGGTTAACACTTTCTTACAATAAATCCAATTAAACAGGTTTGCATAATAAATTAGATAAATAATATTGTAATCAAGTTAGGATTGTTTACATTCCAAATGTCATTCCATCGAACGTCACTGTCTGTCAGTTAGAGGCGACATCTGGTGGTTGCCGATTCACAGTTGTAGTTTTAATCGATATTTTAACATGATATTGCTAATTCTCGAAATAATATTGTACGGAACAATCCTTAATAATTTTCAGCTTTCGGCAATAAAAATCATAATAAACTAAATAACCGTAAGCGGAAGTCATATCCATTTTTTTAGTATAGACTTCTATCTGGAATGTTCGCTGTCAAATAAATCTATTTTTAGTCTGTGAATTGTCTTTAGCATAATGTAGCAAGGTCGTAGATTCTTAATTTCCCCATTTAATATTCTGAGTTAATTACCCCAATCAAGATAAGTTTTGGTATTTGAAATTACAAAGAATTTGTTTTTCGGTCTGGATCATGAAGATTGTTATTGTTTCAGCGTTTAACGTCACTCTGAACAGCTGTTAGTGATTTTCAAAAGTTAAGTGTCTTAGTGTAATATTGATATTCTAGTCATTTTACCCGAGAAGAGGGGAGATTTTAGAAATGCTCCGTCTAGTTCCGGTTGGCCTTGGACTGCCTTGTTATAGAAGGGCGTTGGTGTTAATTGGCGTCCATTTACCCTTGAACCCGCTTAAGAGAAACTACAAATCTCATCCCATGTTTTAAAAAGGTAAGGATTTGTTCGTAATAGTGCGTGGAAGTGGTCTGTAGGCCCTCCCCTGGTTGTTATAAGGATATTGTCGTGATCCCTGGATATTTATTACAGGATTCCTAGTTGCGCAAGCACAGACAGCTTTCCAGCCAGCCGAGGATCTCGCAGTCAAGTGCTCTCTTCCCAAGCCAACCGTGAGTATTTCCCCGCTGACTATTAATCAGAGATGTGCCATAGGATATTCACCGTGTTTTTCACAGTATTAACTTATTGCTTAGGGAATGCAAAGAACACCTGTTGTGGAGTTTATGGATGCCACGTGGGTAATCCATATTCCTATTCTCACCACTCAGGCCAATGTTTGGCCTTCTAGATGTCCCAGCTCCATCACCTCATGGTGGTAAATTAGTTTTCCCTTATATATTATTAGGCCTCCGTATTGTCGATTCCAGGAGAGGCACCTCGGGAGATTCGTCTCGCTGCCAGAATCTAGAGGAGCATCTGGGGCCTGGACGCGAGACCCGTTCCTCGAGTCCACTAGAAGCCTCTCACGGAGACGACTGTGCGGCTGGCGGACCCGTCAAGCGATAGCGCAGGCGGGACGGTTTTTTTTTTATTTTTATTTTCTTTTATTCCTACTTCTACTTTTGATATTTATTTTAATACGGTTCCTGTAAGAACCAATTGGTTACTTTAGTCCGGTTTTCAAAAGTGGAAACCGGCCCTTATCAGATTTAAATTGAGGATCTTGGATTCGACGTTCCGCATTCATCTGGAAGTATATTGGACACCTCCGTCGGCTCCGGGATCTGGGACTCTTCAAGTCCCTGGCGCCCAATTATCTTTACTTAGTATCTAGTACAATAACTGGAAGGAAGGTTCTTATTCTAACTTAATATTGAACTTGTAGAATTTAATTATCACCCTCAAACGGAACAGTACCTGTGCTTATCTCTAGCTCCCCACGACCATAGCTCCTCCTACTGAAGTTTTAGCTGGCTGGCAATAGTAGGTTTGAGTGTAATTAAAGTAAAATTAATTATTATTGATTAACAATATACATTGTTTACTACAGATGTTGTGTAATTTCATTTTCACCACCAAACCACTAGAGGATAATTTTTTAAATTGTAACAATACTATATTTATAATCATCCATTATAAATGTAGTATATGTACAAGATAAGATTAATTTAGCGAGTGAAACTGCAGACGATGAATAGGCATTAAAAATGAGATTCTAATATCAATAGGTTGTGTAGAAACCCCTTTTTCTTCTTTTGGATTATTATTCGTTCTGTTTATTTATGTAAAATAGGGTATCAAAGTAGCTAAGTATGCGTGGTGGATTACTTTGATAGGTTTTTGCAGATAGTAACTAATCGTATTTGTATCTTACCTACATATATGAACTTGTAGCTACTTGTTAACTGCGTTATACTTTAATGTCTGACGCTAATGAAATTGATAATTATCTTGATGCTAAGTAGCTACATGATATCGCGGCAGCCAGTCACAACAAAGAAAAAGCATAGACCTTTTTCATTGTTGTGACGGCCTGCCGCGATATTAGTAAACCGTTTTTCGAAACACGAAAAACAATCAAGATTCGCTGCATCGTCAGCGCAGTCTCTTTGCGTGAACACAAAGAGCGCAGCGGGAGGCACGGATCTGTCGTTTGTATTGTGTCGATCTCATTGCAATCTGTCTCGTGACGCCGGTCGCCAATAAGTCCGGACAGATGGACACGAGCGTGTCCGGACTGACGACGGATGGACGAGCCTCTGTCTCTGTGATGGTGGTATATTCCGATTGGAACTTTGAATGAAATTAAACGATAAATGAATGCGTAACAAACAAAGTCACCGTCGCAGTAGTTAGTTGGGATACCTTGAAGGAGTTGGATAGTTCTTTGCCCAGTGCTAAGATAGCTTCAGAAAAATTAACTTTGACTCACAGCTACATAATAAACAAAAGGAACCTGTTTTTTTCCATAGACTACTTTATACTGAGATAAAAATACTTACTAGTACTAATAGTTTACTATCTAACCATGTAAACTTAGGAGAAGTGAGCTTGATGTGAAGTGTCTCTCTCTAGTGTCGTGGATTTACAGCTCAGTTCACCTACTGAATATCTGAGAAGGTTTTGGGGAGATCTTTGAGATAAGCTGCATAAAAAAAGGAAAACCGGCTGTTACCCTAATTCAAACGCTTCTAAATTCGCTTAAGCCGTCCAATGAAACAATTCTAACTAACAACTTAACTTAGTTACCAAGTTGATTCCACAAGTCCTTAAGCACTTCGGATGTGCCTGCTCTCATTTACGAGACACAGACAAGAAAATATCCAACTATAGCAACTTTAACAGTGGAAGAAATCAATCTCATTACATTCGAAATGAACGCGAAATGCAGTCCCAAGTCTCGATATTACATCAATCCAATCCCGGGATGACGGCGTCCCGGGGCTAGTCCCGCGGCGAATCCCGGGCGGACGCGCGGCCCTTAGAGACGAAGCTAATATAAGGATATTGCCGTCAGCTGGACACTGCTGTCCTACAAACAAACGTACACACATAGTACATAGATACTCGTACATAGATAAAAGTAAGTACGGTTGGATCAGTCCATCTCTGTGGATCACCGAACTGCTTACTCGATAGGAAATATGATTGGATTCATGTCAGTGACCAACGTGCTGTAATATAAGTGTTTAATTTGAGGCCAGTGCGGTGAGAACGGTTTAGCGATTTGTTATTCAGACAAGAAAATTAGATGTAGTCTTTTAGACTATTCCATGATGGCTCCGATGTATCCTCAGTGTATCTTTTTTCCCTATAGAATGAATAGTTAATAGGGTATCTGTTTTGTTAAGTCGAATTTCATAGATTTTCATACCAAAGTATAGCTGTAATTTCAGAAATCGACTATGACTATTAGTAAATACTTTTTTATAACTGAAGTACCTAACCACTTCTGATTTACAGACAGTTATCCTGAGATAACAGCCGCCATCCATTTGCGTAGTCTGTGTGCTAACCGTCCATGCATTACAATAACGACTTCCTGCAGTGTGCACACCGCGCCACGTTAGCGGGCGGCGCCGGGTGTCGCCACTTGTGCAGCGAGCGCGAGTGAACGTCTTCGACACCACGTCGGTACAATGTTACGCGGATTATTATCACGATGAGGTCTTCTGGGGTTGTGGACAAAGTGAAACCTTAGGCGATTGTTGAAATTGCAATATGCGGATTTAGCACGTGATGTTGAGAATGCACGTCTTATATATTTTGGACTTTTCAACAGACCTCTGATAAAATTAAATGTTAAGTAATAGAAAAGAGCTAGGGCGGTTATTTAGTTCCCGCCAACACAACTACATTGTCCTTACATTGTTGAAGTCAAGTTGGTACACATAGAGATTATGCGAACTTAGAGAAAGCACACACAATGAAATTTCGATAAATGAAAAGCTTTTATCTCAACAGTAAAAGTAGAATATACGTTACCTGTGGTGCACTGAATGACATTGCTGTAGAGAAAAACGGAACTATTGTTTTTTTGTCAAAACTCAAAATATTACGCAATCGAGTCAATCGGTTGGACAAAGAGAGGCCAATTTGCTATAGCTCTGTCTTATAACTACATATAACTATACTAAACTATTATTAAGAATAAACTGGCATTTACCTGTAAGTAATTTACGGAGAAATATCCTACAAAATAATGGAAAATGGAAAGTTAAGAATCACAAAGGTCACAGCTAACAATCTTTATCTCGCTACCATCTCCCGCCCCCGACCAGCTGTTCCGAACAGCGAGTGACCTTTCGGCCCCACCAGCGCGTTATTTTCGTTATGCTGATGATACCTTGGAATGATGAATAATTCAGCGACTGCTTAGCGGCTGCCCGACACACGCGAGTCGCGCGCCCACCAGACACAACGCTCACGCGTTCCAACGAGGCACGAACAGGAGGCAGAAGTACTACTCCAGAAAAAATACATATCATCTCGCTTGTATTCCCCAAACGTTTTAAAGCAGAGGTGCACCTGATGTACCTAGAGTATACACTCATATTAGCCAGTTATGCTTAAAAAAATGTTTAGCATATAGCATAATGAGCCTTTTAATGTTCCCACTGCTGGAACACAGGCCTCCTCTCTAAGAGAGGCAATGGGCCGTAATCCACCACGCGGGCCCAGTGCGGGTTGCTGAATGTCACATGGCTTCGAATTTTTGGTTCTAGGACATGCCGGTTTCCCCACCGAATGTGTCTCCACGTTGTCGTCGTGGTGGGGCTTGAGCGTCCCAATGATCTTGCGAGCTTTCCCGGTAGAGCCACTCATGCCGGAAGGTCGCAAGTGAGGGATCAGACCAAGAGAGACACACGCTTGCTCGCTGCTCTCTGGTACGCGTCTGATCATCAGACGTGACTGTGGGAGCAGCGAGCAGGTGGAGAGGTGAGGGGAGGAGAGTGGGCCCCGAGAAGGGGCGGAGCAAACAGGGACCGCACCCTTAAAAGGCACAAAAATGAGTCAAGATCTTTGCAAAATGAGTCCCCAGGTGGGTCCCGACTGCTCAGCGGTCGGGGAATCCCACCCCGCTTCGGCGGGCTGCTCTCCGTACTCTGGGGTGGGCAACAAAGACCTTCCGCTTGCCAGTGGCAACAAGAGCCGAGGAGGCTCCGAATCATCGTCGTCATCCGGATCCGCTTCGTTTAAGGAGCTGATGGCGTACGAGTTTGAAGAGGAGGGTTCGCCTGAGCGCCGGGGTGGTGCGGAGTCGGATTCCGGCTCCGCGCCAGACCTAGTAACGGTCAGCTCGGCGGGCTCTGGAGACAGAGGAGGGGGGGCTGCTGTGGAGGGCGTCAGGCTCTTCCGCAAGCGGCCCAGACGGGAGGATGACAGCGGGTCGTCCTCTGAGGGCGAGTTTGCCTCCGCCCGCAAGATCCCCACCGCCAGGCGGGGCAGGGGCTGTGAGGCGGGGAGGGGGCTGGCTCCCTCTACCCGGGAGGTGGAGAGTCGGGCCGGGAGGTTGGTGGAGGAGGGGCGTCGCCCTGGAGGGAGCGGTCGTAGGGCTCCCTCTACTCTTCCGCCTGCTCTCGACTCCGACGACTCGGAGGCCCCGGGAGAGGTGCGTCCCACTGTCGTAGAGAAGAAGGCCCAGTTTGCGGAGGTCGTGGAGGCCGCGATCCGCGCTGTGGCCTTCAAGCGAAAGCAGTCCTCCAAGCGGGAGGCCATTACGGCGGCCAAAGCCTCCATTATGGCGGCGGCGGCGGCCAACGTCGGCGGGTCCGGAGAGGCGACAGAGTTGCGGGCGGAGGTCGCCCGCCTCGCGGCCGTAACGGAGCGACTCATTGCAGAGAATGAGTCGCTCCGGAGGGACCTGGCTGGCATGGCCAGAGCGGCCTCGGAGGAGCCGCAGGGGGGGCCGAGTCCGGCGACGCTGGAGGGGAGCCTAGTGCTGAGCCAGGTGCGGAGCCTGGTGCGGCAGGAGCTGGCTCCCTACCAGAAGCAGTTCTCCGTTTTGGAGGACATGATTCGGCGTCCCCCACTAGCGGCGACACAGAGGCCCCAGGGCCGGCAGAAGGCGGCTTCGTACGCGGCCGCCGTGGCTGCCGGCCCAGGAACGTCTGGCCAGGCGAAGGCGAAGGCCAAGGGCGGAGCCGCGCCGGCGCCAGCGACAGCGCCTGTGACGCCGGCGACTACGACGCCGGCGACGACGACCAAGTCGGCCCCGGCGAAGAGGGGTAGGAGGAAGGCTGGAGGAGCGGCTAAGGCTGCGGCGCCAGTGGTGCCGCAGCCGCCCCCACCCCCACCCTCGGACCCTCCTGCGGCCGAGGCCGAGTGGCAGGTTGCTGGCCAGAAACGGCGGGCCGCGAAAGCGGCCAAAAACAAAGCGAGGAGGCAGCGGCGGAAGGCCAACGCCATTGCGGCGAGGCTTCGCGCCCCGAAATCCGCGGCTGTAGTGCTCACACTGCAGCCGGAAGCGGAACAGAGGGGCGTGACGTATCTCGCCGTACTGAAGCGGGCGAAGGAGGCGGTGAGCCTCCAAGAGCTGGGCATCAGCGGGGGCATCGGGGTCAGGAGGACCTTAACCGGTGCCCGCAAGCTCGAGCTCGCCGGAGCGGAGAGTGGCCCGTTCGCGGACGCCCTGGCCGAAAGGCTGAGGGCGGTCTTACCCGCGGACGAGGTCCGGGTGTCCAGGCCGACTAAGCGCATCGACATGCGCATAGTGGGCCTGGATGACTCCGTGACGGAGGAGGAAGTTGTGGCCGCCGTCGCCAGGACTGGGGGGTGCTCTGCCGAGCTCGTCAAGGCGGGCACCCTCCGGCCTGACAACACGGGCATGCAAACCCTTGTGGTGAGCTGCCCCGTGACGGCGGCCAGAACTGTGTCGGAGGGCCGAAGGCTCTTGGTGGGATGGGTGTCTGCGCGGGTAAAACTGCTGGAACCCAGACCTCTGAGGTGCTACCGCTGCCATGTGGGCAACCACACGGGAGCTATGTGCCCCTCGGAGGTCGACCGCAGCGGACTCTGTTTCCGCTGTGGTCAGCCCGGGCATAAGGCTGGCTCGTGCGAGGCCACGCCGCACTGCAGTGCATGTGCGGCTGTTGGCAAGCCGGCCGAGCACTGGGCTGGGGGAAGGGCCTGCGCGCCATCCGCCCCGACCAGGGGCAAGAGGTCCGCCGCCACCGCCGCCTCTGCCGCCGCCGCGGCTTCTGTCGCCGCCGCTGCCGCTTCTGCTGCGAGTGCTGCGGCTCCCAACACTCGGGAGGGTGCTGAGATGGAGTGCCAGTAATGGTCCCATTTCGGCCCCCTCCAGAGACAAGTCGGCCGCTGTGCTATCGCGCAGTGGCTGATGCCTGGGGACGGTGAGCGTGGGTGGCTCGCCGTCCGATACCAGGTTGAGTCGACGACGCGTTGTGTTCCACGCGCGCCTCAAGGAGCCGTCAGCACCGAGGACGGGGCCCCATAGGGTCGGTGCCTGCTAGGGTTGCGGAATTTGTTCGAAAGAGTTGCCGCGACCCTGGAACGCATAGGGCACAAGAAGGATCACGGGTGGGTTTTAGTCAGTAAAAGTCTGACACTCCCTACCGCTCCACCCAGGGCGGGAGGGGTCATTTGATGATTTCCCATCCAGAAAAAAAAAAAAAAAAAAAAGGACATGCCGGTTTCTCACGATGTTTTCCTTTATCGTTTTGAGAGCAGTGGTGATGAAATGAATTACACAAAGTAATGCGCCTGGCTGAGTTTGAACCCGCGACTTACAACTCGTAAGTCGGGGCCGTTACCACTCAGCCACCACTACTCTGATGATGATGAAAAACAAAAACGTTAACAAAACCCCAATGTCGCTGCCCAAGTGGGGAACAGAACCCAGAAACTTGTGCAGTTTTTGCGATCACGACCACTACACCAAAAAGGTAGAAAATTATGTGTAAAGGTCTAGGCAATATTGAACTGTATCAAAATTATGCATGAAGCAAAAAGTAACGCTTGGGGAGCTTGTTTGAAATGATGACGACAGGGAACGCAAATAAATCATGGAAGCATTACTTCAAGGGATCTAAGCGCGAATCGTGACCCAAAATCCAAACAAACTCACACATCGAAACCTCGACACTGATTCGCGGAACCACACCAACAACATTATTGCTAATACGATGCACAGTTAAAAATTTACCTTATAGGCCGTGTAACTAAACACGTGAGCGGCGCAATCGGTACCGCGGCGCAATGTGCTTTGGGTCATATTTTGACTTAGGAATGCTTCCATGTTTTATTTGCGTTCACTGGAAGACGATGATGAATTGAATCTATGACTATAAACAGGAATATGTATTCAGGTACGAACAGATCTTCTGTGCTCCTTTACTTTGTTGAAAACTGTAAACAAGTGCGTGGGAGTTCTGTTTGCAAACTGATAAAACTCTGATTTAATATACGTAATATACGTAATACAAGTATAAACCTGAAGATCATCGTGTAGCTTAGGTTTGTGGGTAGTTCCCATCGACAAGCCTGGCGTGATAATGCGACAGTGGTTTCTCAATATATTTTTTTTTTAATCCGTAACACAATTTTATGAACAAGAGTTATCGCGTTGATGTCGCATTTTGGCATCGCGGCCATTCGTGGTATCTTCAAGTAATAGTAAGTAAAAGTAATGGAATAAAAAATCAGGAATACTCAAACCCAAAATAAAAAACTCACACCACCACACTTGGTTGACAAGTAGAGGACGCCTAACGGCCGAAACCAATAACCGATCTATCACATACTGGAGATAGAAAAACAAATGAAACAACAGAAAACCTGCATAATTTTTCTATTGTTTCATTTGTTTTTCTATCTACAGTATGTGATAGATCGGTTATTGGGTTCGGCCGTAAGACATTAAACCACATCCACATCTGTGTGTTGCATGAAGTATTAAGAAACACATAAAAAATGAGGTTGACATATTTACATTGAAATGTGGCTCTACAGCAAGTTACGTCCCAATTTCAATAACGAGCAGAGATTACCACCGACAACAAACAATGGAAGCACCCCGAGCACGCTCACCGCACGTCGGGCGCGGGCCGCGTCACGCTCCACTTCTTGCGGGCCGATATCTACGGTACGACGGTACAGAATGAATCCGTAGCCTGTTATTGTAATGTCAAAGAGGTATCGGAGTATTAATTACTCGCGTTTGCTTATTTTCCATTAGCAATCCCGCAGTCTGGACTAGTGCTTCTTTGATGGCAATAGGATAGTTCTCTGTTACATGGGACTGAGTTTAAGCAGTTCTGTCTACATATAAGGCTGGTTGTTACCTCATCTCTTGTTAACAGTCGCACAGAATTTGATGAAACCATTTCCTAGTATAAGAAAAAGCCAATTAGGACACATTTTATCCTGGGATTCTCTTTCCTTGGGATAATTTTCGACATTCACGCCGGTGTAACCGCTAACAGATGGTATTAGTTTACAACTTCCAAAATGTGGCTAAATCTTGATTAATAGGAGTGCAGGCATTTTTTATTCATTGCCAAAACAGATCAACCTCATTAGACAGAGTAATTATTTATCAACTTACGATACGTTTCCGCCTGTTTCTGTAAACAACGACATCACAAGACAAACCACCGTCAGACTGATATTATGTATATCGTGATGGAAATCAATTTTCTAGTTAATCTAACATTTTTATTTGATGTAAAATACCTCTCTTAGAACTCCAATTAAAATCAAGTAAGATTCTCAGAATCAAGTCAATCTTAGAACTGAGCTCGGTGCCACCCAATGAATAAGGCAGCCAATTTAAATCTCCTGGAATCAGCGCCGTCGAGACATCCCCAAGCCTTCACGGACCGGCGTCGCTTTCATTGATACAGACTCATTACTGACGATACAAACTGGTCTAACGTTGATTTAGAATTATCAGGAATTGGAATTCAATTTGGTTTGATATACTTCAATGTGATTGTAAAGATATTAAGCATCTACTTTGTTGTTGCTATTGAGATTGCGTGTCCCGTACGGACGAAGTGTTTTTGGATTTTTCCATCGGGCATTTCTCAGGGACTTGTCTTAGTGGCGACGAGCTCGCTCTCTCATGCATGGGACTTTAATATACTTGACGAAGAGCGGGTGTAAGTAGAAATATGTAAAAAAAAGAGAAAAGCGCTGAACGCTACGTTAATCCATATATCGTTATCGAAATTAGTTATCTCCAATATTTAATAAGAAAAAATAAACTTAGGATTTTTTAGTAAAAAAAATAATAAGTCAGCCATTCTACGGGGATCCGCGGCAGAAGATAAGAATCCGACTTCAGTAATACTGTTCCAATGCTGGATTACGGACAGAATGAGATCCGCAAACCGAGGCGACGTTGGGAACCACAATTCTTGAAAAAAATCTGCGCTTTAGTCCCGGGACTGCACGAACCGCAAACAAGAAGACAATCCATGTTAAAACATGTTAAAACTTACATAAAAAATTCACCAAAAGAAAATTATTTCATCATTCCGTCACGGTTTTTTTTGTCTGATCACATTTTCTCGTGCCAAATTCTGTTTTATGTTTTCTTGTCAATCGAACTTTAAAAATTCGAAAAACGCAAGCGGCCACTCAAAAAGCGTCTGGCAACTCAAAACAACCTATGACGATAAGTCTTGTCGCAAAATGCTACAACCGACTGCAGCGGTTTGCTGTAGCTGTAGCCTACTGTTACATTACAAGTCTGGCCCCTTCGGGAATACAGGCGCTCTGTTAGCTTACCTGTTCTTGTAATGAACGAGCCTTTATAAAATGCAAAATTCCTTCTAAAGACCGCCGAAGCAGGCTAAAAATCTATGTATTACAGTTGTTATTTTACAAGGAAAAAAGCTCAAAAAGCCCTACATGTCTAATAAAATAAAGGTTTCCGTTTTCGTGAAAAAAGCGCCATTAAAAAACGTCACTGACGAATTTCTGTTTTAAATAGAATATAGCGACACGTTTGGGAATTTTCAGTAAAAAATAGCAGTTTTCGTAATATACTGAGATAACATCTCGCTCACAATTTAAACGCTAACACGAGCAAACTGAAAGTGCTAGCACCAATTTTTGTGCCAATGTTCACCCAACAGCATTCGTTCTGAGTACAATGTTGGAGCCAACTTAACTATTGGCCAATGTTGGTAGTTTGTTTAAGAATGGCTACTACAATTTATTTTTAGGCGTTATTTGTTCGAATGATTGTATCAACTGTTACCGTGCAGATTCTATTATGATCAAGCTGATTTGAAGCTTTTTAGTGTTTGTACTACACAGGCTTTTCATGGATATGAACTACTTTCACAATGGGATCAATAATTCTAACTAGCCTTTTGCTAACTTTATTTGGGGTCGGTTTTCAGTCGAGCCGGATGTACATGAGTACCAATTTTCTTTATGGAGCGACTATCTCTCTAACCTCCAAAACCCAGTAACTGGGTAACACGATACGTGCTTTCCGAGGTACGGAGGGGCCTCCGTATGTAATCAAAGTTTGCCCATTCACGGGACCAAATTTATCAAGCGTCGCTGAACGTCAAACGAGTGACCCAAGCGATTGTTAACATTTGGTCACGACTTAAATTTACTCTGGGACCAAGCTCGATGATAATACAGCTTGTCAACAAAACATGCGCATATTCATGAACTGAACTTTTCTGTTTATTATTTCAGCGATGGTCCACAGTGACACTTATCAGCGATAACCATCGTCACCACGGTAGACACCAAATAAATGTGCTCCTATATTTATTGACAAGCTTAATTTCATAAACGGAAATAAAGACATAGGGCTGTCTACGTCGACACTTACTGTGATCCTTTTGTATTTGTAGTGTGTGTTTTGTGTTTGTAGTATGTTATTCCAGACTCTAATCTACTTCTGTGCCAAACTTCATCCAGATCCGTCCACCCGTTATGAAGTTAAAGAGTAAAAACATCCATACACCTATACAAACTTTCAAGTTTATAATAATACTAGCTGCTGCCCGCGACTTCGTCCCCGTGGAATCTCCGATTTTAAAACATTCTTTATCGTTGCTCCGCTCCTATTGGCTTAAGCGTGATGATAGAGCCTTCCTCGATAAATGGTCTATTCAACCCAAAAAGAATTATTCAATTCGAACCAGTAGTTCCTGAGATTAGCGCGTTCAAACAAACAAACAAACAAACTCTTCAGCTTTATAATATTAAGTATAGATTAAGAAGGATATGTAGGTAAGCTCGAGTTTTAATGCAAATTAGGATTCGGCACGAACCAACTTGCTCGTTGTAGTGACCCATCACGCTCACTCTTCTGTCTCCAACAATTTTCACACCGTTTTCTCATCACACCCACAGTATTCATATGCCTGATCCTGTCGTAATGCTCGGTACGCGGAGCGGGTATCGTGTCGCCTGCTCGTAACGCGGGATCAGCAGACATGTCGCGCCCACGTGACCCGACTGGCAGACGTTACAGCGTTTTGTTCCCGGACTAACAAGGATTTACTTTGAATATAGAGCGCGTGAAAAATAGCTGGTGACGCAGATTGGGTGAAAAAAGTGGGAAGCTTTAATCTGGTGGAATCGGTCGTGAATCTGGATTTAGAGAGGAGTCGATTTGAGATTAATGTGAAAACTGTGTTTTAAATCGAGATTAAACTTAGGTTAAACGTGTTATAAGTTCTCTGAAGTTTTGCCGATAGACTGAAGGGTTAAACAAAGGTAAAATTGAGAGCTATTTTTAGAGCCTAGTTAATGCTTAAAGTTATCTAAAGAAAAATGCGTGATCGATTCATGTAATCACCAAACGTAAGTGGCGCAGTTAACGTCGTTCTAGAGTAGGACCGCGTACAGGAAAATGCAATGTTTGCGCGGCCTGAGGCCTCCCACAAGGAGGACCGATGACCTGCTGAAATCCGCCGGAGTCTGCTGCACGCGAGACGCACAGGACGGCGAGGTGTGGCGCGCGGGGAGGTGGATGTCCAGTCCAGCAGTAGGCGTCCGGCTAAAATTCAGATGTTAAGATTTATGTAACACTAGCTGATCCACGCAACTTCGTCTGCGTTACATAAGAGAGAGAGAGAGAAAAAAACCGTTTTTGCAACATTTTTCATTGATAGTCCGCTCCTTTGGTCGTAGTGTGATGAAGAAGCCTATACTAATAGCCTATGCTGCCACGCAGCGAAGCCTTCTTCAGTAAATGGGCTATCCAACACTAAAATAATTATTCAATTCAAATCTCAGGAACTACTGTTCCTGAGATTAGCGAGTTCAATCAGAAAAAACTCTTCAGCTTTATAATATTAGAATAGAAAATGTTGCCCTTTTAAAAGTTTTCACAAATAACTCTAAATTACATGTTGGTGTTATTTTCATGCATTTTATTTTTATCAATAGATTGCGCTGCTTCCCGCAATGGAAACTAATTTATTCTTGAACAGTTTTTAGTTCAAATCTTTTTATAGAGTGAACTGATTGCGAGAAAATAAAAACTAAGTACTAACTTATTTAAGTTGTGCTCAGAGTTTGGCAAGTGTTTTGTGTTATGGTTAAAATAAATCTTTATTGGTTTTGTACTTTTTTACGTGACGCATGCAGGAGTCGGCCAACGCGACGCTTAGCACTCTATAAAAGGTTTCTTTCAAACCTAAAAATTCAATATATTTTGATTTTATGGGTTGATTTTTATTATACAAACGCTAAATGAAACTCGGAATAGCGTGTAATATATTTAAATGCTTAGATTTTAAATTAAATAAGTGGTTTTTCCGTTATGCTTCCACATGCATACAGACAAATAGCATTTCTCACAAAATGTATAATGATAATGTACAACTGCAAAGCTGTGTCAGTTCTACATTTCCGAACATAAGTTAAAAATTAATTTATTATTTAATTTAAATCATAAGGTAATCATCCTAAAGCCTCTTCGACTTTAATATTTATCCAACATTCAATTGAATTAATTTTCAGCGCCGCTCCCCCCCCCTCCCTTACCAATCCCCTGCGAGTCCCTCTGAATGGCAGGACTTGCAAAAGTTGGCGCAAGTTTTTCAGCGCCTGAGATATCATCGCGAGTGATTTATATTGCTGTGCGGTGCGTGGGCAAAAAGTTCTGAACGTCACCCCTCCACCCCGCCCCGTCCCGCCCCGCGCGGCACAGCCAACCTCACCCAGCGCTCGCCTGATGAATCTATACGTGCGTTGGGCATATGGAAAGGTTAGTACAGAAGTCTTAGTGGGAACAAATCGAATCAATCGTGTGTTTTTATTTTAGCTGCAACCTTATGTTTTATTGTACACCATAACAGACAAATATAATGGGAGACCTTATGAACATAGGCGAGCTTAACCAACAATTACCGACAACTTTTTTCAGGATCTTTAAGATTTTTATTATTTTAAAGAGACTTCCTTCGATTACTATCAATTTTATTTTAAAAATGACTTCTGCCATTTGGTTGTCAGGAGGAGGTGGAGTCAACTCAGATAAGCTGTCGCTCCATGAAACTCTGCGGTTGAGAATCCGGTTTGCTATCATCTACAGTACTTTAATCATGTGTATTATGAGTTATCCACGGATCTTCTGCTTATCCTTCATCGTAGTGAGTGCCGGAAACTTTTGTAAGATATATGAAATTGTATGAAATATGAATCTGTGCGAGCTCAGATGTAACTCGGGGCGCCGGTCAGCACTGTGCTATACACGTGTGTGTGTGTGTGTGTGTGTGTGTGTTTGAGATGTGAGGCGGTCTGCATGCAGAGGGAGCGCCAACAGGATTGCATTTAGTTTGATCACGAAGATACATTAACTTGAATCAAAACTGCATTATCAATACATAGAAGTATACATATTTTATAAGACATAAAAAATATTTATGAGTAGAAATAATAAATTATGTACAAGGGAATAATACATTGAGCATAAAAAAATTCGTCAAAATCGCTACTACTGGCAAGAGTGCACTGAATACAGATAGCATTGCCGTATTAAATGGCGGTGCTGATTCTTTCACAGAAAAAAGGAGTGAACAGTAATGGTCACGAGATTAGTTGACTAACCTTTTAAATTACATAACACGTTAAATTAATACTTGATTTTCTAAATTAATTTGTTAAGGCAAGATCACCAACGGAAAAAGTAAAGTACTCTTAATTATTTTTGTTAAAAATATTGTTAGTTGTGAGTAAAAACCTCGCTCCGGCTTCCAGCTCATGAGTCCGAACATTAATCAAAGTTTCGTGTCATCTCGTAGTCCCATCTCACAACCCAGGCTTGTATATGTTAGAAAAACCTCGTGTATCCTTATGAACCGTCTACTGCACGATACAGACTCTTGTCTGCGTACACTTTGAGTAAAAAGGTTCTATCACATCGACACTGGTTTGTGTCACTAAGTCTGTGCAGTACAAATAGCTGTGTGATAAATTGTTTGGATACTTCCCGTTCCGTCACATTTCTAATTCATCGACATGTTAAAAGTGGAAATAATAAATGAACACAAGTTATGTTTCATCGAGATTCTGATTTTTTTTAAACTAGAGTTATTCGGTAAAGTCAGCTACATAAGTTACGATGATATCCCGTATCTTAAATACTCGTACAGCAAGGAATCAATAGGGTAGTTGGCTAAAAAATCTAAATAGTCCATCAGATAGATTTCTAAAAAATATTGGAAACGTATTTATTCTTTTTTCACGTAAACAAAAAACGAAGACAATACAGTGCGTTGAAAACTCGTGTGACGTCACTTCGTGCTACGACTTTTATCACGCCGGGACGTTACAATCCCGCACTCATGATCTTTGAAGCTTTTTGTTTTCGTCATTTTTATAAATTTGTTAAAGCAAAAAATACGTGTCCAATTATTTCGATAATCTAACTGATGGATTAAATAGAATCATATTTTTTTACTCGAGAAACATCCCTATTGCAACTGCTAGGAATAGGCCTCCCCCAAGTCCTTCCAAGAATTCTTTTCCCGCGTCACCTCGTATGTACCAGCTCTCATGGTACGCGTCCAGGTCGTCTCGACACCACTTTTTGTCCGGCCTGACGGCGCCGTCCATCTTCCGGCACCCATTGTGTGGAGAATTTTGGCCAATCCCATTCGAGCCTGGCCTTGTCCACATCCATTATTCCTGTTTTGGAATGCAGAGTGGTGTCTGCTGAATGCCAGAATGCTGCGTTCTGTTGCTCTTTGGTAAACTTCAAGGCGGAATTTTTGCGCCTCGGTGAGCGACCTGGTCTGAGCACCGTAAGTTAGGCTGGGCAGAATACACTTGTCGATGAGTTGGTGCTTCAAGAAAATTAGAAAATCACCCTTCATTATAAAGTCTTCACGGACCAGTAGCTTTTCCATGCGTTTTAATCGATGCGGCGATCGATTTCCTTCTGTTGCCTGTTTTCGAAAGAAACATAGATGTCCTCATCGACATAATGTATTTTATGACCATCTACCTCGACCTTACGCTTCGTGCTGTTAGTCATTCGTTGGATTTCAGACCGATTCATCGCACGCGTGGGAACGGAATTGGCACGCACAAGGTTAGCCATGGTCAACTCTTGGAGCATGGTCTGGAGTATTAGAGCTGTCGGAGCGAAAAGGACAATGTCGTCGGCACGTTGGAGGTTTGTCAGCCTTTTTTTGCCGACGTCAATTGCCTTTGGTCTTCCATGAGGCTGCCAGTGTCTTAAATTATCTTTAAGTGTGCTCACTGTGCTCATTTTGGATGGATATTTTCAAGTTCTTAATTTTCTAAGGATTTAAATGTTTCCAAGTGTTTAATAGTGTCAAAGGCCTTTTTATAATCTACAAAGCCCAAGTAGTGGTTTATTAAATTAAAAAAATATATGTATCATTTTTAAATTCAAACAGAAAAGACAGAAAAGTTCTGAAAATTCGCTTTGCATGCAATCACAGATCTGATGCTATCGACTGCATCAGACTGCTGGATAAGGGATTGTTCAGAGGTTACTAGTCAAAGATAGTAAGTAGAAAAAACTTGTTTTTTTGTTTTGCTGTATATTTTTTAACTTAATATGACCCCGCACATCTGAAGACGAGAGAGAGACGTATATATAAAAGCGAGGGATGTTATGAAACTGTATTCAGGCGGACGTGCGTCTTAAATATGTGTGAGGACTTGAGGGAGGGCGGCGCTCTTTGTGTTATTTTGTAGTTCGTATTGTACCTGTGATGTCGGTATGGTTGTTTGATGAGTTAAAGGATATTATGTTTACTTAGTAATACTAACTTTGACATTTGACATAATTATAATAAGTTAGTTTAATTATGTCAAATGTCAAAATACTTATTTAAATGACCAGCAAGAAGAAATATTGCGTTTAATATTTAAACTGGTTTTTCACCGACTTCCAAAAAAGGAGGAGGTTCTCAAGTCGAAGGTATTTTGTATGTGTTACCTCAAAACTTTTTACTTAGTGTACCGATTTTGATGCTTTATATTCGAAAGCTAGTGCTTATCATATGGTCTCATTTAAATTTGACCACTAGTGTTTGAGTTATCCCTAATAATGTTTGGCTTCGACTACGTTGACGATGTTCTCATTCTCTCATTGTCGATTTATAGGAAAAAACAAACTGTATACGATGGTTTGGAAGAGCATCTTAGTATTTTGAGGTACCTATTCTCTTTCTAGTTTGGTGAAGATCAGATGAAGAACGGAGACAGGAAACGGAACTCTTCAATGAATGCCATCAAATATTCCGGGATTGCTTTAATCGCATGTCTGTTTATTGCTTATACTAGTCTATAACGCTTACGCTGTGATGGGTAAGTTTAGCTGTGTCACCACTAAAAAGTGAAGAATGAAAAAAAAACTTTTACTTTATTAAATAATTTTAAAGTCAGCGTTCATAAAACAAAGAAACAACCAAAAACACAGACTTCCGCAAAATTTATTGAAAACTTTTTGTGTTTTTTCCTTTTTATTGTAACATACTAGAATAACTTAATGTGTGAGCCTAAAATTCGATCCATTTGCACAACGTTAGGCAAAAATACAGTATACTTGCTGTATAATTTTGTACAGTGTCTTATCTTTAGCTGTGTTTTGCGAATTCATTTGCATTTATGCTAAAATGCACACACAGGCAGAAAGGATACCGCACTTCTGAGACGAGCTGGAGCTAACCAAGTAATATATTTTTAACTATTTCTACGTGTTGCCATTTAACTGAGTGGCTTGTAAGTTGGTTCTCTATTCCAAAAGGCTATCATGTACAGTCAAAACTTCAGTAATAACAATTTGACTCTATCGCTTTTATTTCATAGCATTACGAGCGATTTTCATATTTCAAAAGCGTTACTAACGGACCGTACCACAAGTCCCTCAGATTCCTTCGCCACAGTCTCTCGGGACAGATTCACATCTTATCAACACTTTTATATTTTTATCTCGCCGCCGTTCAGTTGCTCTGTGTAAGCTGATCTTAATTGCCAATTAGCGACTCTTTTAAACTCCGCAGTTTCCAGAGGATTTGTATTTATAAGTTTTCTTCTCATTTTGTTCTGAAGTTCGGGGAAGTCATTGCTCAAATGTTTCTTACTTCTGATAAGTTACAAATGGAAATATTTATTAAGTAACTTTAATCCTAAGAGTATATTTGCAAAGGATGTTTAGGTGTAGGTAAGTATTTTAAAATTCTTATGGTTACTTTGCAAAATCAAATTGTGATAAAACTCGAAGAGTGAGAGAGTGAGTGTGGATGTTGGTCAGTTGTTTTGCTTTACTTTATCTGATTAAACAATTTGTAATCGTTCACAAAGTATTTATATTCGTCGTTTTATAAAACATCTAGTCTGAACCAGGGTCGGAAAGCAAGTTCATACCTAACGTGAGCCCAAGAAACTCACTCAGGTCACAAAAAGTGTGACGCGGGGACATAACGCTGTAAACGCGAATAGCCGCGGCTTTGTGCGGTGGGGCAGTGGATGTGCAGGCGCGGACTCGCGGTGTAGTACGTTGTGGTGCTTTAAAATTACTTAAATCGTATGCTCGTAGCTTCAGGCAATCGATTTGTCTTTGTCCAACTATGTTGGGGTCGGCTTCCAGTCAAACTGGATGCAGCTGAAGACCAGTATTTTACATGAAGCCCCTGCCTATCCGACCTGCATACGCCAGTAATTGGGTAACATGGTACTTCTTGCTAGGACTGCTGTATAATTCAAGTTCTAAAACGCAACAGACGCTGGGGAGTTTGTTGCACCACTTCTTCTTCCCAGCTAAAACACTAGGATAAATGGTGACGGGCGGGCGTTTTGAGGAACTGTCTTTATGTAAAATTTGACGTTCAAAAAGTGCTGGCTCCCAGCCTAGTTTGAATAAATGTCTTTTGATTTGATTTCATATTATCTGGACTCTGTTTCAAAGTCTGTGTGTCCTGATTGCTACAACTTGGGGGTTTTTGCGTCAACAGTGAACAGCATTGCGATCCTGTAAATATTTCACCTTAAAAACTAAGGTACCTCAAAAAGAAAGGAGCGGTCAACCTATTCAAAGAAGGTGGAATGATAATTTTATTCATTTCAGACTCATTCACCTAAGTTTTCATGGTGACTTTTAGACTGGCAGGCTACTCCAGGTTTACGTTTCCTACAGGTTTACGTGTAATAGTGGCCATAACATCTAATAACATACATATAACCCGTTAAAAAAATAAGAGTTTTCACAAACATTTGTTTGAAGTTACTTCAAACAAATGTTTGTGAAAACTCTTTTTTTTTTTGCACACCGTACCCATGCGTCAAAGGGCGTCATTGACGTCAGGTCCATTCTTTTAGTAAACGGGTTATATAAAAATCGTACGATAGTTTAGCGAGACCATCGACCGGTAGTGTGCAACAGACATGCCCTCGCTCCGCCTGCTATTCAGTAGCGCAGCGGCTAGACAGAGCGGCGCGGGCAGCCAGCCAGCTGTACAAGAGAACAAGCTGTTTGGTATGCAAGCCGCTTGTAATTGCTTACTCGAATCGAAGGAATTAGAAGTGAAGGACTTTTCGAAATCTTGTAACGGCATCTATTGCCACTTACGAACTCTATAAAATTGACCTTATTTCATACAAATCATCATCTTTGTGTGGTTTGGACACGAACCAAAGCATGACAACAAACATCGGGGAGGAGTGACATCTTTTTTAAAAATGATTACTTAATACATACTTAGGTACTTTGATTGAGTTTTTTTTTTAAATATTTTTTACTTTTTGAAGGGGTTTTCTAAATTTTTTTTTTTTATTTGAAATAATCTCGTGGAAAACTAGTCTTAATTATTATGAAAAATCATTCACAAATAGAATTATTACTAAACAATTTTTCGATGAAGCTTTTCATCTTGAAAAATGCTTGGTTCCCGAGACCTTTGGAGCGTGAACCAACTAGTTCCATTGCTTCTCAATAATAACGTCAAAATTGTTTTAAGATATAATCTCCGGAAATAACTGTTAAAATAACTGTTGGCAAAGTATTGGTAGGTCGCAATTTTAGCCTATTCACCAAAAGGCTTGTTCCATTGTACCCCCCACACACACACACGTAATACCTACAGGCAGACAGTAGCCCCACAGTATCTAGTGGTATTTTAGCTAAAAGTCGCGACAGGTAATATAGCATCAGTACTTTTGACAGTTTTACAACTAGCCGCGCTGGTGTCACGGCTAGGGCTGAGCGATCGTTCTTGGCGCTTGGCTTTCTTTTATTAGGTCCTTACATATGAAATTGGCGTTTTCTATGAGAGGAACAAAATGTCGTTTTTTTATATATATAACCAAGTATCCCGTCCGATTATAATCTGAATGTCTTCAAGGCATGAGTGAATAGGCTCATAAACTAGTGCGCCCTACTATCAGAGATTGCATCGCTGCTTACCATCAGGTGGGATCGCAGTCAAGCACTAGTTTATATCAAGTAAAAAAAAAAAAGTATGTACCATTGCTATCTACGCACTTTTGCCATCTCATTGGTAGTTCATTGATCCCTTTAAAAAAAATATGGTAATCTGCTTCCAACTGAAGCTCCTCTAATTTGATAGCCCTCTGTGCAGTGTGTGGTCTAACTTTGTCCTGAGCAGCAGTGGACTAGAGCGATTGATCAGCCTCGGTTGTTCAGCAGCTAGATTTTCCATCATGGTTTGCAGTTGCTGACACTAGGCATCTGCCGTAATCGTTAGGCAAAGCTGTAGTGAACGACCTCGGCACTGGTCTAACAAACGCTCATAAGTAACTTTTTTGAGTCAATTTTCACTTGGGGCATGATTTGGCTGGTTCGCCAGGGTTCAGAAATAGCGATGAGCGCTTCCGATTATTGTACAGGATCCACTTTTCATAACAGGTAATGATTCAGTTTAAAATCCCTCCATTATTGTGTCGGTTAAGTCAGTAACGCAGCAGTCGACGCGCGTTTGTCGATTTGCTTCACTCAATTCGTGAGGTTTCAAGCTTCTCACTTTCCCAATTTGCTTCAAGTGGATCAAAACAGTTTAATCACTAACACCGCAGCCTGCAGCTAACGGCCGTGGTTTGCGATGGATCCGCTTCTAATTTGTTGTAATATTAGCCAGTAAATTGGGTCTTGGCATTCGGTATGTTATATAGATTGACAAGTACAGATGTCAAAAAAATATAAAAATTGAGGTTATTTTTTTCAGATAGCAACTGAGACGCGTATGTAAAAGTTAGTGGAATAGGCGCTCAGGTATGTACGGCGAGCTCAGAGCAGGCGTACTGGGAAAATCACGTTATTTCAGGCAGTAAATGAAATTCTTGCGAGTGTATCTCGTTCGGAGGAATGTATCGCTTCCAGAGCGCTCGTGATTGGACTCCAATAGGGAGCTATTGCAGGTTGTAGGTCAGTTTCAGCAGCAATTACTGCCACGTAGAATTCTAGATTAATTCCAGTCGAACTCGTCATACAAATGTCAGCATTCCTTCGTTAATATTTGCGTTTATGACTTTTACTATCATGAGTCGTCACAGCAAAGTAGCAATCACGTGTCACTTGCGTAGTGGCATCGGGCAGTTTAACTTACTCGTATGTGTCCTGAGTTCAAAGAACTGCTTTGAACTCAGGACTATACTACTTACGTTTACCATACGAGATAGGATGTGTAACTTATGTGAGTAATAAATTCATAAAAATCTGTTCTATTGGTGAGATATGGCACCAACAAAAAACATGACTTAAAAATATTTGCATTTAGAATGTGCACATGATATGCACTTTCTTGAGTACAGTTTAAATACTTAGTCACATACTATTGAAGTCTCATTTGGAAAGATTTAAACGCAGATGCACAGTAACTGCTCGCCACGTGCGTACACGTTGGCTTGACTCGTTGGCTCCATCACGCTATGTGCTTTGGTTTGGCAGTCGTGAAGGCAATTCTGGCTGGCGCGGGCGTAGTAATCGCTATCAACTCTTTACTATGAACTTAATTGTATTTATATAACGCGAAATCGAGGGTCTGGACTATTTCATCTGACTGCTGATTCGTGACCTCGTCAGCACGGGTATCCATAGTGGGCGTTGAACTTCAGGAAACGTTGAAATAAATATAGTGTAAACGTTGCTTGTGCACTATTTTAATTATACAGACGTAAATATTGGTTGCAGCAATAATTAGTGATTTAAAGCCAATTGGTTTGCGAGTGACCATCACGTGCAACGGCTGTTCAAAAGAATTTTTATATCAATTGACACGACGTTCGCCCGCCATGACAGACGCAACTCCATTCGGTGTCACCCGCTCTAAATTCAAATTACCAATAAAGAAATAATTCTTACACCACAGCGTAAAAATAATCGATTGCAGCTCATAAAAAATGTTAAAATAAATCAACTAAATTATCGCGCGCCGTTATATATAATAACATTTTTTCACAGTGCAAGAAGGATGCATCTACAAATTGCTTCGATCAATATTGATCGAAGACAAATTGTAAACAAAAAGTAAATGAAAGTAAGAAGGTAATTAATGACATCTATTTATCTTTCAGATAAGTGTCGCTGTCGTCTTTTCACCTGAATGACGTCTGCAAGTCATCCAGTGGATTCTCGCGGTCTTCACCAGATGAGTTTATAAAATTGAAACTATCAACAGTTAGCGAAACAACAGGATTGTAATAAATCGTTACCTATGAAGTTGCCGTATTTCTTCGAGCCACTTCGAGCTATTATAACTTAACTTGGATTTGGAATTTTAAATTGAAAATTACTTTATCCCTTAAAATTGTGTATCTTGCGTTAGGTAAGGATAATTTGGACACGCCACCATTGTGGCGATAAGTCTCCTCTTCAGTCTATAGTCCGGAGCGAGGAGGCATGGGAAGCGATCACATCCTTCTGCGAAACAGTAAAGCTAGCGAAAGAGGAGGTACGACCGCATTAGGGAGATTGAAACCTCGAGGGAGAGGAACACCTCATGTCCCAGCCGTCGCAACAAAAGAAGATGCCCGGGTGTCGGAAGTCGCAGAGCGATTCCCGGCCACCGTAGGTACGGACCTGAGGCTAGCGAGCGATGGAGACAACAACCAGGCCCAGATCAACGGCGCGTCGTGTTCCACGCGCGCCTCAAAGAAGTGTAAGCAAATTAGACGGGGTCCCATAGGGTCAGTGCCTGCTAGGGTTGCGGAATTAGTTCGAAGGAGTCATCGCCGCACCGCCCTGGAACGCAAAAAGCACTAGGAGGAACGCGGGTGGGTTTTAGTCAGTAAGAGCCTTACAGTCCCTTCCGCTCCACCCAGAGCGGAAGAAGGCGTTTATTGATTTCACATGCAAGAAAATAAAGGTATGGTAAATGTATCGTTTGAAAAAGTCCAATCACAACATGTCTAACGGAACAAATGATTTACACTCATCATTAAATGTAGCAATTGTAACAAACAATAGCTAACAATGTGTGTAAACTCAAAAACTCGTTGGGGCCCGGGTCCCGGCGGGGCCGCTAGCTAATGGGCCCCGCTCACTGCCTACCCTCACAGCGTCTTACGGTGACGCTGCGGAGGGCTCTCGACTCAGATTTATGATGTGCTCGAGAACTGATTGTTTGAGGGACTGAAGGAGTTGTTCAGTTAAATGATTCTAACAAATGGGTGGAAGTCTTATAATTTTGTTATAAAGTACCTACAGTTGGGGGAAGATGTTATTTTGCAAAATGACAGTATCTCGATGTTTAGTTATGTAGCCATGTTGTTAAACCGGTGAAAAAATACAGCTATGTAAGAAACAAGTGTGATTTCAATAAACATGATCTCAGTTGATCGTTATTTTATTAACAATCTGGATGCTAACTTTACGTGGAGATGTTACAAATAAATATGAATCAAGTGCCACGTGCTGAGGGCAGTGACGTATATATTTTTTTATAAATCTATAATTTTACATTAAAATATAAGAATTGATAACAATTCCATTGATATATTTTTGATACATAATTATGATTTTATTCAATTTACGGAACCTGGAATTATAAAACTTTTTATGCAAATGGTTTGTGCAAAACGTTTTAAAAGTAGGTATCTACTCTGTTTGTCAAAGTGAACTCTGTTTCCGTCATGTCAGAGAGTGTGAGTTCATGGTCTAATTGACGAGAACATCCAGCGGAAGTGAGTCGCTGATGCTGCCATCTTTTAAAATAATGGATGAAAATAAATAGCCAGCTTAAGAGTCAGAATTAGGAAGATGTAATTTCTTTGTATGAGATTGTGTAGATATCTGCACTGAAGTATTAAATTATCTGTGCCTTTAATGTATACGTAACTGGTATCCTGTACTAATAAAGTTTGTGCAATAACTTTACAACATTAAATCAGGATTAGTAACGTATTAATACTCTAGGTACTGTGTACATAGAAAAAAAGCTAAAATGAAAGTCTGACTGGAACAAAGTTGGTATTAAATTATATTACCAGATGAAATATTATGTACATACATTAACATAATTTATGTACTGACGTTGTAACGGATATCTCCATCTTATACAACAAATTAAACTGGCTACGGTTTGGGTCGGTAATAAGGAAAAAAATAAATAAATAAAGAATGTTCTGCAGTTCGTGTGGTGAAGTGGCTTAGTAGGCGACTCGGCCGCTGAGTCTCGTCCGATCCGGTCGAGACGGGAATTTCATTATTATTAATATTTTTGAGTGGTGTTTCGGACGAATCCTTTTTTAGAGGCAAAGTACCGTCAGACACATAATTAAATAACACATATTTTACTTTGTCGCCATGGATAAATTATTAATAATATTGTATAAATAAAATAAACATTACCTAATGAGTGATGAGGTGACAAGTATCCCTATTTGTCAGCTCATCACTCTTGCTTCGATACACATTTTACGATACCGATACGTCGGTATCAGTATCGTATCGTATTTTTACATACCGCACATATATGATACCGTAACAAGTCAGTTTATTTTTTTGTAATAATATAAAAAGAACAAATAACAGGACAAACTAAATTATACCATTTCAAACTATAGACACGTTGATATTAGCTAATAGTTTTAGTAATTAAAATTAACTTTGATGAGATTTTTGTTTCAAAAACAAAGTTGACGAGACAACAAGCGCGTTTATATTACATTTTCAAAGCGCGAAATTTAAAAAGTTTCGTTAAATCGGCTATAAAAATATCACCGATGCCGATATATCGGCATCGGTATCGGTATCTGATGCATACCAACTGACAAGTTGGTTATTGAATAATTGTTTTTATGACATTATGGAATATTGTTATTATGGAATATTGTTAAAATCCAAGACGACATGTACTTAATTTTGACATGATTTTAAAGTACTACCTAATTACAATAATTCATATTGGACTTAATGTCAATAATTAAATCATATAATTAGTTGTATTTAGCTATATAAGAATGGCATTTCAATATTTATGTTATGTCAGAGTGTGTAGAACTTAAAAAATATTGATACCATACTATGTAAAACTACATTCTTACAATTAAATAAATTTTTAATTGATATATAAGACTGATTATTGTGATTTATCATGTTTACTGTTGATTGTTGTAATTGTATATTAAACTTTATCTCTTTCTAACAATTCCCTGATTTTTATTTAAATTATATAACTCTACCTAAGGTTTGTCATTCTGACTGTACAAAATTTGCTTAAAAAAAAGTATAGTCCGAAACACCACTCAAAAATATTAATAATAATGAAATTCCTGTCTCGGCCGGATCGGACGAGACTCAGCGGCCGAGTCGCCTACTAAGCCGGTGAAGTGTAGGTACGTGAAATGCGCTGTCAGTTCACACAAAAAAATGGAAACTCAGTTATTTTTTATTGTGAATTGGATTTGCTCTTGACTCTTGTCTAGGTCGCAGGTGACAGAGACAAAGTCTACGATGGAATGAGCTTACCCAGAAGAAGCCTGTTCACTCTAACTTTGAAGAGATTAGGGTTGAATGTGTTCAATTCACTTCATGCTCACTCCACCTAAGTTTATACTGTCACATGTTATGTTTATGGGTTGACAACCCTAGCTAAACGTAAACCTCTCCTTAACTCTCGAGTCGTGATGGTGTGCCAGAAAATACTTAATGTTTTTCAACAACTTCATAATGATTGTTTGACGAGGAAATGTAAACGCACTCCACTCCACCCCTCGTCAAATTAATGAAGGGTTGTAGACACTCTCGAGTTTAACCCGGTAATCCGGGGGTGCAGTCTGCGATAAAAAGTGGTCGCGAATGTTCGCAGATTTATTATAGTATGGAAATTATTGTGTCTAGGGGTGAATGCTTGAGCTTGAGTAAGCAATCGATTTAAGTTCTGACGTCTTGCAGTTTATATAAAAGTTTTTAAAGAAAAACTGGTCATCCGTTATGTTGTTCTTGTCAGTTTAAGTAATTGGTGTTGTTACTTTATTGTAAAAGTAAAGTATTTTTATACAACACTAGCAGCGGCCCGCGGTTCCACCCGCATAGTTCCCGTTCCCGTGGAAATATGGGGATAAAATATAGCCTCGGGGATAGCGTAGCTTCCAAACACTGAAAGAAAAACAAATCGGTTCAGTAGTTTCGGAGCCTATTCAATACAAACAAACAAACAAATCTTTCCTCTTTATAATAGTAGTAAAGACAAAGCATTTAGCTTTTAAACGATGCTTGTTACTTTGATTAATGTCGTTCAGAATCTTTCAGATTATTACTGTCGTTGCACTATAAAACCACGAGTAAACCACCATTTCGGTATATATAACACAACTTCAAAGGGTACTAAATATCTTGGTTTATGATCGGTTTTAATTTAAGTCCATATTTCGTCTTCCAACATTAATCTACAGTACACACCATTAACCCTAATCTATTCGGGACGCTTGAAACTTTAGTAATAGCTACGACCTTTTAAAAGACCAAAAGTTAAGTACTTAAACTGCTAATAAAAAATATGGACGTTCAATTTAAAACATCAAAGGTCCACCAATTAATGTAATACTATTTTGGAATAATGTATTTGGATAAGTCCCGGTACACGAATAGACCATCACTTGATTAGCACACGAGGCACTGATGACTTTTTGTTCAGTAGAAATGTTTCGTTGACATAATAAACATCAATAGGGAGCAGTGGTGGCCGAGTGGTAACAGCACCGACTCACGAATTTGTAGGTCGCGGGTTTAAACCCCGCCAGGCGCGTTACTTTGTGTAATTAACTTCATCACCACTGTTCTCAAAACGGTGAAGGAAAACATCGTGAGGACACCGGCATGTCCTAGAACCAAAAGTTCGAAGACATGTGACATTCACCAACCCGCACTGGGCCCGCGTGGTGGATTACGGTCCATTCCATCTCCTAGAGAGGAGGCCTGAGTCCCAGTAGTGGGAACATTTAAGGGCTGGTTATGCTTTTGATTATTTATCTCTATTCCATTTGTATTTACTACACAATACCCCCGCCACGTCTACTCGAGCCGCTATCACTAGTTGCCCAGTGCGACTACTGTATGCACTCACTTGTCCAGCTACAATACTAGCACTTCATGTTTTTACCCGCGACGGGTTCTTTACACAGAGATCACTGAGACCATATACATATGTGAAGAATTGTGAAAGCAGTTTTGTGTATTAACTGAAAATGGAGTTCTGTATTTTGTATCCTCTTAAATACAGACATAGGTTTATCTTCTAACAGCCTTTGGCAGCTGAATACTGATCATGTTAAACGCGCTTACTACTGCAATGATATGCGCAATTCTTAGCAATCGTAATCAAAATGATGTCTCGGTAACATCACTATAATCTGCATAGAATTGACTTAAAAATGCTAAATTGTTAGTGCAACATAATCTAGTGCGGGTAATGTGGCAACACCCGGCAAAAATACAAATTTCTGTTGCTTTATCATACCAAACATCATTTAGCAAGAAAAATAAGTAGGTAATAGAAAAGCCAGAAATGTTCTAGTTTCGTTGCTTCGAAATTTCGCAGCAGAATCGCATCTCTCTGATCCCTCAGTCCGGACGTGGCCGCACGTCTCAATATCGATACACGTAAGCTTCAGTTTTTGCTCCCGAACTGGGTCAAGTCGTTTCTTCAGCGCCGCCACACTTGACACCAATGTGTGCCAGACTTGCCACACAACTTGGCACAAACGTATCTCGTGCCAGATCGTATGGCGTGTGTGGATATAGCGCAGGCGGGCGCTGTGAGGCGATTCATTTGATACTCCAGCTTTCTATTACGGACTGAAGCTTAGGTTTTATTCCGAGACTTGAATAGACTTATCTCGCTGCTCAGATAGGAATCAGCTTTTCTAAGTTTCGTAAATTCTAAATTAAGGTTTATTTCGAGAGGCATTGTGTATTTTATCTACGTTGGCGGAAAGAACGGAGTGCACGTGAAGAACATTGACAGTACAAATTGGCCCGTGCAGACCGAAGCTTTGCCGCGCGCTATCTGCGCGAAAAACAAGAAAAGGGTAGTTGATTAAAAAAATCGAATTAGTCCGTCAGATAGATTTCCAAAAAATATTAGAAACGTATTTTTTCATTTTTTACGTAATCAAAAAACGAAGATGATACAGTGCGTTGAAAACTCGTGTGACGTCACTTCGTGCTACGATTTTCACCACGCCGTGACGTCAGAAGCCTCCACTCACACTCTTGAAGCTTTTTATCTTCGTTATTTTTTTCGTTTTGATAAAGCAAAAAGTACGTGTCCAATATTTTTCTATAATCTAACTAACGGACTAAATATATTCATATTATTATTCCTCAGGAAACATCCCCAATGTCGTCTTTTGTAGGTACGGGCTACGCACATAAGGAAAAATTCAGACGGCCCTTTTACTATTTAAATCAACGCTTATCCATTTGAAAATTACTAGCTGCCCGCGACTTCAGCTGCGTGAATGTCAAAAATTATACCGAGGAAACATACTCCCCGGATAAAAAGTTTTGACATTCCAGAAAAACAAAATATGAATCCTTTTATTTGTTTTTTTTTTTACATTATGTGTGCTGTATGTACGTAATAAATTTATTTTCTTTCTTTCAAACTATAATCTACCTCTCTGTCAAATTTCATCAAGATCCGTTCAGCAGTTCTGTCGTGATTGATTAACAAACATCCGTCCATCAAGAATTTCGTTTTTATAATATTAGTATAAATAACATGATATGAGGCTAAATAATAACAACTGCTCGGGTCGATCTCCGAGGTTAAGCAACGCTTCCAAAGTCGGTCTTTCGATGAGTAACTATCTTAACATACCAAAACTCCTCCGTGCCTCGGAAAGCACGTTAAGCCGCTGTTTCCGGATGTCATTTGTAGATCTTTAGCAGGGATTACGGATTGTCAGGAGCTAGAAAATCAAACTCCAGTCTTGCCAAGGAGTATATGGTTATCCAGCGGATTGTGGAGTTCTGGTAGGCAACCACTACACATAAATTACTGATATTTAGCTGAATTCTATTTGTTGAAAGCCAACCCCAATGTAGTTGGTAAAGGGCTAGGTAGATAAACAGTGTAGATAACATAATATCATGCCCGTAAAGGGTTACACAATCAAACTACGGCTGGAATATTTAAGTCCTGCACAACAGTGAGCAAGTCTATTGCCATAAACCGCGCACTCTGGGCTACTACTGATTAAAAAAAAAATCTTTTCCCAAATAAAAAAGCGCTTTACGACTTCCAAGTAAAAGCCCACATCCAGAGGTCAAAGGAGAAGGCAGTTCTGAAATCAAAACAGTCTTAAATCTACTGACGGGTTCGGCGGCATTTGTTTAAAAAGGCATTAGCTTCGGGTCGAGCGGCGGGACCCACTAATTGCGCTGCCATCGGCGGAGGCACTTCTACCACAGTAGAGATAAAACAAAAGGGCAACTTCATACAACGACGGTAAACGCATACATAGACACGCTTCACGTAGATGGTGTAGCGAGGGCAAGCGCTCTCGAGACCGGCATTTGTTATCCCAAGACAAACATTCTATGCTTTTGAAACCATCGTCTATCTTCGGAAATACGAACATGACTGTAATGAAGAGATCTAATATAGAGGTTTTAAAACTTATTTTGTAAAACCATGAATAAATAAATAACTCTACGCAATTCCAGAAAACATTTCAAGTATTTTGAGGGACAAAATGATGATACTGACCTGTTGAATGAAGATGACTGCTCATAACGGTGTAGGTTAAAACTTCATACAAGCTTCTTATAAGTTTTGAGGGTACTTTATGGTGCAACGTTCTTGTTAATACGAAAACACGAAGATCTACGAAGCACAAACATTTTCTTATTGTTCTGTGCGTACCTTCGTGCCAGTGTGCGTGCGCCTGTTTTCGCTCATTGTATAGAGTCGAACTTCTGTCCCTCCCTGTTCTATGTGTTTATGCTAATTTGATTGGGACATCGTCTGTCTGTGAATTACGAGTGTATCCCTCCTACTTGTTTCGTATTATACAGGGTGACGGCAACTCACAGGTTTAGGTAGGGTGCGTACTTTTTGGGCGTGACGTGAAGATGAGATGCAATTTTAACCCTCTGAGTTTTGGAGTGATTTAAAATTAATTAGCGTAGTATAATAAATGGATTATTGCTATGCTAAGGCATGACATGGTTTATGATGATAGAATATTGTAGAATCCTTTTGCCATTGAATTTAGTTAATGCATTAAGACATTTATTATGTAAGATAGAAGAGAAAACAATAATATGACGCATATAAAAAAATGTGACTTATGTAATAAGTGTTAAAAAATACTTTGGCAAGAAAATCATGATAACATTTTAAATATCGTATCTTTTAGTAATAAATGGAATGAGAACTTACGTAAGTAATATCGACTAAAATGTGTCCTCTATCTCCAAAATTACTTAAAATTAAACCAGCCTGTATACAGTCCACGGTCTGAAACACTCGACCTCCATAAATCCGCTCAATTTCAGCGCGAGCCCCCTAATTATCCTAATGTAGAATCAAATGATAATAAAAATCTAATAACTTTGTCACTAATTCAATTTTCCATTTTACTGAAATAGAAACCGGTGAAAAGTTTCAGTTATCTTGAGAAAATCAAGAAATTTAATCAAGAAAGAGGTCAACAAACTTATTTTAGTTTAAAATTCTTATATGAGACGATTTTCGTGAGTGAGCTGAAAAATGTTATTGGAAAAAATACAAAAATATCATTATTTTAGTAGGAAATGCGTCGATTCGAAAATGTCACCGCGGCCCTGGAATGCGGTGGGCATTAAGAGGAACACGGATGGGTTTTCGTCAGTCCAACACTCACTTCCGCTCCGCCCAAAGCGGGAGAAGTCGTTTGATGACTTTCCATCTATAAAAAAGCAGTGCGTCAGCTAAAGTAACTGCGATCATAAACATATAGTTTCCCTTACTTAGAGTAAGGTGGTAAAGTAAGTAGTAAATATAACGTGGGCAGACCTTTATTTTTTTTTAGGTCTATTGAGAAAAAATCTAACTATTTGGTTAGTTTAAATACTGACCAGTTTAGATTCTTTATTTAAATTTTCTATGAAAAAGAAAATTAATTGAACATAGAAACTGCTAATCAATATGTAAACTTAAACTAAGCGTAAAAATAAAAAGTTTAGATAAATAACAACCGAATTTTTATTAAAAAATCTTGTTTGTATGTTCCTAGTTATGTTGTTAGTTATAGATACTCAGTTTAAATATTGATTTGCAGTTTTTGCAGCATTCATAATATAAATCTTACTAATATTATAAACGTGAAAGTTTGTAAGTATGGGTGTTTGTTACTCTTTCACGCAAAAACTACTGAATGGATTTTGATGAAATTTGGCACAGATATAGATCATAGTCTGGAATAACACATATAATACTTTTTATCCCGGGATTATGTTCCCTTGGGACAATTTTCGACATTCATGCGGGCAAAGCCGCAGGCAGCAGCTAGTGGCATATATAGTTAATGAATTTTTATCTCAAACAGGCTCTGTAACTCTAACCTCTTTATCTGCAATATTTATCTAGACTTTTGATTTTAAGACGACTACGACGATTAATAATTAATACTGAGTGGAGACAAACTGCTTTGGCTTCAGCCTGCCAATTCCAAATTCAAGAACTGACTAGGGAAGTTCCGAAGAAAAGAAAAAAAAAGGCAAGTACAGTCCAAGATTGTCCAGATTAAGGACGTAAACAGTCCGGGATTAATTTGGTAAATCCTGCGGGATATCCGGGACGCCGGGATCCCGGCACATGAGATCTCTTCCAGTCCTAATCCCGGCTTTGGGGCTCGCCTCAGTCCCGTTTTTAGGCCCAACTAAATTAAACTTACGTCTTGACTCGTCCGACTGTGAAACTTGTTATAAGATTTTGGTATTTCAAGACGAATGTAAAAATATGAAGCTACAGAGATTTTTCATGTACATAATTACTTTTCTTCTTGTGTTAATTAAAGCCCTGGTTTCTAGACGGTGGTTTATCTTGGGACTGAAGTACTCATCTTGGAATGAGAGATAAATATAGAGATGGACTAATTACTTTTTTTACTCCCTGTGATAATTATGTTTGTAGCATTTATTTTTAGAATTATTGAAACAGATCGAGAAGAACGCTAAGTTACGGCTAGCTGTACCCTGCGAACCCTTTTTTTTTTTTTTTTTTTTCTCTGGATGGGAAATCATCAAATGACCCCTCCCGCCCTGGGTGGGGCGGTAGGGAGTGTCAGACTTTTACTGACTAAAACCCACCCGTGATCCTTCTTGTGCCCTATGCGTTCCAGGGCCGCGGTAACTCTTTCGAACAAATTCCGCAACCCTAGCAGGCACCGACCCTATGGGGTCCCGTCCTTGGTGCTGACGGCTCCTTCGGCGCGCGTGGAACACAACGCGTCGTCGACTCAACCTGGTGTCGGACGGCGAGCCACCCACGCTCACCGTCCCCAGGCATCAGCCACTGCGCAATAGCACAGCGGCCGACTTGTCTCTGGAGGAGGCCGAAATGGGACCATTACTGGCACTCCATCTCAGCACCCTCCCGAGCGTTGGGAGTCGCAGCACCCGCAGCAGAAGCGGCAGAAGCGGCGACGGAAGCCGCGGCGGCGGCAGAGGCGGCGGCGGCGGCAGACCTCTTGCCCTTGGTCGGGGCGGATGGCGCGCAGGCCCTTCCCCCAGCCCAGTGCTCGGCCGGCTTGCCAGCAGCCGCACATGCACTGCAGTGCGGCGTGGCCTCACATGAGCCGGCCCGATGACCGGGCTGACCACAGCGGAAACAAAGACCGCTGCGGTCCACCTCCGAGGGGCACATAGCTCCCGTGTGGTTGCCCACATGGCAGCGGTAGCACCTCAGAGGCCTGGGTTCCAGCAGTTTTACCCGCGCAGACACCCATCCCACCAAGAGCCTTCGGCCCTCCGACACAGTTCTGGCCGCCGTCACGGGGCAGCTCACCACAAGGGTTTGCATGCCCGTGTTGTCAGGCCGGAGGGTGCCCGCCTTGACGAGCTCGGCAGAGCACCCCCCAGTCCTGGCGACGGCGGCCACAACTTCCTCCTCCGTAACGGAGTCATCCAGGCCCACTATGCGCATGTCGATGCGCTTAGTCGGCCTGGACACCCGGACCTCGTCCGCGGGTAAGACCGCCCTCAGCTTTTCGGCCAAGGTGTCCGCGAACGGGCCACTCTCCGCTCCGGCGAGCTCGAGCTTGCGGGCACCGGTTAGGGTCCTCCTGACCCCGATGCCCCCGCTGATGCCCAGCTCTTGGAGGCTCACCGCCTCCTTCGCCCGCTTCAGTACGGCGAGATACGTCACGCCCCTCTGTTCCGCTTCCGGCTGCAGTGTGAGCACTACAGCCGCGGATTTCGGGGCGCGAAGCCTCGCCGCAATAGCGTTGGCCTTACGCCGCTGCTTCCTCGCCTTCCTCCTGGCCGCCTCTTTGGCCCTCCGCTTCTGGCCAGCAACCTGCCACTCGGCCCCGGCCGCAGGAGGGTCCGAGGGTGGGGGTGGGGGCGGCTGTGGCACCACTGGCGCCGCAGCCTTAGCCGCTCCTCCCCGAGCCTTCCTCCCACCCCTTTTCGCCGGGGCCGACTTGGTCGTCGCCGGCGTCGCAGCCGCCGGCACCACAGGCGCTGGCGCTGCTCCGCCCTTGGCCTTTGCCTTCGCCTTGCCGGACGTTCCCGGGCTGGCAGCCGCGGCGGCCGCGTACGAAGCCGCCTTCTGCTGCTGGCCCGGGGCCCTCTGAGTCGCCGCTGTTGCCGCTGTTGCCGCTGTTGGGGGACGCCAGACCATGTCCTCCAGCATGGAGAACTGCCTCCGGAAGGGAGCCAGCTCCTGCCGTACCAGGTCCCGCACCTGGCTCAGCACTTGGCCCCCCTCCGGCACTGCCGGACTCAGTCCCCCTCGCGGCTCCACGGAGGCCGCTCTGGCCATCCCCGCCAGGTCCCTCCGGAGCGACTCATTCTCCTGAACGAGTCGCTCCGTAAAAACCGCGAGGCGGGCGACCTCCGCCCGCAACTCCGACGCCTCGTCTGAGGCAGTCCCGCCAGCGTTGGCCGCCGCTGCCACCAGTATGGAGGCTTTGGCCGCACTGATGGCCTCCCGCTTCGAGGACTGCTTCCTCTTGAAGGCCACAGCGCGAATCGCGGCCTCCACGACCTCCGCAAACTGGGCCCTCTGGTCCTCAACAGCGGGAGGTACCTCTCCCGGGGACTCCAAGTCGTCAGAGTCGAGAGGAGGCGGACGAGTAGAGGGAGCCCTGCGACCGCTCCCTCCAGGGCGACGCCCCTCCTCCACCAACCTCTCGGCCCGACGCTCCACCTCCCGGGTAGAGGGTGCAAGCCCCCTCCCTGCCTCACAGCCCCTGCCCCGCCTAGCGGTGGGGATTTTGCGGGCGGAGGCAAATTCGCCCTCGGAGGACGACCCGCTGTCATCCCCCCGTCTGGGCCGCTTGCGGAAGAACTTCACGTTCTCCGCAGCAGCCCCCCCTCTCTCATCTCCCGAGCCCGCCGAGCTGACCGTTACTAGGTCTAGCGCGGAGCCGGAATCCAACTCCACGCCACCCCGGCGCTCAGGCGAACCCTCCTCTGCGAATTCGTGCGCCATCAGCTCCTTAAAGGAGGCGGATCCGGATGACGACGACGAATTGGAGCCTCCTCGGCTCTTGTTGCCACTGGCAAGCGGAAGACGTTTGGTGCCCACCCCAGAGTACGGAGGGCAGCCCGCCGAAGCGGGGTGGGATTCCCCGACCGCTGAGCAGTCGGGACCCACCTGGGGACTCATTTTACAAGCGTCTTGTTTCATTTTTTGTTCCTTTTAAGGGTGCGGTCCCTGTTCGCTCCGCCCCTTCTCAGGGCCCTCTCTCCTAACTCACCTCTCCACCTGCTCGCTGCTCCCACAGTCACGTCTGATAATCAGACGCGTACCAGAGAGCAGCGAGCAGGCGTGTGTCTCTCTTGGTCTGATCCCTCACTTGCGACCTTCCGGCATGAGTGGCTCTACCGGGAAAGCTCGCAAGATCATTGGGACGCTCAAGCCCCACCACGACGACAACGTGGAGACACATTCGGTGGGGACCCTGCGAACCCTCAATATAACAAAAGTATTGGTTTCTTTATTTACTTTCTAAGTAAAAATATCGTGAACTTTGATAACATCTCGCCAGTAGTACTCGTATTACCCAAAGGTTTTGTTTAAGGTACTGGTAAATGGAATCGATCTTTAATCGTTAATAAATTAAACTCACGTGATTGTAATGAAATTGTGATAGTTAAAAAACTCACACAATTTCGACCAAAACTGAAAATCTTATTTTCGTTCACTTCAACATCAGTCACACTGACATCTAGTCTAAGGAATATAGATTTACGGCCGTTCCCAATAACCTATCCTCAGTAAGCGATATTTTGTTATCGACGATAAATACTAGACTTCTATCTATCCTTATTTTACGTCCCACAAGTGACGGTAACGTTTATCTATGCGTCGAATTCGGTAGGTAAGCTCGGCTATCCAGTCCTCCCATACGTTTTGTTAATACCAAAGCTATAAAAAATAACAACGTTTAAACAAATATTTTTTCACATAACTTTTTCCTAAAACAATACATATTGATCAAATTAAAACGGTGGTGATATTTTAATGGTAAAATAAGATTTATAATCTTAGTTATCTGTTTCATTGACATCGGTTTGGCGAACAAAAATACTGGCTGCGAAAAAAGAAAGAAGAAAACGTAGTAAAGTCAAGTAAAGTGTCATTTGTCATGTCATGTTATAAAGTTTTTTTTAGTGAATTGTGCTTATTTTCTACATATTATTAGCGCTGTAAGTATTACCAGCATGTTATATACGTTCCTTTTCAAGTTGACAGAGGCTTTAGGTATATACCTATAACATTTTGTAAATTCCAGTGAGAACTAAACCTCGAAACAATTAATATTTTTTTCGTCTTTGTCTACATATAGGTAATTAGGATCAAGCCTGTATGGAATATTTGTTTTGTTTTCAGACAAAAGGTGTACCTTTAGCCAAGGATGAGGTGGCCTTGCTTATTGATCTTGTTGAAGCTAACAAACAAGCAAAGCTACAAATCGGCTTAAAAAGCTGCCTGGACTAAAATCACAGATGTTTTCCATGCATCGGTTTCAAGTTGCCCTCGAAGAACCGATCAATTAAAATTGAAATGGGAGAATTTAAAAAAACTGCTGAAAAAGATCCAACAAAATTAGGATGAACCAAATTAAGGTAATCTTTTCGCGCTTACTCTTGTGTGTAGTGTTTATGAACAGAGTGGCATCCATATTAGGTGCAACATGTGAGGGTTACAGTGTATCACACTGTAACCCCCACATGTTGTGTTGTGCTGTGCAGTGGTAATGGTGATTCTGAAGAAATGAGTGTTGATAATGAGAGTGGACCATCGGGGAATAACCAACTACTGGTTGTGGCAACACCTAAACCAAAGACATTATTTTTTAACACTCCCAGTGGCAGCAATATTAGTATGTATCTGCTGTCAGCAAAATGTACTAATTTTACCAACAAAATTGTCTATTTGCAATTATACAGTTTACCATTCAAGTGTTAACAAAGTAACAAGCATTAGGGTAATTTACACATATTTGTTTTTTAATAATTTATTTTACATTTAGAGAGTATAATAGTTAATTTACATTAACTATTATACTCTCTAAATTATAAAGCAGCTAATAATTATGGTATTCACAAATAATATGTTATTCTATTATTATATAATTATTTATATAATATATAATTGAAAACTTTGTTAAATTATTAATGATAGATGTAAATGTGGTTATTATTTATGAATACCATAATTTATTAGTTGCTTTATAATTTAGAGAGTATAATAGTTAATGTAAATTAAAATTAATTTATTACTTAACAATGTTTTTCTCGATTGAATTCATTTAATTATTGAAATATTTAATTTAAAAAGAAATAAATAAGTAATTAAAAAACAAAAAGGAAAGTTCAATGCGGGAATCGAACCCTGAGCGACCGCGTAGGAGTCGGAGGCACTACTAACTAGGATATTTGACCGTTTGTGTTATTGACGAAAATAAACAAGTATATGAGTTACACATAGAGTTTCAAAGGCTTATTTCTTCGAAACTACTGGCCATTCTGAAATAATCCTTTAGGGTTTGCATACCCTTCAAACCCTTGTGGTGAGCTGCCCCGTGACGGCGGCCAGAACTGTGTCGGAGGGCCGAAGGCTCTTGGTGGGATGGGAGTCTGCGCGGGTAAAACTGCTGGAACCCAGACCTCTGAGGTGCTACCGCTGCCATGTGGGTAACCACACGGGAGCTATGTGCCCCTCGGAGGTCGACCGCAGCGGACTCTGTTTCCGCTGTGGTCAGCCCGGGCATAAGGCTGGCTCGTGCGAGGCCACGCCGCACTGCAGTGCATGTGCGGCTGTTGGCAAGCCGGCCGAGCACTGGGCTGGGGGAAGGGCCTGCGCGCCATCCACCCCGACCAGGGGCAAGAGGTCCGCCGCCACCGCCGCCTCTGCCGCCGCCGCGGCTTCTGTCGCCGCCACTGCCGCTTCTGCTGCGGGTGCTGCGGCTCCCAACACTCGGGAGGGTGCTGAGATGGAGTGCCAGTAATGGTCCCATTTCGGCCCCCTCCAGAGACAAGTCGGCCGCTGTGCTATCGCGCAGTGGCTGATGCCTGGGGACGGTGAGCGTGGGTGGCTCGCCGTCCGATACCAGGTTGAGTCGACGACGCGTTGTGTTCCACGCGCGCCTCAAGGAGCCGTCAGCACCGAGGACGGGGCCCCATAGGGTCGGTGCCTGCTAGGGTTGCGGAATTTGTTCGAAAGAGTTGCCGCGGCCCTGGAAGGCATAGGGCACAAGAAGGATCACGGGTGGGTTTTAGTCAGTAAAAGTCTGACACTCCCTACCGCTCCACCCAGGGCGGGAGGGGTCATTTGATGATTTCCCATCCAGAAAAAAAAAAAAAAAAAAAAGGATTTGCATACCCTTATGGGAAACTACTACCACACGCAGTCTCGTCCCGAAGTGAATTTCCCACACCGTGCCCTCCCCTTTCAGTGAATAACTTAGAATGAAGTGTTAGTGGGTATTCAATAAAGAGAAAGAAAATTTTATTTTAGTACTTTTTTATTTTGCTCCAAGTCTAATTTTAACTTCCTATTTGTTAATTACATATTTTCTATCTCTAATTCTTATTTCTTCCTTTTAATTATGTAATAATCAGCATTAGCTTGATTCCGTGCAGCTCGAGTCCTTATGTCTTCAACCAGTAGCCTACGTTTTTGTTTATCTGAAAGGAAATATATAATATAATATATAATTGATAGATTTCCAAAAAATATTGGACACGTATTTTTTCTTTTTTCACGTAAGCAAAAAATGAAGACGATACAGTGCGTTGAAAACTCGCGTGACGTCACTACGTTGCTACAATTTTTACCAGCGACGTGACGTCACGTGAGTTTTTAACGCACTGTATCGTCTTCATTTTTTGTTTACGTGAAAAAAGAAAAAATACGTGTCCAATATTTTTTGGAAATCTATCAAACGGACTAATTAGATTTTTACAGTAAAATACCCTATTAAGTACACCACCCCAGATTTTCTTAAAACTTTTTAGATTACAAATATGTGTAAATTACCCTAATGCTTGTTACTTTGTTAACACTTGAATGGTAAACTGTATAATTGCAAATAGACAATTTTGTTGGTAAAATTAGTACATTTTGCTGACAGCAGATACATACTAATATTGCTGCCACTGGGAGTGTTAAAAAATAATGTCTTTGGTTTAGGTGTTGCCACAACCAGTAGTTGGTTATTCCCCGATGGTCCACTCTCATTATCAACACTCATTTCTTCAGAATCACCATTACCACTGCACAGCACAACACAACATGTGGGGGTTACAGTGTGATACACTGTAACCCTCACATGTTGCACCTAATATGGATGCCACTCTGTTCATAAACACTACACACAAGAGTAAGCGCGAAAAGATTACCTTAATTTGGTTCATCCTAATTTTGTTGGATCTTTTTCGAGCAGTTTTTTTAAATTCTCCCATTTCAATTTTAATTGATCGGTTCTTCGAGGGCAACTTGAAACCGATGCATGGAAAACATCTGTGATTTTAGTCCAGGCAGCTTTTTAAGCCGATTTGTAGCTTTGCTTGTTTGTTAGCTTCAACAAGATCAATAAGCAAGGCCACCTCATCCTTGGCTAAAGGTACACCTTTTGTCTGAAAACAAAACAAATATTCCATACAGGCTTGATCCTAATTACCTATATGTAGACAAAGACGAAAAAAATATTAATTGTTTCGAGGTTTAGTTCTCACTGGAATTTACAAAATGTTATAGGTATATACCTAAAGCCTCTGTCAACTTGAAAAGGAACGTATATAACATGCTGGTAATACTTACAGCGCTAATAATATGTAGAAAATAAGCACAATTCACTAAAAAAAACTTTATAACATGACATGACAAATGACACTTTACTTGACTTTACTACGTTTTCTTCTTTCTTTTTTCGCAGCCAGTATTTTTGTTCGCCAAACCGATGTCAATGAAACAGATAACTAAGATTATAAATCTTATTTTACCATTAAAATATCACCACCGTTTTAATTTGATCAATATGTATTGTTTTAGGAAAAAGTTATGTGAAAAAATATTTGTTTAAACGTTGTTATTTTTTATAGCTTTGGTATTAACAAAACGTATGGGAGGACTGGATAGCCGAGCTTACCTACCGAATTCGACGCATAGATAAACGTTACCGTCACTTGTGGGACGTAAAATAAGGATAGATAGAAGTCTAGTATTTATCGTCGATAACAAAATATCGCTTACTGAGGATAGGTTATTGGGAACGGCCGTTAGTATTGAATTGTTTAAGATTGTTACATCATGAGTTGATCCAGGCTAACAGGCACCAAGATTCATAAATCCTAAAGTGCATCCCACACAGCTTGCACATTCATAGAGAAATATCCTTTCCTATTTCTTAATTCTTCTCCAATATTAGAATCTATAAATCAAAACAATCACTTTAGAAAATAAAATGTTAAAAGCTAATTTAAGCTTTTTTCTTAAACAATACAATGTATACTTACTTGGTGATTGTATTAGATTATGTATACCATCAATTGCACCCAGACAGAACTCTTGGTATTTGGTTAATATTGTAAAAATCTTCCTGGATAGTGCTATGTATGTATATGTATTTAATTTCTATATAGCCTTGCTATTGCACATGAGACATTGGCTATAATTCTCCCTGTTGATGATTTTGGGACTCTTTTAAAGTTTGCAACAGACACTTAACATTGTGCCTTATGCATAAAATCTTAGGGTTAAAAGTCGCTGATGCAAAGAAGATATACCAGGATTTCTGAAAAAAGTAAAATCTTTAAAAAACGATGATACATTAGGTACCTAGTCATTACTGTTAAGTAATTAATATTAAATGAATGTATTCTCATTCAAGTTGGTACTTACCTTTCTAGGTTACTTTTAACGAAGGATATATTTCTGTTAGTAAATTACTAACAGTAGTTTTGTTTAAACGAAATCTATATGTGAATTTGCTAATATTTAATTCGTTCATATGGTTTAAAACAAACTACAACACCCGCGGTGTTGTAGTTTTTCTGGGATTCATCTTCAAAATCACTGTCTCAGTCAGATAATTCCATTAACATAGATAAATCACTTTCACTAGACTCAGACATTATTAGGAATGATAAAAACACTGCACTTCTACAAAATTATTCGCATTTCTATAAAAATAAACAACGCTTATCCCTGCAATTCGACGGTTTGACAAATTTGATTATCTTTAGTATTGACATTACTGACAGATAGCTATCAAAAGGATATTGGGACGCATAATGTTGCAATTTCATAGAAATATTTATCTGTAGTAAGAAATAGCCCCTCCCAACGATAGATAGTTTAGTGCGGTTAGTTGCCATAATCATCAGTATGTTATTGGGACAGCAAAACCGATGACAGATAGATTTTTCTATCTTTAGTAGAGCGAAATTGGCGATAGATAGGTTATTGGGAACGGCCGTTAAATGGTAAAGATATCGCTTTCTGAATGTTTGTTTATAAGTGATCACCTGCAAGAAACGCGGCATTTTTAATGTCTCGCGCACACGAGCGCTGCCGAAGAGTCCCGGCCGCGCGGCGAGTGCGATCTCTAACTGATCACTGCAAGCTATCTTTCATTGGCATTCTGCTGCAAAAACTCCATAACGACGAACAAAATATTTTATAAGAGTGACAGTAAAACGATAAGAGAGCCCCATTACTTTAGAATCCCCGCCTGCCGTGCGGCCGTCCGACTCGGAAAGTCTCAGAACAATGCCTGCTATCAGAGTGCCGGAGGACGCGAGAGTGAGCAGTACTCTCGGAAGTCATCAAACTCTCGTAATCTTGCTCTGGGACATGGAATAATGAGAACGTGGAGTTCTACTCTGTTGATTTTCATGATCGTTAATATATTTTAGTCCTACGAAAGTTGAAAGGTTTTCTAAAAACCGGCTAAATGCGAGTCGGACTCTCACAAGAAGGGTTTCGTACCGTAAACATCTTTCTGCCTTTATTCAATGTCACATGGGAACGGTGCAACTCGTTCAAAATATGACATAATAACTACCTCTGGTTTCTGTAGCGAAATTTGACATAACAACTACCTCTGGTTTCTGTAGCGAAATTTTCGAAGCTTCAAAAATTAAATTATTGATTGAATTAGATTATTTTCAGAAACTGGGCAAAAGGTTCGCTAGCACTAATTGACAGCGTTCTATTTCCGTCAACCTTTTGAAGTTTCAACTTGAAAGAGGCAGGTGATTCGTGGTGGAAGAAGGCCCGAATACTTCTGCTCCATCGCACTTGGTCACTCCATGTACTCACTCGTCCGTGGCGCGCCTGCTCCGGCCACTTTATTCGTCCGTTCTGAGCTCAACGGCGGACACTTGAGCTCGGCCGATTTACGGCGCGCCCCAGGAAAAGAATCGTAATAATAGAATGGAGAATTAATTGCTTGTTTTGACTGTGGGGATCGGGGAAGAGAAGGGCTTTCTTTTTCATTTAGTTACATACTAGCTTCTGTCTGTGGCTTCGCTTGCGTGAAATCCTGTCTTACTCTAAGTCCTTGTAGCCGGTAAAACGTGTAGATGTAACAGACAGACAGACAGAGTGAAGTTCACACTTTGAATAGTACATAGAGTTAAGACCTAGTATGGAGCGGTACGGATACTGGATATCTGGATCTAAGTATATCTACGTATACTGTGTCAGTTAAAAGATAAGCTGCGCCTCTTTAATATCAGCTGATTTTTGCCATCAATTGCTAAATAGTATGTTCAAAGAGAGAAAATATTTAGTCTTTGAATTGATGACTACTTTGTTGTTTGTCACAAGGAAATCGTGCAGTGTAAGTCGTGCTTACCGAAACTTGCCACAGTTGACAAGTTAATATGTTTTTTACAATAAAAAAATGTCGGGAATCACAAAAAATACGCGTTAATAATACAGAAATGAGGCGTTCGTTTGACCTCTCTCCACCCACAACGGAGAGCTTCCGTCTCCACTTTTCTCGAGAATTTAAACACTTGGAATGGTGAAGAGGCCCCATGTAATCTAAACACAAAAGAAAAACAATTTAACCTAAAATGACGTTTAAATTCGGTAATTCAGGTAAGTCAAGTACATACCTACTTACCGAGGTAGTTAACCGAGAACATGTGTACACATACATATATATATACATTTTGGACATTTTTATGTTTGTACAAAATAATTATATTACGAAGTGGTTGCAAAAGTTATCATTTGATGAAACTGAAAGTGTCGTCAAAATGAATTCATTGTTAATTCTCTGTAATACTGTTTGCACATTAGGTACATTGTTTTTCCTCATATTTTTTATCTTTTATTTAACATTATAAGAAGTACTTGCTTGTCTTATTTTACTATATAAACCGTTGTAGGTATGTCACCACAATTTCGGGGAACATTGGCTTCTGAAATAGGTACAGGCTTATTGCCTAGTTTAGAAGTCAGACCTTGCATGTTTGTCAATGTTGTACAACTTAGTCTTAAGACACAATTCTGTACTATCCTTATTTTACGTACAAATAAAACATAAATATTATTTTACATACATAGATTTCACCTAATGCAAATAATCATTCAAACTAGTCTTGTTATTAACGCATAAGAAAAGTAGTTTAGCAGTTTTACAAAATCAAAAGTCCTTTATTCAAATTAGGATGAGAGCCACTCTGAAAACACTTTTTGAACGTCAAAGTTTTACATAAAGACAGTCAACACTCGCCCAGCGTTTGGCTGGGAAAAAGTGGCGTAAAAAATCCCCAGCAACACATTTTTTATATGTTAAATTAGAAGGACTTGAATTTTTACGATATTGTTATCGAAAACAAAACCTCATACGTCGTAAACCTAAACCCCGAACAAAAAAGTATATAAAACAATTACAAAAAAATAAAACCGACTTCTACACAAAAAATCAAAGTTTTTTTTATTTTTCACTTTATAGTGATACACCCCCCCCCCCCCCACCTAAACGTACCAATCACTTTGGTGTAAGCAATAAACAAACATTGCGATTTCAGCAATCCCGAACGATTTGCTATCATTTATTGAAGAGTTCCGTTTTCTATCATCTCTGTTCTTCATCAGATCTTCACCAAACTAGAAAGGGACCACGTTGAAATACTAAGATGCTCTTCCAAACCATCGTACACAATTTTAATTTTCATTTTACATCTACAAGAGGGAATGAGAACGTCGTCAATGTAAACTAAGCCACGCATTATTATGGATAACTCAAATACTGGTCGTCAGATCTCAATTAAATTTAAGTGGGACTACACAACAAGCACCAGTTTTTTTTCGAATATAATAAGAATCATCAAAATCGGTACAACCAATACAAAGTTATCAGGTTACAAACATTAAAAAAATACAGTCGAATTGAGAAGCCTCGAGTGAAGCCACGGGAACAAGCTAGTAGAAATATTTTTACTTAGACTCGGCCATCAAACCATTTCCAAAAGCCAACGAAGTTTTCACTATAATATCTAGAACGAGACTGGAAAAGTATCAAACAGCTTCATGCAGACCAAACAGTTAATTTTTATCGCCCCCACTGTCCCCAGGAGTCGCCTGTGACGTAACGAGCACCCCTTCAAAGCGCCGCCATTTAGATTGTTTTCTCTACTCATTAACTTTATCGTGGCCGCTGCGAGATTTTAAAAACAAAATGGCCGTCACGGGAGTCGTGGACGCACCGGAACAAAGAGTAAAGACGTTGTAGAAGATGTTATTGTGGAACGAATGCTTGTTAATATTATGACTGTGTTGTGTTTTCAAATGAAGCAAGATTTTTTGTGCTGTAGTCGTTTCTATAATAATGTATGATTACATAATAAAGCCTATTGCTCTTTGAGTTCAGTAAAAGGTTAATCTATTTACTCTTTTCGTGGCTGAAATTTCTTCAGTCGAAGAATCAGCACTGCTACTAAACGTAGTTATGTTGCAAGCTCTCTGGCCAGTTCCAATTGACAGCATTCAATGCGAAGTTGAAGATGTTTTGATGCACACACTGAGTTATTTTCCCATCCCTTTAACATACGCGCTTGTAAATATTATGTATTTTCATTATCACCGGAAAATAGCAAACTCTGTAAGATGTCAAAATATCTTGACAGGTTGTGAACTCTTGATAAATTGTCGCCTGAACATTTGAAATATCTTTTTACTCTCGAAGTCATTTCGAAAAATTGTAAAATTGTAGAACCGTTAACTGATTTGGTCGCAAAAATATCGTCAGTTTATGTCAGTTCTCAATTTCTCTGAATGACTTCGGTAGATTGTAGACTATCAAATTTTGATGCGTATCAAACATCCCAACTGTTCAGGTTCAACCATTTTATCTCAGGTTTGTGAATTGATTAACTTTCTGTTCATTAGTTTCCATTTACTCGGGGCAGGTTCTTTAATACTCGAATAACTTACATCTGAAGAATAAATATTTGTTTTATTATAGGGTATGTGACTAATAAATCTAATTAATTCGTCAGATAGATTTCTAAAAAATATTGGACACGAAGTTTTTGCTTTAACTAATCTATAAAAATTGACGAATATAAAAGGTCTTGCGACGTCACGTCGTGGTAAACATTGTAGCGAGTAGTGACGTCACACGAGTATTCAACGCACTGCACACTGTATTGTCTTCGTTTGTTATTTACGTGAAAAAATAAAAAATGTACTGTGTAATACATTATTTTTTTTTTAATCTATTTGACAAACTAATTTGTGTTTTTTTAGTTAAATACTCATATTATTCACACACCGCCAAAATCGGCTCTTAGACCATATAATATTTAGAAGAATGTACTCGTGGTAATATTTTCAAACCCCTAGACGAGTATCTTTGTGATTGGAAATTCGATCCGGAGATTTCTGCGCCGTTTATAAAAATAGGGAGATCACAGATTTGCCCCCATCACAAGGGACTAATAAAAATCATTGCCCAAATAGGGGTGAAACCCTTTCTGATAAAATTCGTCACAGTACTAAATAAATGTCTGAAATTTATAGATCTTTGACAGTCGTTAAGGACTGTCAGAAGCCATAAAAAGTGACACCAGTCTTGTCATGAAGTGCCGTGTTACCCAGTTACTGGGTTGTGGAGGTCAGATAGCTTTATGTAAAATACTGGTATTCAGCTGAATCCGGTTAGGCTGGAAACAGACCAAACATAGTTGGAAAAGGCTAGGCAGATAATTGACACTGCCAAATATAAATGACGGCTTATTAAAAAGTACGCCAATATTTGATATCTGTTCGCATTAAAACGTAAGAAAGCACCGACACAAATAAGATTATGATAATACGTCGTGTGGATGTAAAATGGTGCTCGTTTTGTTTGGAAAGCGCGGGAACTTGGCAGCGGGATGCAGTAGGCGCTGTGCAGGCTAGGGATGGGACGTGCTGCTTGCCTATTGTGATGTCGATCTAAGTGTTCGGTTACATCGTAAGTTTTGAATTTCAGTGGTTTTAATATAAATTGACTAGGTAAGTAAAAGTTTTGTACCAGAACGATAAATATGTATATGATTGTTCATACTATGTACAATGATGAGAATACTGTGAATAAAAACTAATGTTAGTTTTTATTTGCGTTGGCATTAGGTTTTTGTATGCGTTGCTGTTTTACTTTCCTACTTAGTACTAAGTTCATCTTGTTAGTACGTAGTTTGAGTATGTGCGTTGTGAATAAATTGTATAAAAATATTTTAGTAAAGTAGACTGAGGCCAATTTATTCAATACTATTTGAGAAATATATTAGTTGAGAAATTTAAATGTTCGAGTTTTAATATAATCACAAAAACCAACTTAAGATAAAAAGGGACATTTACCAAACAAAGATTCGATCACACTAAGAAATCGCAAGTTAACTAATTAATCACTGCGACAACTATCGACGTTTTTATCGATAAACCCACAGCATCGGTGCGTCACTACGAGTCGCTGGCAGCAATGAGAGTCCCGGATCTAGATAGAACATTTATTATGGGTTTAATGTGCCAGTGCCGGGGCTCGTGGCTCACGGTGGCTGCAGCCTGGCACGATACCTGCTTCCTTTTGTGCCGAATAGACAGGTTACGTTGACAACTGATTTATTTATAAAATACTGATACAATTTGTTTGGCAAGCGCTGTTACAACACATTCATGTTGTTTTGGATTTAAGTCAGTGTCAAGTAAAATAGAAATATCTACATATATTCCTAAAATTATGTTCATTTTGTCCGTAACTTAGATTTCCAAAAATATTGTCTACGTATTTGTTTTTTCTCATGTAAACAGAAAATTAAGACAAGACTGTGTGTGTTTAAACTTCGTGTGACAAGTTGCTAATTGCTCATAAGTGACCTTTTATTCCTGAACCTCAAATTTAGATTATCTTGTTCGAGTTTTATCTTATTAAAATTTATAGATCTATAAAAAAAAAATCGTGTCTAGGAATTTTGATAATCTTCCCAGGATTCATTCCTACCGAATAAGATAAAAAAGAAGCTTATAAACGTTGTCTTCCACTGCGACCATCACTAACTTAAAATAAAAGGAACAAATTGTATTTGCAATTGTAAGCTTGTGGAGATGTGTATTGGGTGTTAATTTCCAAATCAGATTTAATCCTCAAATATATTTGTTTTACTACTTTCAGTTTTAGTGAAGGCAGTTCCGGGCGCCGCGCCGCCGCATCTTTGTTCCAAGCGCGGGTGAACCAATAAACGCATTCCTCAAGTTTAGGCGCCGGAATAAATCAGGCCGACACACGGCGCGCCGGAATGTTCTCCACGCTCTCATTTGTGCTAAAGTTTTACATACATTTACTAGCTATAATCTCAACGGAGGAGATAGTATGCGACGTCATAAATTACTTATCTACGACATGGTCTACTCGCGTGCCAATTACCATTTAGAACAGTTCAGCCTTTAAACCGTAAAGAGGTTACAAACAGACCGACCGACAGACAGAGTTTTTTTCGTATTTCTGATATTAGTATGGATTATATCGAATATCAACAAAAACCGTGCATTATTGCTAGATAAAGCACACACACTTATACTACGCGATAGTGTATTTTTACCACAAAATATTTTCGTAAACGGTGCAGTCACTCGTCCTTTGAAAGGTTCATTAGAAAACCAGCGTCAGACAGCATCAGTCTGTCTGACATATCGCTGAAATGGACCTATTTAGTGCAGCCGTGGGACACACACTTAGTTCTTGTCATAACTATCTTTTGTTTTTTTTTACCATGTACCGTGCGTGTTTCATGTATGTGCTGAATAAATATTATTCTTTCTTTCAGTCAGTATTTAAAGAGATGTTCTATTACAAACGAACAAACCATTTTACTTCTTTGTAATATGTATTCAGAACGCATAAAGTCCCGCATGAAATCGTACGGCGCTACGCCGCGGCGCCGCCAGTTCATGGAGAACATTACACCCATACACACAAAACATATAGGTAGGTTTGTGTTTTCTGATCACTGCAACGTCTTTCTGATAACCACTTGACGGTGTTTACATCAATAGTTTACAGGTTACTTCTACACAAGCGTGCTCTATTGACGACTACATCATTGCTTTCAATCTGTTGAGATAAGTGCTTAAATACGAGCACCATCTCAAAAAATGCTATTATAGTCTAAACGAATATTTACGCGATAAAATATAAGGTAAAGAGTATTATCACACAGTAATTCAGTATTATTGCATCTATTTTAGAATACCATAAGTTTAGCTATTTAAAGCTTCCTCTGTCCTACATAAATGTATTTATTTCGCTGTGCCCGACAGGGTCCGTAATGACTCACAATTACTTGTTTTTAACTTACCACTTTTTTTTTACGTGGGGAAATCCTCATTAACTTACCACCTAAGTACACATTGTAGAATGCAAATAAAGATTGAGTATTGAGCATTGAATAATTAAATAAATGTCAAGATTGAATTGTATTTGAGAGAAACACACTCAGCTGAAACCTTCCGTGAAACTGTTTAAAGTGTTTAAAGCAAAACACAATACCGTTTTTCTCGGTCCCGAGATCTAACCTGATCCCGACAGAGTAGCACTTTTAACTACTAGATCAACGAGGCGCTCAAATAATTTGTTATATCCTCAAACTTTCCTTTTACTTGAGTGTCATTGAAGGAGACTTAAAGCAGAGATCGCCAATCTTTCCCAAGAACAACACGTACAAAGTAACTATGAACTGATGACAGAATGATAGTTACCTACCCCTGGTACCCAGCGGGGGTAAGTTTTACCCTGTAAGCTATTTTTGCCGGAGGGCGCGACGATAGTTTGATGAATGTTCCCTAAACAATGTTGGAGGGACCCTCTGCTCTCACAAGTTCCAAAAGAAGGGGAAGTCCCTTTCAGTTACTTCCGAAGTTATGTTGCTTCGTTCATTATTGTCATGTTTTATTTATAAATGCTTTTATTAAAAGATCAACAAGACGTATGCAATATGTTTGTATGAGGAGTTCAGAAATTTGTTCATTATCTACTACTGAATTCTGATATACCTAAGGTGAATTGAAAGTATATTAGTTGACAGGTTTTGTTACTGTATTGTCACATTTCATATCCCAATATATCTTCTGTCCTTTTTTAGGTGGTCATTAATAAATTCATATGTCATGGAATTCTAAATATTCATTAGTTATATCTAATGAGTGGTCACTGGTAGGTACTGTCAATCACTCACTAAATATAACAGTTTTACATTTTCAGCATCCTAACTGCCGCAACAAAGCGGTTTTCAATAAGTAAAATTGTTACCACTAAGGGTAGTTGACTATACGTACAGTTACATATTTGCAAAATAAATACGGTTACTACTCACAGGACCCATCTCATCATCATTCAGCCCTGAGGATGGATCTTCATCAAACAGAACCTCCATAATTATTATTTAACTATCGGTACTTCGATCCTTGGAGCCGGATATCTATTTACATCTCACTAAAGGGTTGGTAATACTAAGCAAATACATATTATATCTCTCGGCACTCGGAAGCTTCCGTATGTGTTCGTGATCTGTAGCCCTACCATGACGTCTTAAATCCATCATGTTGCCTGTGTCAGAGAGAGACGCAGTTATACTAGACGTATAGCACTATCCCTTTTTCACACAGATATCATGATAGCATTGGCACTTCGTGGTTTGGCCCCTGAACGTATTACCTTTACTATTATTATTATACAAATAGGGAAAGAAAAAAGATGCGTTGATGACTTAAATTGTTTATTTGTTGGTTAGAAGTAATATCCAGAAGTCCAGATCCGATTAAGGCAATTCATTCACTGATAGAAAAGTATACTATCGTGTTTGATGCTACTTTCAGCTAAATGTACTTGTTCTTGTAAAAAGGTCAAGGGAGCGAAGCCACCGGGCAACGCTAGTCTCGACTATACTAAACAAATACATCGTTTCGCACTCAATGCTTTCGCATGTGTTCGTAGTTTATAAGTGGAAACCAAACAAACAGCCGTTAGTTCGTCCCTCTACATACACGGAAGCGCTTAAACTCGCGTTAAACTGACAAACTGCTATAAGAGTATTGTGTTGAGAAGGCACGCCTTTAAGTGTTATTGTGACGTCTTTATGTGTGGAAATATAATTGTTATAACTATTTTGACGACCCCTTTGGGGGACTGGTGGTATGTAATTGTGGCCTCATGGGTTGATCTTCATGGGAACCAGCGTTTGTTGGGGACCGTGCGTGGATGTTGTGGGTGATCCAATCATATACAGTCGTCCAAGCTTTAAAAAGTTATTGGTCTTAGCAGTTACGGTTACCAGGGCCTCAAGTCTGCTATTACAACAGTGTCAGAATGGTCTATCATTGATTTCATAATGGTTGATTTTGACGAGTTTGGTAATCTACTGGAGTTTCTTGTCCGTTCTTCTCCATAAGAATCTATGTACCTTTGCGAATGGACGCTAGAGTCACTTAATTTACGATAATATTTATTGATGACGTTCAAAAGTGCCGTTAATGGCCTAATTGAAATAAACATTTTGAGTTTGAGTTTGAGTTTACTAAAATAAAGGCGTCATTATGACTTTCCAATGGGCAACCACTGACACTTCATTGAAAGAAATGGCATGGAATGGTAATCTCGTACACAATGACAAATTAATGACAGACGTATGCGGTAATCTGCTAAAATGTTGACAGTTCCTTTGATCAGTGACCTACCATTAGAACGTCATTCCTTTTAATAACCAACTCGGTTATCAAAAAGTATTACGAGACCATTGGCCGACCAATGATCGACCATTATGAATTTTGCAGATTGCGAACTTTTAGCAAAATAACAATGGGATCATGTAGGAATGTCAAATTTATAAAAATAGCAGACTTGAGGCCCAGAAGGTATTGTTTTATTCAGTGATTGGTTTGTGGCGGTCAGATGAGCAGTCCATGTAAAATACTGTGTTAATTTGCATCTCGTTATGTGGAGTTTTTAAACATGAAATAGTCGCTACATAGTTAGTTGAGAAAGACTAGACAGATGTTGAACTCTAAAAGACGAAATTATCATTTTTCGTTTCACACACATCGCACCTACAAATAATTCGACCTGTTTCGAATATTAGCCAATTCCAACCTCGTCATTAATATAGCATAGTGATGTTTTTAAAATAAACATAATATTATTATTAATGGGCTGTATTATTTTATCGGCCGTCCCAACATTTATTGTTTTATGCCAATCATGCCCCAATGGACAGATATTGGTGAGCGGAATGACAATATAGTGGCACACTGCCAACACACATCGCGCCATGAACTGACGTTTGTGACAACGATCATATTATCAGACCTACTTTTTACAACAAACGATTTTATTAAAGAACCGCAACGTACAACTGGTTAAGTACATACATTTACTTAGGAGTGAATTTGACAGAGGCTTCGAACGATTAAATAATGTTTCAAACTTTGATCATCTGCCATCTAAGCTCTAGAACCCAGTGCTTCGATAAAAAGTCACACCTTGGCAAGACTGATGTCAGTCGGTACCAACACCTTAAATTGATTTTCGAGGCAGAGATAATTATTAAGCCATGCTCAAAACCTGTCTATCAAGTTTAATTAAACTCTGTTTAGCTGTTGAGGACTTTTTGATTAAATGTCACCCTCATCATTCAAGCATTTAAAACCCAGAACATACATACATACGTAGGTACTTCGTTTAAAATATCAAGTATGATTACATCAAAGTAGGATAGAATTTTCAATACCTAACTAAAACTTAAAACACTAAATCCTAAACAGTTACAAAGCCGACCCCAGCGGAAAGTTATTCGACAAATTGTTCATACATTTGGCGGTAAATCCATTGCGCGGTGAGTTGCGGCGGCGGCTAGCTCCAGTATTCTGGGCAACATTATAATATTCAGAGCACACACCGCGGCGCGGCGCTCGTCCACCACCGGTCTGTGACCTTCACACCTGCATTATGAGTGGATCTAGTGGGCGGAGAGCGTTAAATACTAAAACCCATTTACTTTGAAATGGCATTTATTTATTTTTATACTAGCTTCTGCCCGCGACTTCGTCCGCGTAGAATAGTTACTTTACACCCGATTTTGAAACCCGATTGGTTTAAAATTGACAAAGTTTCGTACAAACTTTCATCCCCTATTTTATCCCCTTGGGGGTAGAATTAATCAAAATCTTTTCTTAGCGGATGCGTACGTCATAACATCTACCTGCATGCCAAATTTCAGCCCGATCCGTTCAGTGTTTTGGGCTGTGCGTTGATAGATCACTATGTCAGTCAGTCAGTGACTTTTGAGTTATATATATTTATATTTTTGCACGAAATGGTTAAAAATGTAATTGCTATTTCAGTAACTGGTGAGGACTGTAGTTTTAGAAGACGACGATTAATAGGGAGGTATTAATAGGGGGCAAATTAGAACCGTGCTCTACTTTTGACGATTTGTACGAGTAAGTGCCCAAGTAGGCCTCTACGACACGGTGTCCTCGTCGAGCCGATTGGCGGCAGCAGCTTCTCGCTTCCCCTAGTTCACTCCATGGTCGCAGAGTTCAGAGTCGCTGGGTGAATCCCGGCCACCGTAAGCGCGGATTAGTGGATGGCGAGCTATGGGTGGCTCGCCGTCCGATAGCAACCAGGCCCGGATCCACACGCGCGTCATAGAGCTGTCAGCAAAGAAGATGGGGCTTCATAGGATCAATGCCTGCTAGGGTTGCGGAATTTGTTCGAAAGAGTTACCGCGGCCCTGGGACGTAAAGAGCATTTGGAGGAACACGGGTGGGTTTTAGTCAGTAAGAGTCTGACACTCCCTTCCGCTCCGCCCAGAGCGGGAGAAGTCATTTGATGATTTCCTATCCAGAAAAAAAAGCCTTTACGAAATCAAATAATTTGAATGTAAACTATCGCGACTGCTACAGATAAATTGATGTTTAATAAACTACGAAAATAAAATATAATGGCTATTTACTGCTGTTTTGCTCCAGTTACCTGTTTCATAGAAACTATCAATTTGTACAGGTTTAAAAGTAACCTATAACATTCGGTGATAGTGTAGCTGTCTATCAATTCAAGAGTTTAAGTAATGAGTTCTTCCAAATTATCTGCAACGAACGGACAAAGTCACCACATTATAACATTAGTTCGGATAACTATAAACATTACACGTGTAATTCCCCGAGGGATAGGCTGAAACTCCAGACAGTCTTAGAATTTACTGGTGGATGAAAAATAACGCAACTTGCTTACCAAGGAAATGAATTCAGGACCTTATGGTTAGCAGTCTCTAAAGTAATAAAAATATAGACAAAGAAAAATCGGAATAACTTCTGTTTACCGATTTCTTTACGGCCAGTATTGTCGAAAACTTAAAACCACATCGTAACGAAAAAGAACATTTCACTGGAATATCTTTTTATTCCAAAATCACGTGTGAAAAGTTACCGCTCTCACAAAACGTTGTTTATGAGCTACACAACCTCGGACCTTTATAACTCTTATCACAGCAGACATAAGCTTTAATTTCCAATGGCAAGAATTTCCAAGAGACATAAACATCTGACTCTTAAGTAGCAAGAAATAAGGTTCATTTTCGAACAGCTTGTGTTTTACGAGTGTTGCAAAGGTGTCCGCTTTTCTTTTGTTATTGCAACAATAGCCGCCCGCAGTGGCGACGTTAATTGCAGCTACTTTACCTTTGACTCTGTTAACTGTTGGCGGTAAAGGAGTGATAGTAGTTTTATTATGTTGGTAGAATGGAGTTGTTTAGTGACGGTAAGTTGGCATTGTGTGGCAAGTAAAGCAATGGCACGCGTCCACCGTTAAGGTTAAGCAACGCTTGCTGAGGTTGATCTGCAGATGGGTGGGTGACCATCCGTTACATGATATACCTACTAATACGCAAGTTGTGTGGTCCTAGTTGTCAGCTGTAGATCTTTGACTCTGGTCAAATAGACTGACAGATAGATTTAATTTCGACTTTATTCCTAATCCATACTAATATTTTTTTGTTTGTTTCTTTGTACCTAATAAGCTCCGAAACGACTGGACCGATTTTAACCATTTTTTCACCAAAGGAAAGCTACATTATGAGCGAGTTACACAGCCTATATTTTATCCCAGTATTCCTTCGGGAGCTGGAAATACGCGGGTGAAACCACGGGGCGCTGCTAGTAATAATATAAGTATGGAATTAACGACCCTCCGTCTTTTACAATCCTTTAAGCAAACTAAAGTGGAGAATGTTTTAATATTCCGCTTGAAGGCGCCGCGTCAGAGCGCAAGTAATATCGTCATAAAGCAGAGCCTACACCGACCGATCAGTCATCGCGCATAAAGGCGGGTTCAGATCAATCGATCATTCACGCGTGCTCTCGGGCTTACAGTGTGTTGTAACGACAGCGAGGTTAGCGGGCTGATGTTGGCGGGCTTGGATTTAGGAAATACTAGCTGCCGCCCGCGGCTTTACCCATGTGAATGTTAATAACGATCCTAAGGGAACATCCTCTCGGAATAAAAAATCCGATGCGTTATTCCAGACTTAATCTACCACTGCGCCAAATTTCATCAAGATCCGTTCAGCCGTTCTGACGTTATTGAGTAACAAACATACATCCAAACTTTCGCAGTCATAATGTTAACTAGCAGCACCCGGCGGTTTCGCTCGCGTAGTTCCCGTTCCCATGGGAATACGGGGATGAAATATGTCCCTGCTAGAGCTTTTCATTCGTGAAAGAATTTTTAAAATCAGTTAGTGGTTTAGGCGTTATATAAAGCGTAACAAACAACTCACATTCGCATTTATAATGTTAAAGTAAATATTAATAAAGATAGGTAGATTAGTGTACATGGTTTGCGTAGGTCTTTTGTTTAATGATCGTAAATGAATGATCAATAACACTAAATACTGCTGAAATAGTTCTATTCAAGTTTTTTGTAGCCGCCTCTTCCCAGCTGAGTGGTGGACGCTGTGGTCGCCGCCAGTCTGACCGGGGCGGCAGCTGCATGACAGAAATCTGAAATGTGGTTCCTTGGCGACACGATTCTCGTTAGTTTCTTTCTTACATTGAGTAGTTCGTTATGACTTATGTGAGCATAAATTGTACAAAAATTAAAAAAAAAACATAGTGTAAGGATTTCGTTCACTGGATAGCTAGGACTATGAGTTTAATTCGTCTTTTGATGAAGCTTTATTTATTTACTAATTTACTTCATATCCAAACCAGAGACAAGAACCAAAAACTATATTTGTGCTTTTTCATATAGATTAGCAGATTGAAATTATTAGCTTAGTAAATTCTGTTAAATTGAAAAAAAAAAAACAACAACAACTTATAAAAATACATACCCAGAAATACTTTTTCAAATAAACTAACGTTATAAAATTCTCTTGTTAACTGAGAATATTTTGGGGAATAGGTACTATAGTATTCCCCAAAACATTATCAGTTGACTACTAACGTAAAAATATTGGAATCGAAAGGATTTTTATAAAGGTAGCTCTTGAATGGTTTCCGTTATTTTTTATTGAAGCGTGAAAAATAAATAAGTGTTGCACGAAAAGAAGTATTTTTATATCATAACTGGCTTTTGCCCGCAACTTCGTACGCGCCAATCGTATTTTCCTGTTCCCATGGGAATTTCGGGAAATATTCGTAGTGTTCTCCCCTACACTCCCCAAGGAAGCTACATGCCAAATAACAGCTTTCTTCGAGCAGTAGCTGTGCGTTGTCTGTCCCTCACTCAGTAACGGAAGAGTTTTATACCTATATTTTGATTTTTATAAGTAAGCTATTTATTTTTCTTACGGTCAGCAAAACAGGCGTCTTACCGCCTGGTATAATGTTACCCAGTTCCTGTCTCGAGGAGGTCAAACAGGCAGACGCTCCATGTAAAATACTAGTACTCAGAAACATCCAATTTTACTGGAAGCCGACCCCAACATGCATAGTTGTGAAAAGACGACAGATACACAGCAGAGTCGTCCACGATGTGATATTTCGCACTGTACATTACGAGTGTCGGTATAATTACAGACACATATATTCTTGCTTTGATGCCTCTGTACACACACACACACACACCGTTTTTTCAAGGATGGTTCCTCCTAATGCCCGTTGCGTTCCAGGGCCGCGGTGACTCTTTCGTACAAATTCTGCAACCCTAGCAGAACTGACCCTATGGGAGGTCTTCTTTGCTGTCATGTCTTTGGGGCGCGCGTGGAACACGATGCGCCCTGATTGTTATGGGACGGCGAGCCACCCATCGCTCGCCGTCCGCATACATATACACCTCGCATCAAAATGGACAGCAGCGACCTGAACTCGATTCCCGAGTCGGGCAAAGAGTTATTGAGACTTTGATTCAGGATTCTCATTTCTCAATGGCATCCTGGAGTCTGTATGTGCTTATTTCCACCTTGAGCCATCAAGAGGGCCTAATACTCACATATGTATAAGTCTGTCTAATCCTTAGGTATATAGTCGTTCAGTGCCTGCTAGGGTTGCGCAATTTGTTCGAAAGAGTAACTGCGGCCCTGGAACGCAAAGGGCACAAGAAGGATCACGGGTGGGTTTTAGTCAGTAAGAGTCTGACACTCCCTTCCGCTCCGCTCAGAGCGGGAGAAGTCATTTGATGATTTCACATCCAAAAAAAGTTATACAGTCGTGGTGTAATGTTATGTATATCAAAAAGTCTAAACATAATACTCAAACTGATATAATATAATGTACATAGTTCGTATATATCAGCTTGTTCAATATTGTCGTTTCTTTCGTATGTAGATAAACAGTAACGTTGAGTCAACAAGCGCATGACACATTTGCTCAAGTAATGTTATTTAATCTGATGTATTTACGTGCCCTACTACATGATGTGTGTGTCAATATTTACTGAGTTTTTGTTAGAATAGATACAGTAAGCAACGTATCATCGTTTAGGACTTAGTCGATACGTACTGTCTGTCTGTTTGCTTTACATTATAACGGCTTAACAGATTTATATGCATAAGCATATCAGCCTTTTGATGTTCCCACTGCTGGGACACAGGCCTCCTCTCTAGGAGAGGGAATGGGCCGTAATCCACGACGCAGGCCCAGTGTGGGTTGGTGAATGTACCATGTCCTCGAATTTTTGGTTCTAGGGAATGCCGGTTTCCTCACGATATTTTCCTTCACCGTTTTGAGAGCAGTGGTGAAGAAATTTAGACAAAGTAATGCGCCTGGCTGGGTTTGAACCCGCGACCTATAATTCGTAAATCGGTGCCGATACCACTCGGCCACCACAGCTCCCAGATCCCAGAGATTTATGATGGCAATCTGGTTGACCATGTTCCGGAATACTATTTAACATAGTATAGGAGCGAGTCTACCTGACCGGCACAACCCGATAACTGGGTAATACGGAACTCTTTGACAAAGTTGGTGTCAGATTTTCTAGATTCCCAAGCAGCAAAATTATCCTATAGTGCAGATGCTATAGGCCTCCAGCACTTATAATATTCTCTTAACGGTTCTAGTATTTACTACCACGCTTATAATAGCCAGCATGGAGTAAGTTGGGCCTTATAGTATTTCTGATCTTAAACATTAACTTATAATCACTTATAGGTAGAAATTAAGGGTGCAATATAAGTTTGGGTGACCTATAAAAGTATCGCGAGGGTGTAAATGCACTCAAGAGTAGATAAACTGGTAAGCTATACTTATAACTGCTAACAAGAAGCTTTATAGAACTACTATAAATAAAGTACGCCAATAAGAGTGACAAATAGAACTAAACAAACCGGAAACTATGTGCATTTATTACCCGGTTTTATAATGGTTTATAAATTCACTTTACGGAACAATTATAAGTAATATGGAGCGGTTTTATAGTGGTATAAACCAAAATTGTTATAATCTTAACACGATTATAAAGGTTTAATTTAATATACTTAGTATCCAAAACTATATCCGTGGTGTCCTGTACAAGAATACATTGGTTTTTACTATTATCAAGGTTTTTAAAGCTCGGAAATCCCTTTTAGTCAAAAAGCGATCGACGTCCAAAACATTACCATTTTCAATGTTGACACCTAAACAAAAGAACTAAAATAAGCCACGTATCTAATAGCAATATAAAAGAACCGTCCGGTTATAAAAATATTTGCGGAACTCTAATTCCAAACAATATGGCCAAGCAATGGTTCTGATATTTACCATTATTAAACAAAGTAAGCCTATAACGGTTTGTTAATGTATTTGGGAAAACCAACTTTGTCAAAATGGCGACTTTTCGTTGTATGTCTTACTGAAACTAACATTATTTTAAAATTCAACTTAATGAAAACGCAAATTTCAAGGGGCGCGTCAAAATTTTGACTAAAAACTTATTATACTTCACAGAAAATATACGTGCGCCATGCTGTGCACATTCAAACACATTATACATCTTGATTTATTGTTAACTAACACTCTACTCATAATTTATATTCTAGATAATATTTATTAGAAATGGATATGTTTTAATCTTTACAAATGTGCGCAGTAACATTTACCAATTCACAACACTTTGTATGAGCTTGTAACAGATTCACTGTGTACATTATTGTTGTATTTGGTTCCATTAAGCGCTGATAGTTAGCTTCGCGGGAGCAAATAGTTCTACGTAGTCCAACTATAAGGTCGTTACTGTCGTGTTTGGTTCCATTATGTGCTGATAGTTAGCTTCGCGGGCGCAAATAGTTTTACGTAGTCCAACTATGAGGTTGTTATTGGTAAAAGTGGTATTCACCAATTCTACTATAGAAATTTAATTAGGTAAAATACGCCTATAAATTGGGCCCTTTTCCGTGGTTGTAATTGCTTACTATTCCTTTATAGTCCTATGAAATGGTGGTTCCAGGACAATTACTCGACCACATTTTGCTGCTTGGGTTCTGACTGCCCGTAATGATTGTCAACGATCCTCAAAAGACAGCCGGGTTCGTGCCTTCTGAGGAACTAAAGAGTCTCGGTGAGCAATGGATGGTCCCCACAAACCGATCCACGAACAGACCTTTTTTTACCGAGCGGCTGTTACAAAATTTACCAACGCAACAGAAACAATGGCAAAAATAAGAAGCCTTTGTAATGTAACTTCTTGAACGAGTTAGTCTTCCCTTTCACTCATATTTGACAGTCCTTTTTTTCCCGACTACGCCAAAGCAAACGGAGGGTTATGATTTTTACCGGTATGTATGTATGTACGTATGTTCATCTTTTCCCTCATAACTTCGAATCTAAATACTTACCATCAGTCTGTGTGTTTCGTTGTTTTTTTACCATCAGTCGGTGTTTCTTGACACCGAATTCCGAAACTAAAGTTATTTTATACTTTTTTTTAAATTTAAGTAGAAGTTGGTTGTATTTTTTGCAAAAAGGTTTTACTATTCATATCCCACAGCTAAATTAACATGATTCCCTTATTGACTGGTTGCACTACTAACGGTTAAGGAGTTACTTTGTGTGACTTCGTAGATCAAGTGCAGACCAGCTCATAGTTAAATATTCGCTTTGCTTTGGAATTGACATAAACCTAACATTATCTCACTTTACTATATTTTATCGATTTTTATGTTGTCGCTAGTCAAGCATAAACTAGTGATAGAACAGTTATATTATATTTGAAGTTCAACGTCAATTGCAAATTCAGTATATTTAACTAATCTCAACGCAATAAGAATCATGAAGACCGGTTCATATACAAAAAAGTTATGCTCAAAAACATAATTGACTGGTAGGTGCATATCTGTGTACCCCTTCCCAGCATACCGGCGTGATATTACGTTATTAACTGGTGAATAAATAATCTGAAATGCGGTTTCAGTACCTAATCCCGAAAGACTTACTGTAATTTTTTGAAGAGTTCCGTTTCCTCCGAAGTTCTTCATCAAATCTTAATGGCATTAGCACGGAAACACATTTTTGAAACAAAAAAAGAGTCATCCATATCGGTTGACAACAGGTGAAAATATCGCTGGTGAAACAAAAACATCAGTCGCATTGTCAATCCTATTTTTGTAATTAAAAAAAAATACGCAAATAGTTATAAGATAGCTTTAATTTCGGTATTTGGTGTCAAAAAACGAAGAAACAACCAAAAACACCATAGGTACCAACATATTTTATACATTTTTAGCATTTTTTATTTAGGATTCGATTACATTTTTTAAAAGTATTTTAGAGCGTGATATTTCATAAGTCGGGTTTTAATTTTTGTTCTTACTTTTTTCTAAAGCTCAATATGCATATGTACGTATGTATGCCAAAATTATATTTGCTTCCATATAACAGCATAAAACAAAAGGCACTCGTCTCCCCGGCTTCCATCTACCACCACAGAGCAATTACGACGTCTTTATTTAAAATGGAAACGAAATAAAATTAATGAGTGTACGTAATGTAAATTGTTACCATAAAACACGAGCGCTCGTGATTTGATTTACTTTTACACAATAATTAAGGGCGGATTAAAGTGTCATAATAAATGTTCGTTTATTTATACTTAATTTTGCCTGCAAGCGTTTCAGTTTTATCTGCAATTCGACTTTATCCGATTCGATTCGACTACACAGATTGAAAATATTAGGAGGGTATATGCCGTACAGGATTTCATACAAATTTTCAATCCTTATTTTCCGAAATGATTAAACCGATTATAATAAAACTTTACACACATAAGCTGGTTACATAGGTCTAAAAAGTTAGTTGAAAACATTTTTGATAAATAGTGTTACAGTTTAATTAAACCCATTTGAAATTTTTCATGCAAACATAAATTTCCAGTTATCTTTTTTGAAATAAGTCATTTCGAAAATGTTTTAACAAACTTTTTAGACCTGTGTGAGTATGATGTCTTTATCCGTCACTTATGTTGTAGTAATAAAGTTAAAGTTACCAATATATCCTGCTTATATGTGTGAAGTTTAATTAAAATCAGTTCTGTAATTTCGCGAAATAGTGACTTGAAAATGTGTATGAAATGCCATACGGCGGACACGCTCTTAAGGATCCCAAAGACTGACACGTGACAACGTGGCTACGTAACTTAGTTGTTACTGCTAGTTATTAATTTATTTTATTTTTGTTACTTCTTGCGTGACTCTTAGATAAACACATAATCTTTCTTCTTTTTTATCTGACATCAATGTAACATTCAACGGTCTACGAGTACTTGCGAACAAAAAATGGTGGTTGCATTGTCGCTTAGGACCTGTCTGCGGGAGCTTTTACGACTTTAATGTGTGTACTTTTTAACTCCAAAACTAAACGCGGCTAAAATGTCGTCAGTTTTACCATGTTTGCATTACATTGTTATTACTCATTATGTAATGGACTTTTTAAAGAAGTCGTTTTATTCTTAAAATTATTTTCGTAACATTTTTGGTTGAATAATAACATACACATAAGGATGGATTTCCTCTATTTTCGGTCACATTTCCCGATTCTGGGTCATGATGTCGTCAACTCATTTTTGGCCCATATAATGCAACAAACAAAAGGTACATATACATGAAAGAAGGCGGAAAATTTAAATCTGCTTCCTGATAGATATATAACCTGAAGAGTTAGGTTATTTCTAGGCAAGCGTGAATTAAGTTAACTACCATCGGAGAGTTTATACAAATAACTTTATTTAACTGACAGAGTGACAGTGGAGATAATAATGTCTTAATCTTAAAGATACAATGTACTTATAGCTAAATTATGCTAAGATGACAATAAAATTGCTGCGTGACGACAATGTCCTACATTAAAATTACTTACTCACTAGATTTGGAAGAAGCTGTATTGCTGACAAAGCTAATTGTAGTAGGGTTACCACACTTAACTTGCCATCATGTGAAATAGTGATCAAACGTGACCCTATCTACATCTACACTAATATTATAAACAGGAAAGATTTGTATTTTATGTGTGTGTATGTTTGTAATGAATAAACTCAAAAACTACTGTGCCGATTTAAAAAATTCTTTCACCATTAGAAAGCTGAGTAATAAAAAACACCCTGAGTAACATAGGCTATATTATTTTTATCCGTGTATTGCCACGGGAACGGGAACAACACGGGTGAAACCGCAGGGCGCTGTTATTCAATAATAAGTATCGTAATAGTTTTGTACGGAACCTTAACTCAGTTTTTTGTAGTGCTAAGCTAAGTAGGTACCATAGAGTGTTTTGAAGTCAAAGTCAAAGTCAAAACGACACTTTTGAACGTCATCATTAAAAGTTATCATAACTAAGTGACTCTAGCGTCCATTCGTAAAGGTAGATTCTTATGGAGAAGAACGGACAAGAAACTCCATAACATAGCAAGTCTAGCTTGCTACTACAAACCAATAAGGCTGTATTCTATAAAGTGGGTCGGGCTAGTGCAGCTCGTTGTGTCGCCGGAGTATCGGAGGAGGGCTGATTGCAGCCAGAACCCCGCCAGCTGAGATTGGGTCATTTATTTGGACAATTCTAACGTACGATGGTAATTTGGGAACTACGATTGTCCAATGTTGTTCTGTAGCAAACTTAGATTTTCGGAATTTTATCAATCGAAGTTGTGTGTATTTCGTTTATTCTTTAAAGATTTGATCTTTAAACAGGATTTGATACGTTCTTCACTGAAAATATTCAATTCAGAAATGTTACACATCAGTAAATAAGGAACAACAGAGCTTTATAATACAAAGACCCTTATCATATATGCCTTACAGACGATCACACATATTTATATAAACCACAAAAATACACTATTGTACACAAAGTGTCGGCGTCGTGTTACTCTGCGTGGTGTCACGTAGCTTTCCGCGGAATCGCCGATACACGACACCCTTCGGCCAAAAATCTTCCTTGAGGAAGGTATCAACATGATGAGAAAAATAACACAGCGCCGCCTCCACCAAGGTTTGGACTGAACTTAGGTATATCATAAATCTAATGTAATATAAGGCGAGCCTATTGCCATCGAGGAATCACAAACCCAGATTGCGAGCATCAACTGAGGAATTCGTATCGCGCCGAAATCTCGTGCTTTACAACCATTAGACCATCATGGAACTCGATAAATTACAACTAGTCTAGAGCTTCTGGTAGCGGCTTTGCCCGCGTAAAAGTAAAAAATGATCTCAAGGGGACGTACTCCCGAGATAAAAGTATCTTGTCCTATACTAGGACATGGTTTGTCCATGTGGCAGATTCACCCAAATCCTTTCAGCCGTTAAGACGTGAAGAAATAACACAGAGAGGTAAAAGAGACAGACCGAGCATTAAAATATCCATCCACACGCACATAACTCATATATAATATGTTTATAAGTACCTATGTACATATGTCTGTGTGCACCTAACACCTCCGTTATTAAACCTCGCGCAGCGCACTGTCGAGATTGGCTCAGTTATTATTTGGGCAGCTGGTCGAACGCTGCGTCATTTATTGGACGTTGTAACTCGCTGAATGGCTTGTTTTCAGCAGTTCCGGCGAAACTGGCCAAACGGCTGACATCCGCGAAATAACGCAGAAATATCGGATTTATTGCCAGAATACTAGAAGAATTGACGTTTTGTTTCGTTCGAAAATCTTTTATGTTAGCAAATAGGAATCCATTGAAGGATTTGCTAGGTGCGAGTTTAAACTTTTACCAGTCTAAACTAATAAGAAATTTGAGACTAATCAAATAAATTGGTACGTTGCTTGTTTGTGGGGAAACCGACTAGGCTAATTGTAGGACAATTTAGGAAAAACAAAAATACCAGCCCATTGTAGTTTAGTAACAGTCCTTTATGCAGTACGTAAAATGCAATCTGCGGAAGTATTGAACCGATTATTAATTTCGTTCAATGATTTAAAGTCACGCCATTGCTTGTTCTGGATAAAAATTCTATAGAAATTACCGGACAAGTGCGAGTCTGACACGCGCACTGAGGGTTCCGTACAAATTCGTATGGAGATGTTCGTGTATTAAGGGAATCGTGTTCCGTTTATATTGAACATAGTCTACTGAAGTTTATACAGTATAAAAACACTCTCATTACTCTGATGAAACTATAAATACGATTGAAGGACAAACTTAACTGTGTAGTTGAAAAAAGTTCTAGCATACATCGACAATATGAACATCACGGTCATTTCTTCAACTGCAAATATAAGTTTGTAATCGCAAGAAATGATTTGTTTTATATGATAAAACTACAAATCATAATGCTTTCAGACTTTTTCCATTACTTGATCAAGTCAACGGTAAATACGACTGCGTTTGACCAATATCTCACCTGATGTAAAAGCGATGATGTGGTCATCGGTCAATGATGAAGCACGCTTGTCTAGAATTATTGAATTAACCAAATTCACTCTTGCAAAAAGGATGCATAAATAGCCGTATTTTTTATTGCGCTGATATTCTTAGAGCTCCAAAATACCACCGACCTTGATATAAATTGGTATTTATTGAATTAAGGTTTGCTGGTATGTACTAGTACCAGCCCGACGATATTATATATTTGCTGGTACCAATTTGGTACTAGCCGGCCGATAGAGTTTAATTTCCACGAGTTCCTAAGAAAAAAGGTCGTTACAAAAACAAAGAAATGTTCCTATAAGGGTTCCGTTTATTCAATTTGAGGTACGGAACCCTAGAATGGAATGGTTGCTTTACAGTAAACCACATGGGTAAAGCTGTAGGACAAAGCAAGTTATGTTAAAATATAATTACAACATAATGGTCAAATACAAAAATAATATTTAAAAAAAACTTGCTCAGACCCTAAATCGTTCTAAGAGCCCCAATCTCGCCAACCACACTTGAAGCCACTAAACCAACGAGCCACTTACCCGAATAAGCAGCCCGTTCTACAATCTCAATATTACTCTGTCATAGTATAAACAGGGGTAGTAGGTTATCTCCGGCCTAATTCACGATATAATTGCCTACTGTCTTAGGGTTGTCACTTTAACACATCTCTGTATAACTAATTCAGTGATCATTAGTCAATAAAGTTCAACAATGGTTTGATTTTACAACTGTAAGTACTTACCTACTTAGTTACTATACCTACAATACTGAGAAATCGGCATAACTAAACGTAAACAAAGCAATAGCGGCAAATCAATTGATAGATCAAAAGTACCTACATAATAATATATTCTAGTAGGAAATTAGGCCTACCTACCTACTTTCTCTGTGTGATAGAAAACTAATAAAAATAAGTAAGTAGGTATCTCATCATCAAGTAAAAATTATATGCTAGAATAAGTGACTAGCTTACCTTTCCTGTTCATTAGGTAATCTGAACAGAGATAATTCTGGAATCGATGAATTATTGAGACACCCAAACACACAGCAATACGTTCTCCTGCGACTGTCAGACATTTTTTATTTATTTAGCGGTGACGCGCGAACCTCGTGCAGTGTTAGCCCCGACTGGCGCACTGAGAAACGGGTCGAGACTTGTTAAAGTGTGCGTGCGTCGACGCATAGATACTATGGCGCACACATACAAGCCGCGCGCGGTGCGTTTGTATGAAGATAAACTACTACCCCTGTTTATACTATGACTCTGTAATCAAATACCCTCCGATACTCCCCGGAGCGCCGTCATATAGATCCAACATGTTCATGTACGACATACACATAGCTAGTACATAGCTCACCTGTACATTAACATCACAATATTATCTCACGAATCGGTCCGTAATATCGGCCCACAGGGACGTTCCTTTTATCTGCCCGCGGCCCGATAATTGCGATCCTATAAATCTATAGTACAATAAAATTCGGACAGTAATGAATGTACGAGAATGTAATATTTTTACGTTTAATTGGATTGCATTGGACCATCGAGGTAGTTACATATAACGAATGACTTGTTTTAAACAAGAAGTCAAAAACTGATATGAGGATTGTCATGGTATTTTACGTTCTCAGTGTGAAACAGACGAGGAACGCGCACCTCCCGCCGTATAATACTTCTAGGTACTACGTAACATAACTTATTGGTCAGTTTATTACTATCAAACTTATTATTACATATGCTAGGATATGCCAAAAAGGATACGATTATAATGAAGCCTGACTATCTTAATTTAAGATGGTCTCATTGGATTTCTCAATCATTGACTCCATGACATGATGACATGTAGTGATTACATAGTATAAAACAAAGTCGCTATCCGCCGTCTGTCCCTATGTATGCTTAGATCTTTAAAACTACGCAACGGATTTTGATGCAGTTTTTTTTAATAGATAGACTGATTCTTAAGGAAGGTTTATATGTATAATACATGCATATTATAGTAGAGAAAACATTAGTATTTACATTGCATCCGTGCGAAGCCGGGGCGGGTCGCTAGTATTCCTATAAACTACTCCGATGCAATTTTGACTGTCCCCTATTTCTATACGAGTACAAGTTTCAGTTTCGGGCTCCTGCTAGAGTCACTAGTACTTCTTACTTCTTTACACCCTCTACTCGGCAGGACAGTACTTGGTGCAAACTCTATCATTCCTCCTCTTTGAAAATTGCTATATAGTTCCACTATGCACGTCAGTGTTTAATTTCATGTATTTGTTACTTTTGTTGTTTATTCACGGTAATAGGCTACACTAAGAACTACCGTTTTACCCAGTTAATGGGTTGTGGAGGTCTGGTAGGCAGCCGCTCCACGTAAAATACTGGTATTCAGCTGAATCCGGCTTGTCTGGGAGCCGACCCCAATATAGTTGGGAAAAGGCTAGGCCGATGATAAATAGGCTACGCTTTATTTCTACGCGGGTAAATACTAGTAGGCTTATTTTTCTGATTGATGGACCTTAGTCCATCCAAACACTGAGTTTTTTACAGAGTGCTTTTTACAAGTCAGACTGTCCTATAAAGAATACAGGCGTAATGTAACATTATTGTCTACCCATACATAGTCACAGCTACCATTTCACTGACCTCTGTAGTTAATTTAGCAAATGACATAATAGTCCGGACGCAATTGTTGGTCATTTATAATGCCAGGCTCCGGAGCTCGCGCGCCCCATGTCATCCCACATGTCAGTCGTGTGGGTACTATGTGCTAGTTTGTTGTGTTTTGTGCTGGGTTGGTTTATTTTATTTATTGGTGACATAAAACAGTCACATGTTTAAGAAACAAGAAACAAGAAATCTTTTAGACTTGCATCTCAAACATGTAACCTACGCCAATGTCCACGTATGAACAAAAGAATAATAGTGTGAAGGACTGTGGGAAGGGTTTACAGATCGATAGAAATAGAAAACTGTTTTAGATTTTATTTTTATACCTATAATTGTGCTAGCTTTTAAACTCGGCTTCACTCGTGTTAATATAAATTTAAGCCTCCCCAATAATCGTATCCAGGGTCCTATCTAACTCCGTACCAGAATTTATCAAAATTGGTTGAGCAATTTATCAGCGAAAAAGTAACAAACTTACTTTCTCATTTAATCATCCGAAAGATAGTTTGTTCTTTGTAAACGGACAATTTATTAATTTTAATGAACTATGATTAATCATAAGGCGATTAATTAATAACCTCACTCCAACCTCACTAGTTTTGCAATCCGCAATAATATCGCTAGCCCCGGGCAATAAAGCGGTAAACACCGGTTACGCCCTTTTTAATGTTATTTGATTTTTGGCTTCTCTGAGTATCAGTCTATCACTCTAATTTTTTTCATATTTTTAATACAATATTTCAATGGAATAAATGACAATAACAGCTTTATTGAATGGAAAATTCTCTCATGACTAAATTATGTATTATTGCATTACTCTAAGAAACATTACACAAAAAACCGTAAACATTTAATACGAACTAATCATAAGAGATTTTATTCTGTACAAGCTATTACGCCTTTCTTCCCGGAAATTTATTGTAATATTACGAAAAGTAAAGGGAATAAAATGCCACTCTGTGGTACCCTGGCAGAAGTACTACCACGAAGATGATGTATCTCCGTTGCATATACGTTGCCGGCGACCAAACAGGTAACTACGAAACCAGTCAATCACCGATAGAGATACATTAATGCTAAGAAAAACATCGAAATCAAAAGCGTTGTTGAAATCAAGTAATGCCAAGACCGTTACATTACCGCTTTCCATGGCTGACCTAGTATCTTCAGTAACATTCAGAAGCGCTGTATTAGTGCTGTGACCAGGACGAAAACTGGACTGAAAGGGGTTGAGGAGATTATTTTTGGATAGTAAAAGACTAATTTGATTGTGGATTAACTGTTCTAGGACTTTTGATAGGAATGGTAACACGGATATTGGACGGAATTCAGAGAAGGATGTGGGGTTGGACTTTTTGGTCATGGAATAATTTGAGGTAGATACAGAAAAGTTGAGGATGTGGCAAATAACGGGAAGGATTAAGTCCAGCACGGACGATAATATTTTGCGACTGATACAGTCACTTCCTACTGCATTCGAGGTAATCGATTGTATGCCGTATACAATTCATTATATTGACTCTTGTTGTGTTTTACCAACCCCCCATGATCTTAGAAAATTCCAAACTTTGGATGGGTCCCCATTTTGGACAGAGTTTTGAATGTGTTGGCGCTTTGCATTCCTACATACTTTATTACAGCGATTGAGGATTGCGGCTTATTTGTCCCTATTTACATCAGTGCAGACGTTTAAATTTCGACTTTGCCGTAACCTTCTTGATCATCAACTTTTTAATGTCATCTGTCAGCCACTGCTTTTACCGCTCAAACAGGTGCGTGAAGGTCATAATAGCTGCACTAGTTGTGAAAATTTTACTTACTCGTCGACTGACGTGGATGCAAACAGGGGAGACCAATCTATATTTCTCACATCCTCGCAAAGACTGTCAATGTAAATCCCACCAAAATTACGTTGCATAAAAATTTAAGCTTTTGTGGCCGAATTTTATATGAAAGGAAAATTAGGTAATGGTAGGAAAAGGCTTCAGCTGAGCATTGACCATGGTTAGCGATGTGATCAAAACAAGAATCAAGTCAAGAAGTGAAGAAGTAGAGTTTTGAAAATGGCTCACCATTTTCAAAACTCTACTTCTTCACTTCTTGGCACTTAGTGGAAGAATTGAAAGATTATTACAAGCAGTAATATTAGTTAGAGACGAAGAGCGATTTTGAGGAGGCAAATATTAAGTCACCCATGATTATACTGTGACTGTAAGAAGGAATCAAGATTTCTAGGAGTTTTTTCAAATGAGGAAAAGAAGTTGATATGTAAAGGTTTTGACCATTTTATTTTTGTTTCCAAAGTATAACAGCTAATATAAATTATGTGATTTTATTTAAATTAAGGTTAAATCAATAATTTTTTTTAAGTGGTTTTTGTGTTTGTTTCCAAAGTTTATTAATTAATAAAAATTATGGTAACTTAGTATTTTTCTTTTTTAAGGGGTTTTGTGTGATTGTTTCTTATTTTTTTTTTTTTTTGTGATTTGTAAGGTTTTTTTTTATGAGTACAAAATATGAAACCTTCTATTGTTAGCGAAGTAGACAAAATATTGTAGTTAAACTATGGCGTCAGACCGATTCAGTCGGGGTTCACAGACGAAAGTATTCATTTAAAATTTAATGAAACAAAAATAAGGTAGTGGTAACATATTAATTTTGTAAAATACTGTCTAAAATGGTTAAAAATAAAAATAAATCACATTATTAGATCGGTCTGTTACAATGGTTACATAAAAATATGTTTTATTGATAAGATTCTAAAATGGCGATTAGTGAATGATACATCTAAGATTGGCTATAAAATTTCCCTGAAGAAGGTGGTAATCGTCTAGTACACTCGAGATTTAAAGTAGAAATTACGTCGTATTATTTTCTTACATTCTTGAATCTCAGTGGTCGATGTGTTTATAAAGACATTAATGATGTTACAATTGAAAGAGGATCGTCTATAATTTGTATTATACATTTTTTCAATTATTTCATTAAATATTTCTACTATGACAAATATTTTTAAAAGGTTATATTGGTAAAAAAATTAGCTTTCATTTGACATTTTGAACGTCTGTTTTGGATCACTGTACGCTGCACTATAAACAAATTAGCTTCTTTTATTTCTCCTGTAAAATTCGATTTTTGATATTACCGCTTTATTGCCCGGGGCCAGCGATATATACATAGGTGTCATGAAGAATTAAAAAATTCTTGTATATTTTCAAGTGAATCGCAAATGGCAGAGTTTCATCCAAACTGGCCATCGATTTATTTTTTCTCTCAGACAAAAGCTAGCCGAGTAATTGAAAAGACAGTCAAATGAATAAAATATAGAGGACTCATACCAAAAATAAGTTCCATTAAAATATTTCAATCCTACCCATCTTTGTAATCCAGAGAGTTTGTAATAAATGTTATTAGTCTGGTCTGTTGAATGCGACGCTACGGTCAAAAAGATTCCATCCCTTTCTTGTTCAATTGAAATTCTCTCGATTCCGTCACCAGTGCGATATGAAAGAGAGATGGAACACATTACGACAAGGACGGACAGAATCCTCCAGTAAAAACTTCTGCGAACAAAAAGACTAATAAAAAGTTGGTCCTTTTGGATTTAATTTTTACAAGTGCTGGAGGTTGTTATGACAAATATGGAAACAGAAGTCTTAGTTCTTTTCAGCCTGTGACGAATTATTTTGCTTGGCTAGCGATACACTGAAAAAAAGTACAAGAACCATCTAAAACAGCAGGATATCAAATACACACACAAATAAGAAATTCCGTACGAAGAAATCCAATAACACTGCCTAATTTAAAAATGTAATCTTGGACCTCATTCTTAGCAGTCAGATCAATATTACAAGCTGTCATTAATTGTTAGCCAAACTCATTCTTGAATATCATGGACACTCATAGAAAACGTAGTCATCAAGGCAGTATAATAACATAATTAATAGAATGCTATAAGATAATCAACTTACTGTAGTCCTTCTTTATATCTCTACTATGTGACCCCACGCTACACGCCAGCAGCGAACGTATAAAATTAATCAAATTCCATTTCCGCGCACGCTAGTGTAATGACAGTAATCATGCGACTGTAGTTAGTGAAGCAGCCATGTATGGTGAACAATAGAGCATTGACGATTGTCATTATCATTTGCTGCTTATCTTTTATCCAACTACACTCGTGAGCAACAACGGTATCAGCGTTACTCCAAACAATTTTTTTTTAATTGGACTGCCAAGCAATATGGTGATTGTTAAATTTATGTCTTTTGTTTTTACGCTTCATGACATTAGGTGAATAATCTTTGCCTGTGATATTTAAATGGTTGAAAGTTAACAAAATTACCTTTCCAATGATATACCACAATCCATAAGTTCATTGCATAGAAATTGTAAAAAACTTGTTTTAAGCAATGCTCGATTTAATGATTCCAGTTTATTGCACACGAATGTATATTATAACTAGATGCTTCCAGTCTAACTAAATGCAGCTCAAATCTGTTTTCCACGCGGAACGACTATTGATTAATACGAATCTTTTTTAAAAAAAAACAAAAAAAATAGCATTTTGTATGTTATACCTAAAAGATCAAAAACACCTCAAATATCAAACCATTTTCACAGATTGTAACTGTGATGCGAATTAGTAGAATCGGCCCCCAGACGGTCATCTGTTAGGTACCAACAAATGAAATCATTATATAGAAAATTGAGTATTAGAAAGAAGCTTTCACGGACGACAATGACGACGATCCACTAAGTCGTTTTTGTTATAACTTGTTTCATCTCAAAAAAAAAACACTACCAATTATTTAGATACTTCATAACTGTTAGGATTCAAAAATTTCACCTCCAGCTAATTTATTAAAAAACACTAAACTGGACTAAGTGAAATCCAATTCCATTTCTGTTAAAAACATTTATTATAAAAAAAGCTGGGCAGTCAGAATCAATTGTACATATTTCCATCAATTTGTCATTCACGCGACGTTCTCGGAACAATTAAACGTGGCCGCACGTCAGCCAGTTAGCAACAACTTGACGCACAGTTATCGCGTCATAACAATATAGACGTGGAGACTGGACGGAGCGTTCCCTTTGCAATATAAAATGAAGTGGATATTGCCATTCACATCAAGTTTGACAAAGATAGAGAAATCTTGCGGTCTGGTCGTATATTTTGAACATACCTCAAAAAAAAACAAGGAGAGTTCCAATTCGTTATCTGTATCTCTGTTCAGAAATATAGGTACCTAACTTCCTATTATTGAAGTTTGAAATCCATTTAAAGAACACAGTTTATGTATTTGAAAAGTACAAAAAGGCTTTTCTTCCTTCCTATGACATTGCAATACTAAAATATGGCAGGTTTATAGTGTCTGTGTGTGTCTACTTCCAAAAATGTCCAGTTGTATGAGAGCTATGCTCAGTCCATTCTCCAAGTCTACGGTTTCCGCCAACTTGAAGCATAATTATCGTATCATAAAACGGTATTATTTCAAACGAGGACTATTAAGTTTTGGGGCGTTTATAGAACATTCTCGAGGGTAGTTTTAACTAGAGGTGTTCCTGAGCTGTTTCGAGGACCGTTTAGAGTTTAGTGGAATATTAAAGTTAATAGGGGTGAGATTATGCTTTCTGTGTTTACTACACATAAGTGTTGTTTTGTTTAAATCCTATAATTTTGCGTAAGGACTTACAAACTAATGTGACTTTTGCGATTTAAAATATTATAATATGAGCTTTTTTTTTTGTAATAATGGATAGTCTCGCATTTGAGGACTATCTCACCTGATGGTAAGCGATGATGTGGTCGACGATGGAGCACGCTTGTCTAGAAGTAACCTATTCACTGTGCAGTACTAACCTCAACTTATTAACATCACATATGGAGGAGGAGGGAATATAATTATTTGTCCACTTGTCAGAGCATAGCATAAAGCATAATCAGCCTTTTAATGTTCTCACTGCTGGGACACAGGCCTCCTCTCTAGGAAAGGGAATGGGCCGTAATCCGCCACGCGAGCCCAGTGCGGGTTGGTGAATGTCACATGTCTTCGAATTTTTGGTTCTAGGACATGCCGGTTTCCTCAAGATGTTTTCCTTCACCGTTTTGAGAGCAGTGGTGATGAAATTAATTACACAAAGTAATGCGCCTGGCTGGGTTTGAACCCGCGACTCAAAGCAGCTGTTTGTCAGAGCAGCAACAAATTAAAGATGCAATAATGATGTGTCTACACGTTCTTACAAATTCAAACACAATCTTTTTCCCTTACAACTTTAGTCAGAAGTGAGTGCACGGTTCGGATTACTATGGAGAAGAAACGAAAAGAAACTACAAGGTTTCTTTATTATTATTTTTAATGCATTATATCAAGTAAGTTTATAGCAAAAACAGATGTTATGCTGTTTGCCCAGATGTTAGTTCATATCGTAGCAAATTACATCATAAAATTATGAATAAAGAGCTTCACGATATCTTCCAGTTACTCAGTTAAAATAATGAACTTGTGTAACATTAATGTCGCGGTCGCCGGTTCGGCTCCCAAGACGAACAAGTTGAATTGCGTTTGTTTGTTAGAAAATTGACAATTATAGCTCAGCACCGGCTGGAACTCGCTCCACAGTTATATTGTATTAGTTGAGTTGCCATACTGGTTTAGAAACATAACTTTATTATTGACTAGCTTTCTCCCTGGGCTGCGCTCGCCTTTGACTGTCTCCAGGGACACGTCACAAAATACACGGTTCTGATTTAATACTGCTTTAGTACTGTATAAAGTTCATAATTATACTTAAACTTTATAAGAACAAAAAGCGAGCAACGTCTACTTTTCTAAATAAAAGAAGAAACAGCGTCATTATAATAAACGAAAGGATTACATGAAGCGCTACGTTAGCGTAGCCCGTAGCGCTACGGCGTAGCTCGTAGCACTACGGCGTAGCATGACGTAGCCGTGCGTAGCAAACTATGTGGATTTAGTCCAGCTTTGTCGCTTTTGGTAGCATTTTGCTTTAAACTGTAGACAAAGTATATAATTATACATATGTTTTAATAGAAAATAGAAAAATGGCTCGTAATTACTGTAGCGGTAGTGTTCAATATACATATGTACCTAGAATAGAAAACTCCATTATAAAAAATAAATAAATAAAATAAATATCTTGGGACAACTCACACACGGCTATCTGATCCCAAGCTAAGCAGAGCTTGTGTTATGGTAACCAGACAACTGATATACATACTTATATAATTTATAAATACATACATATTATAGATAAATCACACCCAGACACAGAACATTACAGTACATTATAGTAGTCGGTTTAGTTTCTTATTATTTTGAACCAACTAAATAAAAAGTTTAGGTAGTTTCATGTCGCTAGTACTTTATTCTTGTTACTATTGGAAAAGAAGAAAACAAAATCAATCTGGAAAAAAAAATCCTCAAAATTTAAATTACCAAGACTGGACATAAACTTAAATAAAGAAATAATTTTAAACCGAGTTTCACACTGAAACATTGCCAGATACATAAACTAAACGGCAGTCTCCCAGTCGCCAGTACTGCGCCACATTAGAACGACGACTTTGTTTTATAACGTAACACCATTCCGCTACTACATTATGCCGTAAAGTTGTAATTACACGTTTGTTACTGTAGGTACTTATGTTAGTAATTCCATAGATAGTTTTATTCGTTTGATTTGATTTTGCTGACTAGATAAAGCTTCGGTTTAGCATTAAATAGTTGCGGATTTATGATAAAATATAGGGACGTCAAAATAACATACAGAATTTTTCAGAAGTATGGTGAACTGCATCGGATTCCTTGAAATTTGTTTTGAAGCAGCGGTAGAACTACAAGGAAATATATAATATGACGCCAAGATTTAGTGAATGAGCTACCACTGAAGTTGATAACATGTGTAAAATATTAGATTACATGTGAGTACTATATACCATAAACTATATTTTTTATGTATGTCTGACTGGAACGTGCCCTGGCGGTGGGGAGTGTCATGCTCACTCAAAAGTCTCTCTGATGGTGGCGTATGTGTTTCATTCATGATTTGGCTCCGTCAGCTGGGACGGGTCATCTCTCAGCGCCACGGTTTATTTTAATTATTTGTACTTTAAATTGTTCCTTTCACTTTGGCCTACCTGTATCATACACGTCTTTCTACATCGTTCTCACATATAGGAATAACATCAAGAAGAACAATGTATCCACAACATTGTAACAATTTATTGATTTAAAAGAGTGTCCGTGAACATTATAAATATGTCATTGTGACAATAGTATTTTTTTAGCAGTTGGTAATGTAAATTGTATAAATTAGCAAAGTTTTAGTAACGCACACATATTTTTGTAAAAACAAAATTTTTAATTTGCTCACGAGAAGAACTTCCGACAAACTGTTTTGCAGTTTGGAATAGTTTATTTATTGTACTATATTTTGTAAAAAAAAAAACAATGTAATGAGAATCAACAATTGACCGCTAACCGACAGTTCGAGCTAAACCGGGCACTCACTTTGCTGTGTCACACCAACTTAATAAGTTTAATTATCAGACCTTTCGCATTCGTTTGTTGACGAAATTAAGTTTTTTAACTTAATGGAGTGTTTTACTGGCTGCTTGGAGGAAGCATCTATTTAGGACTAAAAAAGTCCTTGTCCTCGTTGGTCCTTCGAGTCGGTATTTTAATTTTATTAATTGATTTTGATATAAATACAACCTTGTCAATGAACAGTATTATATTCATGTATTTAATCGTTGACACGTACACTGCAGGGTTCTCCCATAACCTGAACCGCTAAGCCGTATTAAACTGTCGACTGTACTCAATATTATAATGTAATACTATTACTTAGAGTCGTTAGCCGTTTAGCGTAAATGTTCTTATCGTTCTTAGGTATGTTATACACATTATGGAATAATTTTCGACTCATTTTTAAAAATAAATGATTATTTAATTTAATCATTGAACTTTCGTTTGTTTCGAGAGTTCGTTTGAGAGAGAGAGAAAAATAATCAACATTCTTCATTGGTGCTCCGCTCCTATTGGTGTTGTCCTCTATAAATTGCCCATCTAAAACTGAAGGATTTTTTTCAAATCGGATCAGTATTCCTAAGATAAGCGCGTTCAAGCAAACAACAAACAAACTCTTCAGCTTTATATATTAGTATAGATAGCGATGTTAAATGACAAAAAAATATGTCGATTATTTTTTAATTGAAGTTTTATTTTTGCTATCTAAGAAAATAACAAATTAGGTTCTGTTATATCAAAACTCATCCGAAATAGCTTCAGTGGTTTAGGCACACGTCTCGATATCATAACAAAAAGGCAGATCTACTTTTGTATCTATAATGGAATCGGTATGATCAATATTCCATACTGTGGAAAGTACCTATGGATGCGAACCGTATTTTGTCCGTTGAGGTCATCCCGTATTCTCTTCGTTTATTCGGTCCATATTCGTGAAATGAGCATAGTTGTGAGTAGAACAGTATGTACCAGCACTAGCTCTGAGTTCGGGCTTAAGTTAGTCGGCAGCAGCGCACCGCAGACCGCGCCGGCCGCACTGCTGCTCCGCTTCATATATTTGTGATGCCGAACTGTGTGCTGTGGCATGACTGACGACTTTTGTATTAACGCGCTTTGAAGACCTGAAGTTACTGTTGGGTTGATCAACTTTAAAAAAACCTCAGGAGTATCTTAAAACGGAGTATAATGTTACTCTAGACATGTTAAAGAAATAAATTAAAATAGAACAGAAAATAATTAGCGCGACATGCGCGTCTTGTCCTTGGTGAGAGCGGAAGAGAGACAGGATGGCCGCCGCCAGCGCAGACTGCCCGTCGCGTTCCACCCGTGACGCATTGGCGACTTTTTACATTACAGCGTTTCAGCTCCGTTGCGAACAGTTACATTATTAATTTAATTTTTAGTTTCAACTCGAACATCCGTATCCAAAGGGTAACCAGCGGAAGCTTAGTATTAAAAAAAAGCTAAATATTAAAAAAAATTTATGAAAGATGCACAGCCAAAACGTAAAATTGAACTAATCAATCTTTGAAATTCCTTCAACAGTTTATGTTACAACTGTCCATAAATCATACTGCTTATCCTGTGGCCCCTCCAGTCAGAAGTAAGTGGGAAGAAGTCGGCTTAAACTAAACTAAACGAAGCAAATTCTCAAGAAAATTTATATTTAAGTGTTGCAAAGGTGGGCGCGCCATTATAATAATTTACATGAACTTTATTAAGTGTGTAGTGTATTAGTACTATAAGCGCTTTTGATGTACAATGTACAAAGACTTAAGGAATAAGTCATCTAAGTACACCAACGAACAGTAAGAACAATTACGCTAAACTTCTAACAACATAAGCTTGTAATAGTGTAGCATTATAATAGTGAGCGTTAGTGATTGAAGTCGACGGTCTAATGCGGCTTAGTGGTCTGAGAGTGAGGTTGTGGGAGAACCAAGCAAGTTCAGTGTTGACGGTTAAATGTAGCTTTATTATTACTATGAATAGTGCCGGTCGAGATGTTACTGCGCGTTCTATGCTGTGGCACTTTGCGGCGAGCTTTGAATAGAAGAGCTTGAACTACTTGGCGATGTTGGAGACCTTGAAGCGGTTTGAACGTCGCGGTTGGGCCAGTGCTACTACCAGATTTAATATAGAAACAGATTAATAAAATCGGGCTCAAAGAATAAAAATAAAAATGATATATTGTAATAATATAGAAACAGATTATACAAAATCCGGCTCAAAGAATAAAAATAAAAATGATATGTTATACCAAGTCTGCAACGGATAAGTTCTAAACCAAAGCTTTCTCTAGTCAGTATTTTTTATCGATAAAAATAAACAAAGATAAAGCGCATCAAAGTTCAAGAGTGGGGGGCTGGTGACGTCACGTTTTCGTTAAAAAAAGTGTAATAAAACGACGTCACGCGAATTTACAACGCAGTGTATCAATTTTTTGTAATTGTGAAAAAATAAAAAAATACTTGTCCAATATTTTTTAAATCTATCTGATGGACTAATTCGATTTTCAAGAAAATATCCTATTGTGAGCACTACCTGCAGCCCTATTATGACGTCATAAATCCATCATGATTTCTGTGTCAGAGAGAGACGGAGTTACACAAGACGAATAGCACTATCTCTTTCCCTCACACGAATCATGATAGGATTGGCACTTCGTAATACGGCCACTGATCTGGCAGTTGAATCTACCGTGACACTCACATGCCACAACTTCTACACATAAATTTGCATCCATAAACAAAAATATATTCCCTTTTATTTAAAGTCACGAAATACACCAAGCGAATTGCATCAACTGTTCCAATAAAATATTTTTTGCTGTGAACATCGTATTCGCGTACAATAGTTGTGATAGCGTATTAATAAATAGCGCATTAATAAAAGTTATAAATAAAGAGCTTCACGATATCTTCTAGTTACTCAGTTAAAATAATGAACTTGTGTAACATTAATGTCGCGGTCGCCGGTTCGGCTCCCAAGACGAACAAGTTGAATTGCGTTTGTTTGTTAGAAAATTGACAATTATAGCTCAGCACCGGCTGGAACTCGCTCCACAGTTATATTGTATTAGTTGAGTTGCCATACTGGTTTAGAAACATAACTTTATTATTGACTAGCTTTCTCCCTGGGCTGCGCTCACCTTTGACTGTCTCCAAAGACACATCACAAAATCGGTTCTGTGATTTAATACTGTATAAGGTTCATAATTAAGTATACTTAACAAAAAACGAGCAACGTCTACTTTTCTAAATAAAAGAAGAAACAGCGTCATTATAATAAACGAAAGGATTACATGAAGCGCTACGTTAGCGTAGCCCGTAGCGCTACGGCGTAGCTCGTAGCACTACGGCGTAGCACGACGTAGGCGAGCGTAGCAAACTACGTGGATTTAGTCCAGCTTTGTCGCTTTTGGTAGCATTTTGCTTTAAACTGTAGACAAAGTATAATGTAAATAATTATGTTGTGTATATTTGTGTTTAATAGATGGAAATAAATTAGAAAATGGCTCGTAATTACTGTAGCGGTAGTGTTGTTTTCAATATACCTAGGATAGAAAACTCCATCATAGTAGCCGATATATGTGGTTTGTTATTATTTTTAACCAAATAAATAAAAAGTTTATGTAGTTTCATGTTTGTCGCTAAAGAAATATATTTTATTCGCATATCTATTGGAAAAGAAGAAGACAAAATCAATCTTGAAAAAAAAAAAAAACTCCTCAACATTTAAATTACCAATACTGGACATAAACTTAAAAAAAGTAATAATTTCAAACCGAGTTTCACACTGAAACATTCAAGATACATAAACTGAACGGCAGTCTCCCAGTCGCCAGCGCTGCGCCACATTAGAACGACGACTTTGTTTTATAACGTAACACCATTCCGCTACTACATTATGCCGTAAAGTTAGTTTTAATTACATGTTTGTTACTGTAGGTACTTATGTTAATAATTCCATAGATAGTTTTATTCGTTTGATTTGGTTTTGCTGCGTCGGTTTAGCAATAAATACTTGCGGATTTATGATAAAATATACCGACGTCAAAATAACATACAGAATTTTTCAGAAGTACGGTGAACTGCATCGGATTCCTTGAAATTTGTTTTGATTGCAACTTTTTAGACGTTTTGCGGTGCGTTGAGGTTTTTAAATAAGTCATGTGTTTTTTTGCAATTTCCTTTACTGTACGCTAGATGCAGTAACCGTATTACTAACATTGTTTGCTCCTTGAGCTGGTTCTTTTATCATTAATTTTAAGAACAAAAATATATCAAGCAGTGGTAGAACTACAAGGAAATATATAACGCCAAGATTAGTGAATGAGCTACCAATGAAGTTGATAACATGTGTAAAATATTAGACCACATGGCACATGTGAGTACTATGTACCATAAACTATGTTTTTATGTATGTCTGACTGGAACGTGCCATGGCGGCTGGGAGTGTCATGCTCACTCAAGTCTCTCTGATGGTGGCGTATGTGTTTCATTCATCATTTGGCTCCGTCAGCTGGGACGGGTCATCTCTCAGCTGCCACGGTTTATTTTAATTATTTGTACTTAAAATTGTTCCTTTCACTCTGGATACCTGTATCATACACGTCTTTCTACATCGTTCTCACATATAGGAATAACATCAAGAAAAACAATGTATCCACAACTTTGTAACAATTTATTGATTTAAAAGAGTGTCCGTGGACATTATACGACAATAGTATTTTTTTAGCAGTTGGTAATGTAAATTGTATAAATTAGCAAAGTTTTAGTAACGCACTCATATTTTCGTAAAAACATTTTTGTTAATTTGCTCACGAGAAGAACTCCCGACAAACAACAAGTTTGGAATAGTTTATTTATTGTACTATATTTTGTAAAAAAAAAAAACGATGTAATGAAAATCAACATTTGACCGCTAACCGACAGTTCGTGCTAAACCGGGCACTCACTTTGCTGTGGCACACCAACTTCATAAGTTTAATTATTAGACCTTTCGCATTCGTTTGTTGACGAAATTAAGTTTTTTAACTTAATGGAGTGTTTTACTGGCTGCTTGGAGGAAGCATCTATTAAGGACTAAAAAAGTCCTTGTCCTCGTTGGTCCTTCGAGTCGGTATTTTAATTTTATTAATTGATTTTGATATAAATACAACCTTGTCAATGAATAGTATTATATTTATGTATTTAATCGTTGACACGAACACTGCAGGGTTCTCCCACAACCTGAACCACTAAGCCGCATCAGACTGTCGACTGTTCTCACTATTATAATGTAATACTATTACTTAGAGTCTTTAGCCGTTTAGCGTAAATGTTCTTATCGTTCTTAGGTGTACTTATAAACATAATGGAATGATTTCCTAAAATAAATGATTATTTAATTTAATCATTGAACTTTCGTTTGTTTCAATTACATTTAATTTAAGTTATAAGCTTATTTATTTATTTTGTATTATACATCAAAACCACTTAGAGCGGAGCGCTTTATCTTTATTAAATTACTAGCAGCGCCCCACGGTTTAACTCGCGTAGTTCCCGTTCTTGTGGGAATATGGGGATAAACAATAGCCTATGTTACTCAGGGTGAATGTAACTTTCTAATAGTGAAAGAATTTTTGAAATCGGTCCAGTAGTTTTTGAGTTTATTCGTTACATACAAAAATACAAATCTTTCCTATTTATAATATTAGTATAGAAGTATAAACTAGCTGACCCGCGCAACTTCGTCTGCATTACATAAGAGAGAGAGAAAAAAATAACCCCGGTTTTGCAACATCCTTCATTGGTGCACCGCTCCTATTGGTCTTGGTCTCTATAAATGGCCTATCTAAAACTGAAGGATTTTTTTTAAATCGGACCAGTATTCCTAAGATAAGCGCGTTCAAGCAAACAACAAAAAACTCTTCAGCTTTATATATTACAAAGTAGGTATAGATAGCGACGTAAAATGACAAAAAGCTGTCGTTTTTTTTAATTCTAGTATTATTTTTCCGATCTAAGAAAATAACAAATTAGGTTCTGCCCATTAGGGATTTCTGGGTACTAGCTTGAAATCTTGATTTATGTCTATTTGACGACAAGAAGCTCTCCAGTATAATCCAGTAGAATTGAATGAGACTTAAAGACAACTCGTCAAATCAGAGAGATCTTCTATAGCTACGTCTTCGAGGACTGCGCACATAATATTAACATATTTCTAACTTTTATCAGCGGTTCTATCCGCGTGTAAATTGGATACTATTTTAAATTGGAAGGATAAAGTTAGTATCGTCGTAGTAGTTGGTTCAGTATCCTCTGTTCTTCTCTAAGATCTATCTTTATATCAAAACTCATCCGAAATAGCTTCAGTGGTTTAGGCACACGTCTCGATAGCGTAACAAAAAGACAGACAGACAGTTAATTGTGTATCTATATTATTGTAGTATGGAATCGGTATAATCAATATTCCATACTATGGACAGTACCTATGAATCCGAACCGTATGTTGTCCGTTGTGGTCATCCCGTATTCCCTTCGTTTATTCGGTCCATATTCGTGAAATGAGCATAGTTGTGAGTAGAACAGTACTAGCACTAGCTCTGAGTTCGGGCACAAGTTAGTTGGCAGTAGTGCACCGCAGACCGCGCCGGCCGCACTGCTGCTCCGCTTCATATATTTGTGATGCCGAACTGTGTGCTGTGGCATGACTGACGACTTTTGTTTTAACGCGCTTTGAAGACCTGAAGTTACTGTTGGGTTGATCAACTTTAATAAAACCTCAGGAGTATCTTAAAATGGAGTATAATGTCACTCTAGACATGTTACAGAAATAAATTAAAATATAACAGACAATAATTAGCGAGACATGCGCGTCTCGTCCTTGAAGAGAGCGGAAGAGAGGCAGGATGGCCGCCGCCAGCGCAGACTGCCCGTCGCGTTCCACCCGGGCCTCGACGCATTGGCGACTTTTTACATTACAGCGATTCAGTTCCGTTGCGAACAGTTACATTATTAATTTAATTTTTAGTTACAACTCGAACATCCGTATCCAAATGGTAACCAACGGAACCCTTATTGTTAAGTCTCCGCCTACCGTCCGTCTGTCTGTCAGCGGGTTGTATCTCAAGAACCGTAATAGGTAGACAGCTGAAATTTTCACAGAGTGTGTATTTCTATTTAAATAAAAATTAAGTTAAGACAACAAAAAAGAAAATGTTTCTTGGACGGGAGCCCTGTACAAGAAATTATTTATAGTATGGAACCCTTCGTTCTCTTGGCTGGTTCGTTTTATTATTGGTTGGATCCCGTTTCGCCACAATCTCACCTGATGGAAAGCTGGAAAAATGTGGTCGTATTTGGATTTCTCCGGAATACGGGTCATTTTTGAAATAACTTTCAGAAACGACCTACGATAATCTCAATTAAACTTACTTGTAATCTATCTGCCGAATAAATATTAATATCTAAATTCTCTCAGACCAAAGTAACACAAAACGAATGTGACTTTGTTTGCTACAACTTCACGCCTAAATCGCTCAACCGATTTTGGTGAATACTAGTGCAGATAAAATAGTACTCTTCGGACAATTATATGCTACCGAAGCCGCGGGCAGAAGCTAAGCCAAATAATTTAAAAAATCTAAGAAAGATGCTCACAGCCAAAACGTAAAATTGAACTAATCAATCTTTGAAAATCCTTCAACATTTTATGTTACAACTGTCCATAAATCATACTGCTTATACTGTGGCCCCTCCAGTCAGAAGTAAGTGGGAAGAAGTCAGCTAAAACTAAACTAAACGAAGCAAATTCTCAAGCAAATTCATATTTAAGTGTTGCAAAGGTGTGCCGGGAGAAAAGTACACTTTGAGTTAAGCTCGCCATTATAATAATTTACATGAACTTTATTAAGTGTGTAGTGTATTAGTACTAGTTATAAGTGCTTTTGATGTACAATGTACAAAGACTTAAGGAATAAGTCATCGAAGTTACCAACGAACAGTAAGAACAATTACGCTAAATTACTAACAACATAAGCTTGTAATAGTGTCGCATTATAATAGTGAGCGTTAGTGATTGAAGTCGACGGTCTAATGCGGCTTAGTGGTCTGACAGTGAGGTTGTGGGAGAGCCATGCAAGTTCAGTATTGACGGTTAAATGTAGCTTTATTATTACTACGAATAGTGCCGGTCGAGATGTTACTGCGCGTTCTATGCTGTGGCACTTTGCGGCGAGCTTTGAATAGAAGAGCTTGAACTGCTTGGCGATGTTGGAGACCTTCTTTAAGTGGTTTGTATGTCGCGGTTGGGCCAATGCTACTACCAGATTTAATATAGAAACAGATTATAAAAATCCGGCTCAAAGGATAAAAAAAATGATATGTTATACCAAGTCTGCAACGGGTAAGTTTTAAACCAAAGCTTTCGCTTGTCAGTATTTTTTTATCGATAAAAATAAACAAAGATAAAGCGCATCAAAGTTCAAGAGTAGGGGGCTGGTGACGTCACGTTTTCGTAAAAAAAAGTGTAATAAAACGACGTCACGCGAATTTACAACGCAGTGTATCATTTTTTGTAATTGTGAAAAAATTAGATATCACGTGTCCAATATTTTTTTTAAAGCTGCTATCTGACGGACTAATACGATTTTCAAGAAAATATTCTATTGTGAACACTACCTGATTTGGCACTTGAATCTACCGTGACACTCACATGCCACAACTTCTACACATAAATTTGCATCCATAATCCAAAATATATTCCCTTTTATTTAAAGTCACGAAATACACCAAGCAAATTGCATCAACTGTTCCAATAAAATATTTTTTGCTGTGAACATCGTATTCGCGTACAATAGTTGTGATAGCGTATTAATAAAAAGCCGCTGTGTGTAAATTGTTCCACCTTTTGATGCGATTGATTGGGCGCCGACAAAGCCGTCGTTGATTGGCACTTCCCGCCCCTCGCACATACATCACCACACTGCGGATTGCACAGTAGATCAATCAAAGTAATAGTCCGGTTTGGCAGAACCTTTGTGCAAGAATCACAACAAATTACAAGGAAGTTAATTATGATCAGCCAGTCTACTTTGTTAAATACAATATTAATATCACAAAATTAATACGTATTTGTTTCAACCGCACGTTTCAAGAATAACTCAACACATTTCCGAATCACCAAAAATTGCAATCAAATGTCTCGACAGGCTATTTACTATGTAGTTACTAAGTAGTTTACTACTCAAGCTATAGAATACTGGTACTCAGCTGCATTCGTTCAGATTGGAAGCCAATCCCAAGTTGGGAGGTAGATTGATAGACTACTATTTAAAAATACTTTTTTACAAAAAATACAACAGACTTCTAAATAAAAAAAAATACGAAATACATCTATGTAACTTTTATGTCGGAAGACGGTATTCTTGCTTGTTCCTACGTGTTTTTAACATAAACATCATTCTTCCTTTCTGTATGGGACCTCATGACAAGCAATAGCTTTCGAATATAAAAACAAATATGGAGGTAAAACACACAAAAAAATACAGTCGACTGTTTACTTAGATTTATTGGACTTTCCAAAAAGGAGGAGGTTCTCATCCTCCTTTTTGGTTTTTACTAGTGTCGCGCTGACTTGTCCTACTGCCTCACCTCCGCTGTGTCACTGATACGCTCAGAGGGGAATATAAAAACCGCAACGAGTTAGATTGCACAAAGCGCTAGGAGCACATGCACGACACATGCACGAATCAACGGCGCTTTTATCAACGCCACTAAAACTTTTATTTCTTTTTCGACTGAAAATTATTCAATTTCAAAGCAAATAAAAGACAAAGTACAAAGAACCCTAGAATTTTCTTTATACAACTGGAATATATAATTTTGGGATGCGGCAGCAGACGCGTTGTGAACCAGATAAATTGGAAACAGAAATCTGTATTTACCACAATACACGCACACCCGTTAATTAGAATTTAAAATACCTAATTCTACTAAATATAAACCTTTTAAATTCTTTAACTGATGTATAAAACACACACATGTAGCTAAAAGGGTTATGAATATGAATGTGGATGGATGGAAGGGGAGAGGTAGGCCAAAGAAACGATGGATGGATTGTGTGGGGAGTGATATGAAAGAAAAAGGAGTTAGTGATAGCGTGACGGCTGACAGGACAGAATGGAAGACAAAAACATGTTGCGCCGACCCCAAGTAACATGGGATAAGGGCAGGAAGATGATGAAGTGATGTATAAAACATACTACACACGCCTAATTTCAGGAGGTTTAAATATGATTGTAATTTAGTGTTGTGTCACAGTGATCTCAGTCTGTAGGAAATGTTACAAATCAAATACATTTATTTGGGTACACAAGTAAAAAATGGATTACACAATTATAGGGTAATGGGATACAAATATTAGTATAAATTACATAAGTAAACTAACAAATATATTTTTTTTAACATTCAGCTCAGTATCTATTGTTGAAACTTGAACTATAATAAACTAGCGACCCGCCCCGGCTTCGCACGGATGCAATGTAGATACGAATGTTTCATACATAATAATATAGGGACAGAAAAAGCGACTTTGTTTTATACTATGTAGTGATATTGCACTATTATTTCATATTTATGTAGGTGTAAGTTAAACATCTATATATAAATATAATTATAATCATATCTAGTAAATACAAAAACGAATTCTTAAAATAATGTTCTCTTTGTACGCAAAATCAATCATCGTCGAGCATCGTGACGCTGATGTTTTGGTGAAGGTGTAGATGGCATTAGCTACATTTGAGGAGATAAAAAAATGTTACTTTCGCTAAGTCGGTCAGCACGTTTCCTATTAAGATTATTGATTTAATGTGAATAAGTATATCTGAAAGTATCCTGCCAATTAATGACTATTGGTCGTTACTTAACGAGTTACACTTCTATACGCACTATAAGTAGTCGTACTAGCCAAATCCATAGGGATGTGACAAAGAAAAAGGTTTGTTACGTTGTCTTAGCTAAATTCTTACAAGGTTTACAAAATAATAAGATCTCAGTCTAAAAGTGGCACTTTCCAAGTAATCAAACTCATATTCTAGCCGTAGCCGACTTATACCGCTTTTTGCTCCTCACTCACATTATATCGCTAAGCGGCTTCCAGTGCTGCATTTCTTCAGCAGATCATCGCTGATATTAATAATAACTTTCCTAAATTAGCTGACAAGCATATTACTTGCAACTATTCGCGCCAAAGGATTTTCAACCTAACTGCCTTTACTATAGAAGTTCTATTCACGTATGCTTTTCTAAATTACATTGACAAAAATACAACAGAGGTGCTATACGATTGTTAACCTTATAGCTTAACAGATAAGGTGGATATACTATTGGCAGGAGCTGTCAATGGGAACACGACTTGCGACAAAAACGTGCGACAATACACCAGAGTCGTGTTTTTAAAGGAGACGCGAAGTACCGATGTGAGTCCCAGTGCAGCAGAGAACAGTAAATCAATGTGAATAGGATACCTTAATATACAGCCTTAGATATGGTTCCTGCTGCTGGGATATACGACCTCCTCTCTATGAGAGGGAGTGGGCTGTAATCTACCAGAAATTCAACGTGCAGACGTAATTTGTTTGTATACAGTATAAATGGGACAGAAAAAGTTTCTCGGACCACAAAAGTAAACGAGTACACGGAAAAGGCAACATGATGTAGTATCATCATTATTCAACTGAACGACGTCCTTCTGCTGGAAGTACGAGTCTCCCGTTTGACATAGGTTTGTGCTTCTTGCATTCAGCGACGCCACGATTATTACCAACAGCCCTACCATGACGTCTTAAACCCATCATGATCTCCTGTGTCAGAGAGAGATGGAGTTACACAAGACGAATAGCACTATCCCTTTTCCTAACATACAACATGATGGATTCAAGACGTCATGGTAGGGCTGCAGGTCAACTTAGGACTCCACGTTTGGGATCGTACTTCTACGTTTTAACAAACTGATCCTTGACAATTTAAAAATGCATAAAAAAGGTTTAGTTTAAGTAAATTTTATGAGTTTTTTTTTTAAGTAACTGATATGCGCATTTGAAGATAATGTCGAGCGATCATGTGATCGACGATGGAGCACGCTTACGTTATAAGATGATTAATTATTTTTATTTTTTTAGTAAGCTAAACATAACATCTTTTTTGGTAATTTTAAGCTAGATGAGGCCGCTGTTTCCTGGCTGACTACCCTGAGAAGAAACACCGAAACAAACTCACAGGTCAAGGTGTCTTTTGGAATCCATACAATCCGTACTGGTCAAGGAACTCTACAAGTTAAGGAACCCCACTTTCTAGCTATTCGGGAAAACACTCCGGCAGGTAATATTATTATGATTCATAGAGCATACCTAATCCCCAATGTTAAAACTCGATCATGCCAGCTTGTGGCGACATCAGATAACCGAGTTAGTTTGTGTCAGTTGAACTAGAAATGTGTCCCCAATTAAATCGTCCCACTTAAACCGGTTGTCCTACTGCAGTCGGCACTAGTCGCGATACACACAGAACAATGGCGCATTGTCTGGTCCCGGCCTCTCGTCCCGTTGTACGGATTTATCGCACGATCCCGGGATTACCCACCCTCGCATAGCGACACTTTATGAGCGAATGGCCGCGTTCAGAAGAACAGTTTTATAGCACCCGGGTGAGACAACAAGCTGCACAAACGTGGATGTTGAGGACATAATGAAATGCTAGTACACTTCCGTCATATCTCGAGCTGGAGACTCCGTCAATAAGTGAGGCAGTACTGAAGGTTACCGGAATGTGGGAGCTGAATGACCATGTATTGCAAGACTTTTTTTTCCGATTAGTGCAATAGAAATTTGATCAAAATCAGATCAGTGTTTTGGTTTTTATTAAAAAACGTTAAAAAAAACACTATAATCTCGGAACTCGGTAATACTTTGTGGTATTTTTTATTTGGACTTATAATTTTTGTAGTACTTTTTTTTTTGTTGTAAAAAGTTGTTTTTATGAAACGCTAGCCAACTCTCAGCAAAATCTAATGCTTTTTCTATATTTCCCTGACCAACCATTTCACCTGCCGTACTGACACCAGACCAGACTTGCCGAGTTGCTTATATGTACTGAGAAATTCTCTATACGAAAACCTAAGTTGGCTTTTCTTGATCTGGGAATTGATTGTTCTCCTTTAAGGTGAAGGCAACACGTTCACAAGAAGTTGGTACAGTCATCATATCGTTTATTCGTTAGATTCGTTTTGTCACAAAAACGTTGTTCGTTTGTATGTTTTTGTAGAGACTAGGAGATTTACGTGGTTGAATATAGAATTAATCTGTCAACATAAGGTTAACATAACAGATGCTAACACCGGGTAGTTATATTTTTTTTACACCACTGCCTAATTTTTATTTATCTATCCAATAAGTTGCACCTGCCATTTTCTGTCTCCACACCACCCCAAGAGGGACCGATAGAAAATTTTTAACCACCTTTGTGGTTCCTTACTAGTGAACTACGAGTATGTAGGCTGCTGATAAGAACTAATAAAAACCGACCAAGTGCGTATCGGACCACGCATAGTGAAGGGTTTCGTAGTTCACTGTTAATATCTCATATCTCTAGAAGTATATAAGCTGTGATGTTCAAACCAATATTTTCGTTGGGAGTGTCTGTGAAGTTCTATTTGCCCAATTTTTATTTTTAGTTTCATAGTTTAAAAGTTAGAGGGGGGGGGGCACATTTTTTACGAATTCGGAAGCACACATCTCAAAAACTATTGCGTTAAATAAATAAACTTTTTTTAAAACCTCTGTTTCATTTTGAGAGATCCAATGATACCCCAAACGATGTTTGTTAGAATTTATTTTTTCATCCATCAGTTACATGTATAGAGTGCCACCCGTAAAATTATTTTTTTCCATAATGTTACAACATTATTGAATAGCGGTTATCAGGTTGCACCTACCTACCAATTTTCATTTTCACTTCACTTTAATAGTCTCCGAGTAAAACGGCTGTGACATACTGATAGACAGACATGCAGACAAGACAAATCCATAAGGGTTCCGTTCTTTGCCATTTGGCTACGGAACCCTAAAAAGGAATTTATTACAAACAAATTTCTTTTAAAAATTACAATGATTGGAAAATAATTTGACTCGAGAAGTGTGCGGGCTCGGTCACGGGGCCTGTGCCTCGTGCTCTGTGTCAGCAGTCTCTCCTCACAGAAACAGGGTCGACAATGCACACGCGGCTTACCTCGTGCCTTTGCGTCCGCGCTAACCTTCACAACTATGTTGTAGACGGCAAAGTCATAATACAGTCAAATTAGACCCATCATCATCTGCCTAGCCTTTTCCCAACTATATTGCGGTCGGCTTCCAGTCATATCGGATTCAGCTGAATATCAGTATTTAACGTGGAGCGGCTGCCTACCAGACCTCCACAACCCAATGACTGGGGAACACGGTACTTCTTGGCAAGACTGGAGTCAGATTTTCTGGCTTCTGACAATCCGTAACGACTGCCAAAGATCTACAGATGACAGCCGGGACCAACGGCTTAACGTGCTTTCCGAGGCACGGAGGAAACTCGGTATGTTAAGATGGTCACCCATCCACAGACCAATCTTGGCAGGCGTTGCTTAACCTTGAAGATTGACCTGTGCGGCTGTTATTTTTTAGCCACGAGCTCCTCACTCAAATTAGACCAATGGGTCTAATTTGGGCACCTTAAATAAAATTGATTGAGTCAGGCGTTACTTGTTGTTACTACAGGCAAAAGCAAGGAATATATGCACATGCAGGAAGGCAAAGCAAAACCCAACACCAATATGCATGAGTGCAATATGTATGGGTTTTGCCTTGTTATCTTGCATGTGCATAATATAGCGGGCGGGAGGGAGGTGCATACCTGCAACCCACACATATTCGCGGAAATTAAAACTAGACATATTAATTACATTTTCAACCTTAAATAAACTTTTTTGAAACAGAGGCGCCACAGACGGCCCAGTCTGCTTTGGCTCCGAGGAATCAGCCGCCCACGTAGCCGAGTAGGTAGATGGCGCTAGTGCCAGTAATAACATCAGCTCCGCGATTAAAAAATATTTATAAATCAATAAACAACATTTAAGTGAAAACAAGAAGTAAAACAGTGACAGTATTTACCAACAATTAAGTGACAGTGTTTGCAAACGATTCTGCGCTAAAACAATTAAGTTACTAATGAAAAACAATACCGTGATAATCCTCTCGTAAATAACGACAACTGTATGTAAAACCGTATATTCGGGTGGTGATTACAAACAAACCGATAGTTAAAGTGACAGAGTGACGTGAAAAGAATAGTTTCTCAAGTTATTTACAGCAAAAACAAAAAAAAAACAAAGTGACAGTGCAAATTTTGAAACAAGAAAAATAACCGTCTTGTCATATTCAAATAGTTTCATTACTAGAATCCGAAAACCTATTTCAAGACATTTACTACAGTACGTTTGGCGGAGGTGAATAAGTCGTTGGAGTTTGAAGGACCAAACGCACTTCGTGGCCCGAGTTCAAATCCACGTTTCAACATTAATACTTTTAAAAAGCACAAGAAAAACAAAAATAAAACACCACAAAAAAACAACAGTCAGGATAGATTTCAAAAACCATGGCAAGAATCTTCTTCGTCCCCGATAACGCAAAATAATGACTTACTCAACACAGCACCAGCCGATATATCGCTCCCAGAAAAGAACAAACTATGTATCATAAGCAGCAACAAAAATTATGGAATACTAGCAACGGCAGAAAGTACTTTCGAGAACAGTCAATTTTGCCACTACCTTACACCTAATTGCGGCATCGAGAAACTTATGGACAATCTACACACCAAACTTTCAAATTACACTCTAAAAGATTGCTGTATTATATTTATAGGAGAGGAAGATTTTCGTAAAACAAGCAACTATTGTAATTTGGTCGTACATATAAGAGAGGCTTTGTCAAAAATACATAACACAAATGTTGTTTTATGTCTACCCACTTATAAATGCAACGAATACTCGACAATGTACAACTGGAGAGTGGAAACTTTCAACAATTTATTATACATGGATAATCAAAGCCATAACTATGCTTGGCTGTTCGACTCGAACCTAAAACTATCATTTGACATGTTCTCCTGGTACACTGGCCGTATTAATAACAAAGGAATGCTTAATATCTTCCAAAATTTGAAAATTTTAATTAATGAACTTCCCTATGAATGGCACGATATAAATGATGAATGCTCAGAGACAACGCCTACCAAAACACATGGAGCAAATATAACGACAAGCAACTCCGAGTTTTTTCGTATATAACAACTTAAGGATCATGCATCAAAATATCGCTGGACTTTTAAATAAGACTGATCTACTTACAATCCACCTTCAGGAAATGTCCAAAAAACAAAAAGACATAGATGTTGTTTGTGTTACCGAACATTTTATAATGCTGGGTCATGAAAAATTAGTAAACCTTCCGAATTATAATCTAGCTGCATGCTATGCAAGAAATTCAAAAAAACGTGGAGGAGCTTGCATTCTAGTCAAAAGAAGTCTAGAATATAAAGAATTAATGGACATTTCAAGGCAATCAAGAACAAATGCGTTCGAATGTTGCGGAATAGAACTAGTCAAACATAAATTAATTATTATTTGTATTTATAGACCACCAAAAATGAATTCCCTAACTGTATTTTATGAAAACTTAGACATTATCTTGAAAAGTATATGTACAAAACCAAATAAAAAAATTATTGTATGTGGGGACTTCAACATAGATATCTTAAAAAGAAACAACGTTACCAAGGACTTTGAATGCTTTCTTTTAGGGTACAGCCTTAATTTAGAATTGCGACAAGCGACTAGATTATCCAGTAACAGCTGCCTTGATAATTTTGCTTGTAGTTCTCAACTTAAACGTAAGTGTGAAATAATAGACTTTGCTTTATCCGATCACACTGCACAGATACTAGAAGTAAAAGTAAATAAAACTTGTAGAATTAGTTCCTGGCGTATTAAAAAACGCGATCTCTGTACTGAAAACTTAGTCAGATTCAAAAATTATCTTCAGTGCCTCTCTTTCTCGGAAATATATGCAACAGAGAACGCAAACGAAGCATATGATTACTTTCTGGAACACTTTCGAATGTTGTATGATCTTTGTTTTCCATATAAGTTAATTACTATTAAATCAAACCCAACTATTAAATGGGTATCACGAGGTATACGCATATGTAGTAAAAGACAGAGACACTTACTGTGGAAATACAGACGTGAGTCTTCAGTCGAAAACAAAAACAATTTCAAAAACTACTCCTCAAAATTTAGAAAAATAATTAAATTAACACAAAGAGCACAAAACAATTACTTAATAAACACTTCCAGTAACAAATCAAAAGCATCCTGGAGTATTATAAATAACAAAACACACAACACTGAACCAATAGGTAAAATCAGAATTCAAGACACCGTCATAAGTAACCCAACAGAAATTGCCAATGCATTTAACAATTTCTTCATTGATCAAATACGATCTAATACTCCACCGACACATGTACCTACTGGTCTGAATAGCAACACGCACTCAATTTTCATGTCACCAGTGGTACCTCAAGACATAATAAGGGTAATACAGACACTAAAAAACACTAAAAGCGTGGGTTATGATGGCATAGAAACGAAAGTCATAAAATTCGTAGGTGACATTATTGCCGAACATATAAGCCAGATTACAAATTTATGTATTAGCTCTGGAACATTCCCAAACGGTCTAAAAACAGCTATTGTAAAACCTCTTTTAAAAAAAAACGATAAAGAGAATTTAGCTAATTATAGACCGATAGCCCTGATTCCCATATTTTCAAAAGTCATTGAAAAAATAATATATGAATCAATCAATAAGTTTCTAAGTAAATATAATATATTATGTGAAGAACAGAAAGGGTTCAGGAAAAACAAAGGTATAAATACCGCTATTTACGACTTACTAAGTGTGATAATGGAGAATGTTGACAAAAAACTACCAATCTGCGCAATCCTAACAGATATGACAAAAGCTTTCGATTGTGTCCATCATGAAACTCTGCTAAAAAAGCTAAACTTGTACGGAATAAGAGGAAACGTATTAGAACTTATAAAGTCATATTTAAGCGGCCGTAAACAATACACGGAAATTTCTAAAATATGCACCAGCACCAGGCGGGAAATAAAATATAAATCCGAAGCAAGAATCGTAAGACATGGCGTTCCCCAGGGTGGAGTGCTTAGCTCCCTCTTATTTTTGCTATACATTAATGACTTACCTAATCACATAAATCACCCCATGGTTTTATTCGCTGACGACAGTACCGCTCTAGTTAAATGTACAGACATTAAAACATACGCACTTGATATCAATACCACACTTAACGACATTGTGAATTGGCTTGACGAAAATAATTTAGTAATCAACCTACAAAAAACCAAAATAATGCACTTTTATCAACGCACATCGATACCGAATATGTCGATAGACTATAATAACTGTAGAATAGAACAAGTTAAAGATGCGAAATTTTTAGGCATACTTATAGATAGCCAGTTGACTTGGAAAGCTCAAGCAGAAGAAGTGTGTAAAAAATTAAGCGTTGCTGCGTATGTTCTGCATAATCTTGCAAAAAAGGTCAACATCGCCACAACAGTGGTGGCATACCACGGACTAGTAGCGTCCATTTTAAGATATGGAATAATATTTTGGGGGAACTGTACTCTACGAGAACAGGTATTCAGGGCCCAGAAACGTTGCATAAGGGCAATTCACAACATGAAAATGACGGATAGTTGCGTTCCTGTGTTTAAGTCCCTGAAACTTTTAACGTTCCCCAGTATTTATATTTTAGAAATCGCACTCTTCGTTAAATGCAATATGCACCTTTTCACCTCAGTGTCAGAAACTAGGAAGAGACCATTAAGAAGTCAGTATAAACACCTAATTAATGTTAAGAGATGTAAGACTGCTTTGCTCAAAAAAAGTGTCAGTAGGATGGGACCAATAATATATAACAAAGTCCCCAATATAATTAAAAATGATACAATCCAAAATTTTAAAAAGAGACTGACTTTACTACTTATTGAAAAATGTTATTATTCTGTAAATGACTTTTTAAATGACAATGATTTTGAATAATAATTTAATGTTTTCTCAATTTATCCAATTTTATTCTAATTTCTACTCAATATTATTTTATGATTTTCTGAGGACTTGTATTTATAATCTGATTTAATTTGTAATGTTATTTTATTTCCATTGTTTAATTTTATTGTAAATTTAGTATTTAGTTAGTAATTACAGTTAAATTTTTGCATGCCTTATTAGGTAGATTGTACAGGGCGCACCTACATTATTGTAACATCTTATTTTATGTACCTACAATCTATGCAAATAAAATATTACTTTACTTTACTTTACTTTACTTTCACGACATCTTCAACTGCGAGGAGTTTTCTGTATAGAATGTTATTAATAAAACTTACTTTAATTTATTTTAAATAGCGGATATTTTTGACTTTCAAAAAGTCTTGTTTGAAATAGCTTCTGTTTTTTGACTTTCCTAAAGTCCTAATTCTAAGTTTCATTGAAATAAATTATTTATAATGTGATCCTTCTGTTCTTTCTTGCTCATCCCAGCTGCATGCGAGTGAATTAGAATTTCTCGTTTATTCGCGCGTCTCTATTTTATGCATTTTAATTTGCAAAATATGTGACAACATTAAAAAGCCGTCCGCAGTATTGCGGATTAATATTTTTTCCTACAAATGAAGAAAAAGAGAAAATATTGTGGTGTTCTGCGTGCTAGTTAGTTAGACTTGCAGGAAACAGAAAATGTTTCAATCTGGAGAGAGAAATATAAAATGTTCTGTATTTTCCAGCTTTAGTTATGTTCGTAGGTATTTATTTGGTCCTGTGGGTGCAAGGAGATGAAGTTTTAAAATGTTTATACAATTATAATTTGAAGCTTTTTATTATGCTTGGAGAATATTAATAGAGACCGTTGCAAGGAATGTTTTTAACCTTAGTCTAGTATCGTGTGTGTGTGTGTTCTACCTTACTAACGATTCATTTGTTAAAAATGTATGGACGTATGTCTGAAATAAAGATATATTATTATTATTATTTATCGTTAGTTTTCTTTGAAGACAATTTTACGTGGAGTAAATGTGTCTCTTACGAGAAAAAGGAAAGTGAGCAACATCCTTTTATTTAGCACTAGCTTCTGTCCGCGACTTCGTCCCCGTGGAATCCCCGATTTTAAAACATTCTTTATCGCTGCTCCGCTCCTATTGGCTTAAGCGTGATGATATATAGCCTAAAGCCTTCCTCGATAAATGGTCTATTCAACCCAAAAAGAATTTTTCAATTCGAACCAGTAGTTCCTGAGATTAGCGCGTTCAAACAAACAAACTCTTCAGCTTTATAATATTAGTATAGATTAGTCAATCGTGCTGACTTACCAATTATCTCATGGTACGAGCTATTATCACTAAATCTCAAAAACCTGCAATATCTATACGACGATGATTTTTAGTGATTGCACCAGGTTTAGAACAAATTGGATAAAACCGCTTTTTGGTTTAGAAGTTGGTTGTTTTTTTATATTAGTTTGCAATCTGACATTATAACACAATAAAACTTTGCTATCAACAACTTTATTAAAACTCTAAATTAATAAACAAACTGAATAAAAATATCACAGGAATACAACGCATAAAAATAACGCTGTTTTCGCCCCTTTAACTAGCAGGGTATAAGCACCCCTCGGAGGCAAGCGAAGGATTTTCCCTCTAAGCGAAAGAAAGAGGAATAAGCCGCCATTCTAAATTACATGTCTAAATTATTTCCGCGAGAATAACGCTCTCGGCAACAGCTTTCTTTCAAAAGATAAATATATTTTTAGGTTTTTCTTTTACGTTATTTTCGTGGTTCATCATGATGACAAATTTTCTACCCTTTCTGTAGAGGTTATCTAAGGAATTGCGCGAAGAGATTGTGCTGCTTAATTCTTCAAAACATCAGAGAATACTCTGTAATCTTCTTCTCCGTAGAAGTGCAATTTACTGTAGTGATGATAGTTTTTTAACACTCGAAAACTGACTCCCACCCACCGCTTTTAGGCACGTAATAAAGTGAATTTCGTACTAGTGCGGAAAAGTGCGCTGGCCAGCCATCACTAATTCAATTTACTGTATTAATATCAGGCTGGTCGCTAGGGAGCCCCTACGGAAATTGATAAATCGTACATTTTGATACACGTGTGCATTCCTTGTTACAGTCTCTCAGCTCTCATATTCATATTCATATCTTTATTTGCATTCCATAATGTCTGAAGATCTTACATTGTGCTTAAAGCTAAGTACAATTATGGACCCTGTAGGGCACAGCAAAAGGTATAAAATTAATGGTATAAAATAAGGTGATAATAAAATTAATAGATATTTTTATAAAAAAATTTAAACGTATTCTTAGTATTTATTAACTTAATTATAACAATTATATTATTTGGAGATCAATTATTTCCATTTGAGATCATTAAAAGCAAAAAAATAAAATAAGAAATATTTGGATTTATGAGTGTGAATTTGACGTATCTAACAATGTATGGTGTCTGTTTGTGTGTAAAATATTTCTTTGTCATCTATGATTCGTTTATTGTGTATAGTACGCTTTAGTAATGAATAATTTAATGGAAGTATTAGTGGCGCATGATCAACCAATTTAATAACCTGCTAGGGTTGATATGGCGCAATATGGATTTGCACCGCGTTGATGGCCACAGGCTCGCTCCCAGTTACATGGGACTTAACTGGCCAAAAGTGAACAGGCTTTTTCTGGGTAAGCTCATTCCATTGTCGACTTTGTCTCTATCACCTGCGACCTAGACTAGAGTCAAGAGCATATCCATCTGACAATAATAAAAAGTAATACTACGTGTAATTGAATTAATGCAAATCCGACAAGCGGTCATTGCACCCATCATTATGAACAACTCTCACTATGGGACACTGAAATCGCGAAAAATAATCGACTCCTCCATACATTCCCGTCGCATAACCCGACAAAATGTTGGGTCGACAAGGTAGAAAATGCCTATGGCATTAAGTCCGCCTTTGTATTTGGCGATTTCCGAGTTGGTCACTCAGTAAAAGTTGTTCACCTCCTCGTATGTGCAACTCTGTCTTAGCCTTCGAGGTGTGATGACATCATTAAGTATGAGCCACTCGACTCAACCTTGCCTTCGCTTCTTTTTACCCGACTGCGCCAGAAGGAGGGTTATGTTTTTCGAATGTTTGTATATTTTATTAGCCCACTCTGTAGCCTAAGTGAGTTGATAGATTTTAGCTTGAGTCAGATTCGTCTTGATTGAGAGAGTGACACTATATACATAATTATATCAAAATTATGAATATTAAAATGCCCGATTTTTGACACCATAATTATAATTATGTCTTCCATTTTTTCCTCATTAAGCTATGAAGTGAGTTATTAAAACGAAGAGCTAGCGGGGCGATTACAAAAATGTAACTCACTTCAATGTAGGAGATAAAACAAAAAATACTTATGTTAAAAAACCCGACCGCCGCCCGACTTTAAGACTTGACAGAGAAAATTTTCCCCAAATCGACTCAGAATATTAGCCTTCCTTAGTTTCAAACTTAGTATTGGATTGGACGTACATAAAATTCTGGTGCATTATGCTCGACAAAATACAAATATTAATACATCAAAACAAGGTCGCAACTCCTGTCAAGTATCCCGCCAAAACCTACTTATCTAGGTTCCATTCATATCATGTAAACTACGCTTTACAAAAGCATTTGTCGAGATTGAATGATTGCCGACGGAGCCGTCAGCACTTTGCAGGTAGCCAGTCAATAAGCCCCCACCGAACGACCAGCTACCACGACCCACAGACTTTAACTTAAACACACTACTGAAAGTCCTAGGTAAACTGGATTGGTTATTAAACGTCCAGGCTTTCTTGATCCCTAATTAAGAAGTTTCGTTTGGTGTTGAGAGGTCTCCTTATATTGGTTATATCGTAGCAACAAAAGATCTTGTCCGAAGCTCATAATAATCTGGTTAGCGTTCAAACACTCCGGTATAACTGGAGCTCTGATTTAAAAGTATGGGCTATGTTTTAGAGGCCAGAGTTCGGTGGTCCTTTAAAGAGGATCGCTCGCAGAGTGCTGGTTATTTCCTGGGAATATTTTATTATTTGCGGACGATACCCGGGCCCTCGCCCGAGGCCCAGGGCCCTGGCTGCGGGCCCCGGCGAACGCACTGGGCCGGAAAACCGTTGAAAACGTACAAATCGGGTTTTAAATAGGAAAAGAGGATATTATTTTGTAATTGGGCGCTTTTGTTTTTTTTATCGGTTTTGGAGAGGAAACGACTTGAGATGAATCGGAGTGGAGAAACGTGGCAACGGAGTCGATCTACTTAAAATAATGTAAACTGCTTGTACAGTGCTTAATTTCAACTAGCTTCTACGCCCGACTGCTTTTTTAGTGCTGATCCTTTTTATGAAATAGTTTTAATTACTCCTTATAACATCAGTTAGCTACCAATAAAAGCCTCTCGCCAAAATGGGAACAATTATTTCGGAGGTCCTGCGTGAAAAGTTTATGTTTTTGTTTTTTTTTTTTGCACGGAACTCTAATCCATTTTTTAATACTAGCAGCGCCCCGAAGTTTCACCCGCATAGTTCCCGTTCCCGTGGGAATACGGTGATAAAATGTAGCCTATATTACAAAGGGTGAATGTAGCTTTCTAGTGGTGAAAGAATTTTTGAAATCGGTCCAGTAGTTTTTGAGTTTATTCGTTACATACATAAATACAAATCTTTCTTCTTTATAATTTTAGTATAGATAAGTAACCTACGTTACTACGCATAATATCAGCTATCTACCAGTGAAAGTCCCAACATAATCAGTCCATCGTTTCGAAGATTACCCGGAACAAACTGACTGACAAGTAAAATAGTAATGTTATAATAAGTATCGGTATTAGTTTTACATTTTGTTTTAAAGTATGTACACAACAACTTATTATATATTATATGTATACATATTATGTACAAGCTAGTAGAAAAATGTAGGTATTATAGATGTACAAGCGGAATAAAAAAGGGAGGGGAAGAATTTGTTCGAAAGAGTCACCGCGACCCTGGAACGCGGTTAACAGGAGAAGTCATTAGATGATTTTCTATCGTAAAAACGCCCTTATTATATTATACGTCATTTTGAAATGACAAACAGACACTTTAATTTTATTTATTTGTACACATTCCTCGTAAAAATCACAATGTTCTTATGAATTGCTTTGTACTGGATAACTTAATTAAAATCTTTACAGCTCAGTAGTTTTCTAGTAATACACAATTGTTTACTTTAGCATGAGATTTAATTTAGTTACAAAGAAATTCTATGTACAAAGGAAATACGATTTTCTTTGAAAGCAAAATAAATTGTAATTTAAAAAAGAAAACTAGAAAGTTGTGTTTATTGTATAAAATCCTTGCTTTACTGTGTATGTGTATCGTATTAGCATTTATATTAAGTTTCTCACATATCTTTTATTATTTTATTTGCCTTAGCTTATAGATAAATGTTTCAGATTATCCGTATTCTTAACGAACTATTCTGTATAATAAAAATAAGATGACGTTTTAATGTAAGTAGAGTTTATTGAAACGGAGGATCAATGAGGGATTGAGTTATCCTGCATCATTACTATGAACATCTAAACTAGTACAAGAATAATTCTTTAACTAATAATTTTGACGACACGATTGGCGCAGTGGTTGAGCAAGTGGCTGCTGCGCTACGTGTCGTGGGTTCGATTCCAACTCGGAACAAATTTTTGTATGACCTACAGATAGTTGTTCCGGGTCTGGCTGTTTGTGTATGTTTGTAACGCACCCACGACACAGGAGAAACTCCTAATGTGGGGCAGAGTTTTTTTTTTTAAATAAAAAAAATAATATTTTCATAATGAAAATGTCCAGTGGAAAAAATAATAGGATCGACTCTTTGGCACGTGTAACTGCCGCGCAGGAGATCGGTCGGTAATTGTGTTTTGTTGTGGAACATTCTGGATGCTCTTATCGCTAGCGGCTGAACTAGCTTCATCTATTTGTCTCAATCGTTCAAAAGTACCTGTAAATGGTCTTTTTGGAATAAAGATTTCTGATTTGGCTCAATAGACTACTATAACTGAGTAGTACTCTACTGGAGAGGAACGGGGTAGAGGACCAGGAACGGGCTACGAGATGGGATTAAAATATGCAATTCTGACGGCAAATGGCAAAACAAGCATCCAAATCAACCTACATCGGCATACATAAGTGCGTGCGTCCACATTCACCCGCGCGACCGGGCGCGACACCTAAATCACGGCTTACGATTTATGCGCGTCTATATCGCAGCGATGGCCGCGCGTCTATATCGCAGCGATCGACGCGCCACCGACACTCCATACGTCAGCCGCTTCATTACGTCTACCCTCCCATTTGTAAGACGCGCGGTGATCTATTGGGCAATTTAGCTCGCTCAGGTTTGATAGTGACGCTTTTTACGTGATATTGTAATCTGACAAACTGAGGGTGGTATTAATTTAAGATGTTGGAAGGAGGTCCCTTACTATAAGTTGCAATCTTAACACTAAGCCAGTGAGAACAGAAGTAGGCCGAAAAAAATATAAGACTGACTGACCAGTGCGGAACTTTTTCTACAGTATTTAATAGCCATGTCCATGTCTCATGTATCACAATGTAGCTTTCTTAATTTATTTTAATACCTACACCTATATCTGTACTCTATACTAATATTATAAAGATGTAACGAATAAACTCAAAAACTACTAGACCAATTTCAAAAATTCTTTCACCATTAGAAAGCTACATTCACCTTGAGTAACATAGGCTATATTTTATCCCCGTATTCCCACGGGAACGGAAACTACGCGGGTGAAACCGCGGGGCGCTGCTAGTAATTAACTTAAAGCGAAAAAAACTTCGTTCCATACAGTGTCCCAGTTCCACTATAGCTCTAATCATTATATTAAAACTGATGTGCCGTTAACATAGATAAGTAAGTAATTATAATTGCAAGAGCATAATACCTATGTCGAATTTAATAGCAATAACTTGTCAATCAGAGCCTGCCATCATCTGCAGGTCTCCCATTTAAATAAGCGCCTCAAACAAAAAGCGATAACACTCCATAACCGTTCTCATAAGAGAGTAAGTAGCTCAAGAACAAATAAAACGCACTCTCCACATAATTTAACGCCCCATTCTCACAAATGCATTATCCCTTCATAACGCGACTAGATTTAAGCTCGCACGTCCACTCGCGACACGTGTGGGAGATGGCACTTTCAACCGCGCGAGCCCATCAATATTGACTAGAGATGCCGCGAATATTTGGCAACTTTTCGGTATCCTGCCTATATGGCAACTTTTAAATATTCGGCATTCGGCCCAATACAAAAGCAATAAAAAATTAGAAAAATCACAAAACAAATAAGCAAAGTCAAAAAACGAATAAGCAACCACAAACAATGACTTCCGAAATTAAAGATATTTTATAGCTTTTTATTTAGAAGTTAGTAGTGTTTATGGAAAAAAGATATTTCTTTTTCACTTTTAGTGGTGATACCGTACAGCCAAATTGACATAAGTCCCATAAAGAGTGGTTGCGTTATTTACCGTTCAGAAGTTACATTGTCTGCCTTCGTAGTTCAAGTTCAGACCAGCTCATCGTCAAATATCAACTTTACTTTGGGATTGACCTAAACCTAACAAAATATTTGAGTCTGACGGCTAGTATTTGAGTTATCACTAATAATGCGTGGCTTCGACTACATTGATTCGAGGTTGTCCCTTTCCAGTTTGGTGAAGAATGGAGATAGGAAACGGAACTCTTCAAAAACTTATTGCAAATCTTCCATGATTTCTGAAATCGCCTGTCTGTTTACTGTTAGTTTATAACACGTATACGATGGGTACGTTTAGCTGTGGGGTATCACCACTGAAAAGTGAAAAAAAGGTAAAGAGATTTTTTTGAAGATACCTAATAGAATATACCCGATACCTAAAATAGTCGCTTACTACATACACTGCTGCTGGGAGATGATAATTAAAACTTGGCAAATTCTGCTAAGCTTGATAATGTTTTACGTTTGCACCCACGATATGTGCTATGTGACACCGAATATTCGGCCGGCGAATCTTCGGAGCTTCGGCCGAGAGCCCAGCCGAATATTCTACGCTCGTCAAAATCACTATTTCACATCTATAATATTGACGCGTTTTGTCGCGTTTCTGTTTCTATGGTTATCGTGTGGGTATGGGATGCATTTTTTATCGTTATTGCCGAGCTCGCAAATGTGTTTGTAGTGTTATTAGTTTTGAATGTTCGGGCTATTGTTTTTTATTGCGAATGGGTTTCGTTGGAATAATGTGATTTAATTTATTTGGATTTAATTTCAGTTGTTTGTTTATGTTTAAATGTTGTTTGTTTGTTTGTGGTTGTCAATATCAATTATTTTGTTTGGGAGTGAAGTGGTGATCGCAGAATGATTTGTGCTATTCTGGTTTATTTAAAATGTTAATTTGTGCTTGGATCGACCTCAGATTCAAACTATTCGCATTCGACATTGTTTTTTTTAGATTTAACAAAAAGGCTTATAGCTAAGTACAATTATGAATCTATTGAGAACACACCAACCAGTAACATTCCAGCATTACATTAATAAATTGGATCATGATTATGACTGTGTCAAATAAATTATACTCTCAAACTTGTTAATACTTATTCTTCAAACTTTTCAAACCACATCTTCACAGCGATAAAACTAACAGAGGAAATTACCTCGTTACTATAACAACGCCATCTTATTAAACAAGGCTCGCATGACACCTGCATAGTGCACGCTGTAGTGTGGACCGCGCGACTGACGATATTATTATGTGCCGAGCTTGGCGCGTCTTGGCGCGTCTTGGCGCGTCTTGGCGCGTCTTGGCGCATCTTGACGCGTCTTATCGCACGTCGCCTTATAAATCAGCATATTTATCTGACGCGCACCGCGGCTAGACGCGACATCGCGCGAACTGAGCGTGGCCTAATCTAATACGTGAGACACATAACAACCTATCCAGCACTAATACGCTTGAAAGTCAACTTTGTGTCAAGTAAAATAGTGTTTATTTTACAACGTGTCACATGTAATACTGTACTTTATTTTCTAGTTTTAAAATAAAACTTTGTGTAGTAAACAATAAGGTGGGTTTCGGAGTGGGATATTAATAAAAATGAATGCAGAAATATATGAAAATTTTAACACGGGGGAAATGAAAAACGTTTCAAATGTAGGACAGAGTTATCTTGCGGGTTATTAATCTCCATGTATTATAGTTAGGGGGCACATATCGCTGGCCCCGGGCAATAAAGCGGTAATATCAAAAATCGAATTTTACAGGAGAAATAAAAGAAGCTAATTTGTTTATAGTGCAGCGTACAGTGATCCAAAACAGGCGTTCAAAATGTCAAATGAAAGCTAATTTTTTTACCAATATAACCTTTTAAAAATATTTTTCATAGTATAAATATTTAATGAAATAATTGAAAAAATGTATAATACAAATTATAGACGATCCTCTTTCAATTGTAACATCATTAATGTCTTTATAAACACATCGACCACTGAGATTCAAGAATGTAAGAAAATAATACGACGTAATTTCTACTTTAAATCTCGAGTGTACTAGACGATTACCACCTTCTTCAGGGAAATTTTATAGCCAAATCTTAGATGTATCATTCACTAATCGCCATTTTAGAATCTTATCAATAAAACATATTTTTATGTAACCATTGTAACAGACCGATCTAATAATGTGATTTATTTTTATTTTTAACCATTTTAGACAGTATTTTACAAAATTAATATGTTACTACTACCTTATTTTTGTTTCATTAAATTTTAAATGAATACTTTCGTCTGTGAACCCCGACTGAATCGGTCTGACGCCATAGTTTAACTACAATATTTTGTCTACTTCGCTAACAGTAGAAGGTTTCATATTTATAAAAAAAAACCTTACAAATCACAAAAAAAATAATTAAGAAACAATAACACAAAACCCCTTAAAAAAGAAAAATACTAAGTTACCATAATTTTTATTAATTAATAAACTTTGGAAACAAACACAAAAACCACTTAAAAAAGAAAAAAATATTGATTTAACCTTAATTTAAATAAAATCACATAATTTATATTAGCTGTTATACTTTGGAAACAAAAATAAAATGGTCAAAACCTTTACATTTCAACTTCTTTTCCTCATTTGAAAAACTCCTAGAAATCTTGATTCCTTCTTACAGTCACAGTATAATCATGGGTGACTTAATACTTGCCTCCTCAAAAAGGCCCATCGCTCTTCGTCTCTAACTAATATTTCTGCTTGTAATAATCTTTCAATTCTTCACTTCTTGACTTCATTCTTGTTTCGATCACATCGCTAACCATGGTCAATGCTCAGCTGAAGCCTTTTCCTACCATTACCTAATTTTCCTTTTATATAAAATTCGGCCACAAAAGCTTAAATTTTTATGCAACGTAATTTTGAAGGGATTTACATTGACAGTCTTTGCGAGGATGTGAGAAATATAGATTCGTCTCCCCTGTTTGCATCCACGTCAGTCGACGAGTAAGTAAAATTTTCACAACTAGTGCAGCTAGTATGACCTTCACGCACCTGTTTGAGCGGTAAAAGCATTTGCCGGCGCCGTGGCTGACAGATGACATTAAAAAGTTGATGATCAAGAAGGTTACGGCAAAGTCGAAATTTAAACGTCTGCACTGATGTAAATAGGGACCAATAAGCCGCAATCCTCAATCGCTGTAATAAAGTATGTAGGAATGCAAAGCGCCAACACATTCAAAACTCTGTCCAAAATGGGGACCCATCCAAAGTTTGGAATTTTCTAAGATCATGGGGGGTTGGTAAAACACAACAAGAGTCAATATAATTAATTGTATACGGCATACAATCGATTACCTCGAATGCAGTAGGAAGTGACTGTATCAGTCGCAAAATATTACTGTCCGTGCTGGACTTAATCCTTCCCGTCATTTGCCACATCCTCAACTTTTCTGTATCTACCAGTGTCTTTTCTAGTTCGTAGAAAGACGCTCAAATTATTCCATGACCAAAAAGTCCAACCCCACATCCTTCTCTGAATTCCGTCCAATATCCGTGTTACCATTCCTATCCAAAGTCCTAGAACAGTTAATCCACAATCAAATTAGTCTTTTACTATCCAAAAATAATCTCCTCAACCCCTTTCAGTCCAGTTTTCGTCCTGGTCACAGCACTAATACAGCGCTTCTGAATGTTACTGAAGATACTAGGTCAGCCATGGAAAGCGGTAATGTAACGGTCTTGGCATTACTTGATTTCAACAACGCTTTTGATTTCAATGTTTTTCTTAGCATCCTATGCTCTCTTAATGTATCTCTATCGGTAATTGACTGGTTTCGTAGTTACCTGTTTGGTCGCCGGCAACGTATATGCATCGGAGATACATCATCTTCGTGGTAGTACTTCTGCCAGGGTACCACAGAGTGGCATTTTATTCCCTTTACTTTTCGTAATATTACAATAAATTTCCGGGAAGAAAGGCGTAATAGCTTGTACAGAATAAAATCTCTTATGATTAGTTCGTATTAAATGTTTACGGTTTTTTGTGTAATGTTTCTTAGAGTAATGCAATAATACATAATTTAGTCATAAGAGAATTTTCCATTCAATAAAGCTGTTATTGCCATTTATTCCATAGAAATATTGTATTAAAAATATGAAAAAAATTAGAGTGATAGACTGATACTCAGAGAAGCCAAAAATCAAATAACATTAAAAAGGGCGTAACCGGTGTTTACCGCTTTATTGCCCGGGGCCAGCGATATTAGACAATATAAATAACAATAAACAGTGTTGTTTTGTTTGTTTCCGACTGTATTTCTTTAATGTTTTGAAATAAGTATACAGATATTTTTATTAATAGAACGAATATAGCGGTGTATAAACTTTCATAGTCAATTTTATTCTCAGGAATAAAGATTTCTGACTTCTGAAAAATCAAATCTAAGTCGAGAAATTGTAGAGCATAACTGTCTTTTTTGCTAAGATCATGAAAATGATGGTAAAGCTAATGATTTTATTAAACTTTTACAGTTCACAAAGTGTAAATAGACCAATCACACAACCACTCATCAAATTAAGAGACAATCAGGGTAGATTACACCACCGGGGGTAAAACGCAACAGCAGCATGCGGGCGGCTCAACAGGGGGTGAGATTGAATGACAACTTGTTAAGTAAACAGAACTGAATAAGGTAGTGCTAATTTGTTGATTCATTCAAAGCTATTAGTGATATTAGAAGATCTTACCTATTCTTTATTTTGACAGCATTGTAAGGCAATCATGCCCGTTTGTACTATGTTAGACAACTAGCGATCCGCCCCGGCGTCGCACGGGTGCAAATGTATGTATTAAAGACCAGGGAAATTAAAACCACTTGTCAGAATATCACTCACAGTATTTATTAAGTTTTTCTACAAAATCACTTGTACACACTTCAACTGTTCGACGACGACTGACTAATGATCGTGCGCACTACTTCCCACCTAATGGTATAATATCTTTACCGGAAACGTGAGTTGACATTTATAATAACACGTGGAGTACAACCGGAAGTAGTGCGTGCGATAACACTAAATATTATCAGTGTATCAATATTGTTATCAATTTAAATACAGATAATAATTTAAATTATCATAAAATTAACGTATATGATTGATTAAATATCAAAATAATAATTAAACTATTCCGGAAATCCGAGTATTGAACAAAGAGTTTCTAACATAGGTATGCGCAAAAAATGTGTTTAATTACGACATCACATTAGAAACCTCTAAAATTATCAGTGTTTTCTACTATATTATGCATGTATTATAGATATAAAACTTACTCTTGAATCACTTTCTATTAAAACCGCATCAAAATCCGTAGTCGTATCCGTAGTTTTAAAGATCTAAGCATACATAGGGACAGGCAGACAGCGGGAAGCGACTTTGTTTTATGCTATGTAGTGATAAACTTTTATTACACTACACGCGACTATTTTATTCATTTGGACTCTGAAAATTGTAATGTGTTCTATTTACGTAAATACCATAATAGACGCCAGTTTGATTTTCAAGCTCATCGATGACGTTTATAAATCTTATGAATAAAACCGCGTTCAGCTCATCCAAATTATGTTAAAAAGCTGTTATTCAACCCGCCTAGCCTTTTTCCAACTATTTTGGGGTGCGACTGCTTATCTGACCTTCATAACCCAGTAACTGGGGACCCTTCGGATTGCTGACAAGATAACTCGTAGATAACGGCTGTAAGTGTCATCATTAGAAATATCGACACTGACAATTCTCGACGTGGTTTGTGAAATGATCGCGTTTAGTTTTATTGTTGAAATTTTTAGTTACAAAGGGAATAAATCCGTCATAGTTTCCAGCACATGTTTCTAACTCCAGCGCCGGTACGTGCCAATCGACGTCAAATAAATCCTGAAACTATTTTCACAAACTGTTCTCTAACTAAAACTATTGTTCCTAACTTTTTCGCCCGAATTTATTTTAATAACGGTCGCACAAACTGGGTCTAACAACCCGAATGTAAAATGCTATCTGTTCGGTTAGTTGGGGGAGTAAGTTACGTTTTTCAAGGTTGCTCCGTGGATGGGTGATCATTACTTAGCGAGATCCTACTTTGCCTCAGAGAACAGGCTAAGCTTTTGGCTTCCTGGCTGTCATTAGTAGATCTGACAGTCTTTCCGGGTGGTCAAAAGCCCTAAAGTCTTAATCTTGTCAAAAAGTATGGTCGATCGTTTGCCCATGGTTGCGGAAATTGTTCGAAAGAGTCACCGCGGCCTTGAAACACAAAGGGAATGAGGATCCCGAGTGGGTTTTAGTCAATAAGAGTCTGACACTCTTCCGCTCCGCCCAGAGCGGGAGAAATTTTGAAGATTTTCTATAATAATCTATACATACTAATATTATAAAGAGGACTTTTTTTAAATTTTTGTATGTAACGAATAAACTTAAAAACGAATGGACCGGTTTCAAAAATTCTTTCACCATTAGAAAGCTACATTCACCTTGAGTAACAGACTATATTTTATCCCCATATTCCCACAGGAACGGAAACTACGCGGGTAAAACCGCGTGGCGCTGCTAGTTTTATATAAAAAAGATACTAACTATCGGGGGAGGTCAGTTAAGTAGTACATAGCTCCATGAAAAATTTTGGTATTCAGTTGCAAAAGGCTAGGCTGTAAACTGACCCAATATAAGTTGGAAAACACTAGGCTAATGATGATGACTGTATGAGACACCATAACTCTTAAAGTGGATTTTCTAAGGTAAACAATTTGAACATCTCTTTTATGATATTTGCAGAGGAAGTTTCAGTAAACCCCTGAGCGACGAGGGGTGAATTTATGAATACTTGATATATAACGCCATACTCATAAACACATGTCATGGTTGAGGGTGTTGTACTGTCATAACAATATACATAGTAAGGTCGGTACACACATGGTTGCAACTTGCATAAAAGTATGCTAGTAGCTTGCATTCTTTGTAATTTTCAATGGCATGCAAGGTCCTTGCAAGGTTTTGTGCGTGGAGTCCGTGGAGCTTCTTGCACGTTCTTCTCCATAGAGACCTACACTTTGGAACGTGCAGATAGCTTTACTTCTTTGGACTGACCGACCTTGACAATTCAAAAGTGTATATAGCAATAAATGCTTTGAGTTTGAAAAATATCTAATCTGAGCTTATTGAAGTTCATCCTCATCAGTTGTTTTATAAGTTTTTAGTTGATTGTAAAGTGACCATTTATGGAAAAAGGCCTAAAATATATTATAAGTCATATACTAATAATATATTTTAGGCGTTGCAATGGAACTTGAAGTTTGCATAGTGTAACATAGACTTCTTGGTTCCTATATTCGATGAATATCTAGTATTCCGATTTCAAATAATGACGATAATGTAGATTTCTGATTTCAAGAAGTCATAGATTAATCAGTTTGTGTTTATATTATTTGTCTGTACTACTATTATGAAGAGGAAAGATTGTTTGTTTGTTTGTATTGAATAGGCTCCGAAACTACTGAACCGATTTGAAAAATTCTTTCACTGTTTGGAAGCTACGCTATCCCCGGGTGACATAGGCTACATTTTATCCCCATATTCCAACGGGAACGGGAAGTACGCGGGTAAAACCGCGGGGCGCTGCTAGTTGTTTATATAACTCATATCCTTGTGCCCTGTTCGACCCATTTTGTTTACTTCCTTACAAACCTTGTAGAGAGACATCATAGACACGTCATATTGTATGCTGTACAATAACATTGATATTCCCCTCAACTCAACTCTATCAAATTGAATTCCAAGTGTCACTTCGATCCGAAAAACCCGCATTCTTTGCGCCCCAATCCGCTTCATTACGATTTATTCAATAATCCTTCATCACGCGTCCCGGTCATCTGACCGCGTCATCTGACCGCTCATCGAGGTGACGTCGAGTGGATGTGACGCTGTACCCTCGTCAGTCAGTTGTCACTGACTCCCTTGACCTTTGGAACGCTGATCTGTATCTGACAAGATCGTTTTATGTTGACCGTTGTTTGTTTTGATTAATAGCTGCAAAAAAACAGGAGCTTGTGGCTGCACGGGTCGGTTTTCAAAGTTAAGCAACGCTTGCCAAGGTCGGTTTGTGGATGGGTGACCGCCTTCATATGCCTCGGACAGTAAATTAAGCCATTGTACCCGGCGATCATTTGTAGATCTTCGATGTCCGTTGTAGGTAGCCAGTAGCTAGAAAGGTTATACAAGTTTTGACCGGAGTATCGTTTTACCTAGTACTGGATTATATAATGAGCATAGTTAAGTCACGGAACCCTCTGCCAGAATCTGTATATTCCCTTTGAAGAGAATAAAGAAACATCACGGAGCTCCCTCATCCATGGATTACCACGAGGCTAGCGGTTTTATCATTACTTAAAAAAGTTGAAATAGTCAAATCTGTAGACCATCGCTTATCCAAATCTGCTTAAACGCCTTATGAAATGGGCTGCATCTCGACTCAGAGCAGTTGCTAAGAAACTCTGCTGCGAAAACTCCCCCACGCTCGATGAGACCTCGGCACTCAATACATACAAAAAGCACGAACATTCATTATGTGTAATGAATAAATATGTATGTATGTTGACATGAGATTAAATGGAATTAGAATTTAGAAGGTCTAATGGTTCTGCGGTCGTAATGCGAATGTTTTCGGGTTCAATTAATGTTGCCATTGCGGTTGGGTATCTACTTACTGTTAAATGATCAGTGGCTTGAAAATGTCGTAATTATTGTACTGTGAAAGGATACAAACTGAAAATGTGTTTTCCTACTCCGCGGCTGTTCTTTTGTGATTAATTTCGTTGCGGGTTCCAAGACAGTTGACTCGTTTCTCTGGGACTCGTCGAGTTTCATTGTCTCTGCTCTTTTCTAGTGGTCGCCATAACCTTTTTAATCTTTATACTTTGAATTGTTTTCATAGTTTCCTTTTTTTTTTTTCTTTGCATTGTCCTCACATATAGAAGCGACCAAGGATGTAACCAAGGTTATGTAATACAGAACATGATTTAAAAGAGTGCCCGTGGAGTTTCTTGCACGTTCTTCTCCATAGAGATCTACGCTTTGGAACGTGCAGATAGCTTCATCTCTTTCGTCTTGACAATTCAAAAGTGCCTGTAAAGGGTTTAATTGAAATAAATGATTTGAATTGAATTGAATTGAATTGAATTGTTGATCCTTTTTTTTTGGGATGGGGAATCATCAAATGACTTCTCCCGCTCTGGGTGGAGCGGAAGGGAGTGTCAGACTCTTACTGACTAAAACCCACCCGTGATCCTCCTAGTGCCCTTTGCTTTCCAGGGCCGCGGTGACTCTTTCAAACAAATTCCACAGCCCCAGCAGGCCCATTTTTGATCCTGGATCAATTGGAGTTAGAGTGGGTGAAAATAGTGTGGTGAGCTGTCATAAAAAACTGAATTTAGATACAGAGACGTAGGATGGACTCTGGGATGGCTACAGGCTACGTTTTTGTGAAAATAACTGAGCTAGTAGGTAAATAATTGAACACTTTTCTGCATTTATTTATAACTGCAATTTTATATAACCCTACTTTTTTTTTTTTTTTGAATAGACTTCGCCTCACACTTCGTTTTACTCCTGTATCGTGGACCGGTGCGTTCACAAACATGAAAACTCACATACACAAGACACCCAGACCCTGAATAACTATCTGTAAGTCATACAAACATTTGTTCCGTGCGGGGATCGAACCCGCGACACGTTGCGCAGCAGTCGAACGCTCAACCACTGCGCCAATCATATTGTCGTCGACGTCGACAGTGTCTATAGCAAACGTGTTTTCAGTTCTTATACGAGTAGATAATGTACCTACGTATACAACGCTACACAGCCAGGATTACACCCAAAGAAACGCCGCACTCCATCCTGATTCAAACCTAACACCCCCATTCAGTAAAACCGGTAACATTCTGTATAGGAATAGGAATTCAATTTGCGTGTTATATATAGAAGCAATTACGTCTGTGGGACGTACTGTCTGGCGCACAAAGAGGAAATCATCGCGACCCGCGGGCGACGCCGGGGGCAGGGGGTAGTGCGCGGGGGAGGGGAGGACAGCTTTCATTGACGAAAAATCAGACGGAAAATTGAAACCGAGAGAATTTTGTGGCTCGAAGGGTTAGGCTAACTGGAAGTGTTAAGGATGAATCGTTTGCGGCGGAATTTATCGGTAAGGGCTGTTGGCTTGTTTATTTAATAAGTGGCTATTTTGGGCTTTAGAAGAGGTTTTACGATTAAATAAATGAAGAAAAGATTGAAGAAAGTAGCCAATTATGAATGTGTGTTAAAAATTTGTATTATGTATGAATGAAAAATTTGGTTCTTCCTTATTTCCAAAATGATTGGAAAAGCTCCCGACATTCTATTCGAATACTCAGAGTAGATTACGTAAATTAGCTGTAGGTATCTTGATCGATAGGAAACTTAAAATCTAATCGCATGTGGTTATTATTTAGGATTTCGTACTTCAAAAGAAAAAACGAAGCCCGCATAGGTTTACTTTGTCGCCTACCCGTACGTACGTCGGTGATGGGCTCGGGAACGCGTGGAGGTATCTAATTAAATTAAAACTATATACTCATTAGAGATTTGGAGTTTTATAAAAAATATTTATTTTTTGCGATTACAAACTTGTATTTTCTGTTGAAGACGACCGCGACATACATTGATGTATGGAAGAACATTTTGTTCAACGTAAGTTTATCCTTGTCTAATCTATACTAATATTATAAGGAGGAAAGATTTGTATTTTTGTAGGTTTGTATGTAACGAATAAACTCAAAAACTACTGGACCGATTTCAAAATATCTTTCATCATTAGAAAGCTACTTTCACCCTGAGTAACATAGGCTATATTTTATCCCCGTATTCCCACGGGAATGGGAAATATAATTAAGTATATCAAAAAGAGTACCCAGGTACACTTTAATGACGTCAAACTACCACATCCAGTAAAACCACAATCATAGTCTTCTCAAACTGATGTTCGCTTACAGAAGCGCTGTGACGAGAGTACCATTACTGAGTAATTTGTTTACTCGCCGCACTCAACTCCGCTCAACTCCACTCAGTTCTACTCAACTCGACTCAACATTGGATTACTGACGACTTACGCCATGATTACTTGGTTAAGTATGGACATGTCCCTTGCCATTTCTTGTATACAAATAAGCTTTTCCGTTTTTCTTTAATGGCTGTTACACAAGGTGACTAGAGGATTAGGTTTGTCACAAGAATGAGAGGAAAAAGAGGGAAAAGTACTCGTTAGGGACCGCTACTGGAAATTGGTTGAGCGAGAATATAGCCAGTAAACATATGGAAGTAAACTGAACATGTATGCTAATAAACAATTGGGAGGCTATCCAACTGCCGTGTACTGGTTGTTGCAAATAACAAGACATTTTCAACATTATTTAAAAAAAACAACCGTTGCCTCACACTAAGAATTTCTCCTATATTGTGGATGCGTTAACAAACTCACGTACACAAACAGCTAGGCCCAGAGCAAATATCTGTAGGCCATACAAATATTGTATAAGCGAATATAGGAGAGCAGTGGTGGCTGAGTGGAGGCCTTGACTTACGAATTGTGGGTCGCGGGTTCAAACCCAGTCAGGCGCATTACTTTGTGTGATTAATTTCATCACCACTGCTCTCAAAACGGTACCTAAAGGAAAACATTGTTAGGAAACCGGCATGTCCTTGAACCAAAAATTCGAAGACATGTGACATGGCACTGGGAACTGAACCCACACTCGGCTGCCGACATCAACGTGACAGTTCCACAATGAAGTGTTTCGGAACAGTTAGATAGCAACTATAAAACAGCCTTTCTCATTCTTATTCCTTTGATTTCAGAAGCCCCGCACAAATGAATCTACCACTCTGCGCCACTCCGCACCATTCCGCGCCATCCTGCGCCATTTTCAGGCCAAACTGTAAAGCTCTTATTGTGCACAAACAAACAGAAAGTAATTCTTGTTTGGCGTCTTAACAATCTGAATGAAAAGGCCTTTTTGTTCTCAAGCTAAATAGGAACGACTTCAAGATGTTATTGTTCCTTTCTTGTGCAAATTTTATAGGAATATATTTTTTATTAAAAAACAATCACTTTTAGTATCGCAGGCCTGTGCGCGATAGGCCACGCCGCACTGCAGTGCATGTGTGGCTGTTGGCAAGCCGGTCGAGCACTGGGCTGGGGGAAAGGCCTGCGCGCCATCCGCCCCGACCAAGCGCAAGAGGTCTGCCGCCGCCGCCGCCTCTGCCGCCGCCGCGGCTTCCGTCGCCGCTTCTGCCGCTGCTGCTGTGGGTGCTGCGACTCCAGATACTCGGGAGGGGGCTGAAATGGAGTGCCAGTAATGGTCCCATTGCAGCCTCCTCCAGAGACAGGTCGGCCGCTGTGCTATTGCGCAGTTGCTGATGCCTGTGGACGGTGAGCGTGGGTGGCTCGCCGTCCGATACCAGGCTGAGTCGACGACACGTTGTGTTCCACGCGCGTCTCAAGGAGCCGTCAGCACCAGGGACGGGGCCCCATAGGGTCGGTGCCTGCTAGGGTTGCGGAATTTGTTCGAAAGAGTTACCGTGGCCCTGGAACGCGAAGGGCACAAGAGGAACACGGGTGGGTTTTAGCCAGTAAGAGTCTGACACTCCATGCCGCTCCACCCAGAGCGGGACCCGTCATTTGATGATTTCCCATCCAAAAAAAAAAATAAAAAAAATGGCGTTTGTATTAGGATGATGCCTGTGACTGTAATTTTGGTTTTGTGCTAGTAAATTCAACTGCCAAGCATTTAGACGTGGGGCTCTAGATAATGTGTCACTGTATACTTTTAGATATTGTTTAGGTTTCAATGAACAAGAACAGTTTTGTCTACAGTGACAGTCATTTACTGTTTATTATTGAAGAATTTCACTGTCTTCGAAGATCTCATCAGATCTAAATATATATAACTCAAAAGTGACTGACTGACTGACATAGTGATCTATCAACGCACAGCCCAAACCACTGAACGGATCGGGCTGAAATTTGGCATGCAGGTAGATGTTATGACGTAGGCATCCGCTAAGAAAGGATTTTGATTCATTCTACCCCTAAGGGGATGAAATAGGGGATGAAAGTTTGTATGAAACTTTGTCAATTTTAAACCGATCGGGCTGAGAGTTTCAAAATAGGGGGTAAAGTAACTATTTCACGCGGACGAAGTCGCGGGCAGAAGCAAGTCTTCATATATTATACTACAACTTTTTCTAAAAAATATACATGTACAAACAAAAGCTCCCCAAAACAGATCACTGATTTTTGAGAAAATTGTGGATGTACATACATCCTTTTTAAAGTCAGTAAAGCATAACATCATGTAAAACAGATTTAGAAATGAAATGATTTATTTACATTTCATGTGATGTGAGTGCATTCACAATCTGTCAAACCTTCGAGAAATATTCGTACAGTTGTGATTGTTGAGACTTGAGAACTCTTACAATTTCTATTTTCTTATCAAAAATGATGTCTACTCTAAGAATTACTTTTTACGAAAAATAGTTCAGAGAGTCACGCAGTCAGCTTTTATTTTTTTTTCGATCAAGTAGTTAACCAAAGTTTTGACCCACGCCTACGCCACGCTATTATGTAGATGCGCGTACGCAAGAGATATGCGTATCTCGTTTTATTAAACATCGGTTCATTTATTACACACTTGCGACTTTGTAAAAAATGCCGTGAGCCATGAGGAATGAACCATCTTTAATGTTGAAAACGCTCACAATTCTGTTATAAACCCAGTAGTCTACATTATTATTTATTATTCTTAGAACAAATTAATTCACTTATTTTAGGCAAAGGAAACTATCTTGTCTTGACATTTGGTTTCAACTTTCTGGGAATTTTTTAAACATGATATAATTGAGCTTTTTCTAGAGGTAAAGTGGCTTCGACATCTTAGCTATATTTTTATTAAAAGATTAAAGGTTACTTGGCTCTATAAATGTCAGAAATTTTAAGGTTATAAAACGTTATAATTTCTATTTAAAGTTGATAGCTATCAGCTAACGATGTTGTTTAATTTTCACCCCGGGGTAATGATGTACAGTAGAGAACAGCTCCACGATCAATACTTAGAACTCAACACTGTTATTCTGCTCTGAATTTAGGGGTCTGTCAGAGCCTGTAACTGTCTGTCTGCTCGCTGCAGACCCCTTTATAATTGTATTAACTTCCAAATAGGGGTTATTTAGTATGCGTTAGAGTACTAATGATACAATCTCTTAAACGCATGCAGTTGGTTGGTTCTTTACATACTTAGAAAATAGAAGAAAAGATGAATCACCACAGTTACACTAAATAAAAATCTGTATTTTCAGTACTCGGTGAGCTAATTAAATATGTCACCGGAACATCGAAAACTTCGTAAAATTATAAAATATCTTGAGAGATTGTAAACTTTCGATAAATGGTCAACTGAACATTTACAACACTTTCTTACGCATCAGATAGTCTATAATCTCTCGAAGTAGTTCCGACAAATTAACGAACGCATTGGTGCGATCCTAACAGCCCATGCATTGTATACATATCTTCAAATTTATTTGCTAGATATGCCGAAAAATGTCTTCGTTACTTTTGATAAAGGAACTACAGTATATGAATTATTATTCGTCGTAAGTTTTGTTCCCTTGACTTATGTTACTTGGTAAGCTTTACAGTTTCCATTTTTGTCCATCTTAAAGTAATTTTGAAACTAAAATTTAAAAAAAAGAAGTTTCCAATCATAATTTTACTATAGAAGGCTTGTCTAATATATACCCTAGCGCTAAACCTTACGCACCATTGACATCTTTAACCTCATTCATATTAGCCGCACATACTTGTGTAACTATGTATCTATATACCTGCCTGTGTACCGTGTACTGTCCTTGAAGTGTGTGTGTGTGTATGTGTGTGTGTGTGTGTGTGCTGCGACCTCGGGAAAATTAACTTGTTGATGTAATGCACTGGCTCTCACTACACGATATAATTGTGGTACAGTTCTCATATCGAGTAGGACGTTAATATATTCACACTTGTTTTTAATAGGAGCAGGCAGTAAGGTTTTTTTTAGGTTTGGTTCATAAGGATAATTCATTTACAAGTATATATTATCAAGTAGGTATCTATTTAAAAAATACGACTTTTTACATTATTAATTTGATGTTTTCAATTTCCCTGCCCTTCAGTGCTGTTCCAACCTTAGTCAGGTTCTTAGCAATGATCTCGTCTGCTCATCCAGGGTCGGAAATTGACTGACAGAGCCTAGGTGCCTCCCCGCAAGCCTGCACTGTGTAATGATAGATGTGATAATATCTGAAAATTCTATATAAAAAAAGATTTATTATATTGGTCCTAGCCCTGCCACTTTTGTACAGCGAAAAGAAATATTTTCATTCCACCTCGGATTGGTTTGATTTTATTCAGACCATTCGTACTTTAATAGAAGACTCTATTTTGACAAACGCAGGTAAATTCCCTAAGTTAAAACGTGTAGAATGCAAGAGCGAGCGGAGCGAACTCTTAGTTTTTATCTTCTACTTTAGATATAGGTTGTAAGTAATAGTTGTCGGGCCCTAGGACCGGCCGGCTCCAGACCAGTAGGCTGCGCGATACTTTTCCTACGATGGGGGCCCGCGTAGCGTAGACCCCGGCTGACAAACGCCACTTCCAATGTATGACCTATCCGACCCTTTTTTTCTGGATGGTAAATCATCAAATGACTTCTCCCGCTCTGGGCGGAGCGGGAAGGAGTGTCAGACTCTTACTGACTAAAACCCACCCGTGTTCCCCCTAGTGCCCTTGGCGATCCAGGACCGCGGCGACACTTCCGAACAAATTCCACAACACTAGCAGGCACTGACCCTATGGGACCCCGTCTTTTTTGCTGGTATCTCTTTGAAGCGCGCGTAGAATGCGGCCTGTCAGACCCTGTGTTCATTTCTGCGCATCAGATGTTGATTTTTTTTTCTTCGATCCCTCCACTATATCAACCCACACTCTGGAGTGATCACTCCAAAGCCAGGTGTGTCCTATCCACATACAACTGAACTATGTACGTAGGACGGTATTCGAATACCAATACCTTGTTGATATTCATCCACAACACCTACCCCAGCGTTCCTCTGAGTGTATGCACCATATTTCCGTGCGGTAATCTAAGTTTAAATCAAAGCTGCAACGTTTGACAGAGAAAAGACACGTCTCCTATGAATTTGTTCGGCGCGCGCGGTGCATGCAAATGCGACGTTGTCAAACATCGCGCGCTGCTCGCGACGTTGCCAGCTCGACGTGCAGCGTGCAGCTGCCAACTTCGAGAGATGCACGGAATAATGAATATCGATGAGTAGTAGGCGACATAATTATAGTGTAGTGTAGGTAGGTGTTGATATGTTAATACGGGAAGGGAAGTTTTTGTACTACTTTTTAGGCGGCTACGGTAAAGCCAAAAGGAGGAGTTTTTCAGCAAGCTGTGTAAACATGCATTCGTGCTCGTTACACAGATTCATAATCAGCCTTTTAATGTTCCCACTGCTGGGACACAGGCCTCCTCTCTAGGAGAGGGAATGGGCCGTAATCCACCACGCGGGCCCAGTGCGGGTTGGTGAATGTCACGTCTTCGAATTTTTGGTTCTAGGGCATGCCTCATGGACATGGACATGTGTCCTCACGATGTTTCCTTCACCGTTTTGAGAGCAGTGGTGATGACATTAATTACACAAATTAATGCACCTGGCTGGGTTTGATTGAATCTACTATTTGTAATTAATGTCATCACCACTACTCTCAAAACGGTGATGGAAACATCGTGAGGACACCGGCATGTCCTAGAACCAAAAATTCGAAGACATATGACATTCACCAACCCGCACTGGGCCCGCGTGGTGGATTACGGCCCATTCCCTCTCCTAGAGAGGAAGCCTGAGTCCCAGCAGTGGGAACGTTAAAAGGCTGATTACGTTTTATTATGTAACTAGCTTCTGCCAGCGACTTCGTCCGCTTGGAATAGTTACTTTACAAACTTAAGTTTCATACAAACTTTCATCCCCTATTTTATCCCCTTGGGGGTAGAATTAATCAAAATTTTTAACTTTCTTAGCGGATGCCTACGTCATAACATCTACCTGCATCCTGCATGCCAAATTTCAGCCCGATCCGTTCAGTGGTTTGGGCTGTGCGTTGATAGATCACTATGTGTGTGTGAAATATGTACAACTTACAACAAAAAAAGAAATGAAAGTAAAGCTGAAATGCCTGTGCAAAATTATATTATAATAACCTATACCTACTTCACTTAAAAATAAATACCTATAACTACGTATAACTAAGTAATAAAATAACTACTAATTCATAAAAGTATCTACGCTTTTACCTACTTAATACTAAAAAAACAGAACATAAATAATTCGCCAAAACTAACCTATCGGTATCTAAAAATCTATGCTCCTACTTCTACTACTACTTCACCTAAAAAGAAATAAAATTGAAACTATTAATAATTTGTAATTTGAACGAATATTTAAATATTACCAAAATAACTAATAAGTACCTATTTTATAAAATAGCAATAAAAGTTACACAAAAATAATCACAATAACATCTTACAGCATGATTCAGTATTAAAGCGCGACGGCGCGATGGCTTATTATTGTATTCATGTGTAAGTTTGGTGTTTCTATACCGATTTCTATGATTCTTTTTTTATTGAATAGATAATAAAGTTAACTTTTTTTAATTAGGGATGAGTGAGAGTATTATAAACGTAAGAGTAAACAAATATAATCAGAAAGCTCCGAACTGCTAAGCTATCGGGAGTTACACGTGTTATTGTGAGTCAACCATAAAAGATAGACATATGCTGTTGTGGAATATTTTTTAGATAATTTTATGTAGAACATTTCCGTCATACATGATTTCTATGCCTAACTTTAACCATTAAGGCTACACACGCGACGGAAGCTTAAAAAATGGAGTAACTTCTCCCGTTTTCCCAACATTTTCCTTCACTGCTCTGCTCCTATTGATTGTAGCGTGATGATAAGTATACTATAACCTGCCCAGGAGTATGAAGAATAATTGCACCAAGTTTCGTTAAAATCGGTCGAGTAGTTTTTGTTTCTATAAAGAACATACAGACAGACAGACAGACAGACAGACAGACAGACAAAAATTTTACTGATTGCATTTTTGGCCCCAGTATCGATCACTAATCACCCCCTGATAGTTATTTTGAAAATATATTCCTTGTACAGAATTTACCTCTCTACAGATTTATTATAAGTATAGATGAAATAATTCTCTGATCGTCACAGAATTCTTCTCCATACAAGTAGTAGCAGATCCGGTATAAATTCCCCAATGAATTACAGTGCTCCGCACTTGGAGTCTGCGGAATATCAATGAGTCAAAGTTTCAGAAGTTAAAACTACGTCGATAATCGATTAGTTAGCTGCCCTGTGCGGGGTGCGGCCGACTGCTATCAAGCTGCCTGCTCGAGGAACACGGATGGGTTCTGTGGGTTTTAGTCAGCAAGATTCTGAAAATCCCTTTCGCTTCGCCCAGAGTGGAAGGAGTTATTTGAACAGTTCCCGACCAGAAAAAAGAGGCTATTCTCTGTTGAAATTGGCCAATATAAAAAAAGATTGTAACCAGATTCATTTGAGTAGGTCCCAGTATTTAAAATAGAGCGACTCTTATCTGATCACTACAACCCAGTAACTGGTCAGGCTTTCTGGTAACTGACTATCCGGAAATATTGTCATCGGATCGTGCAGATGTTACCTATTATTCAGCCACAATTTCCTGGAGCACGCGGCAATTGTTATAAAAAAATCTTCTACCTGTAAACCAAGGCAACAACACTAAAATCATTGCCTTATTAAATGAATGCTATTGTTTACTTCTTAATCAACTTAGCCTTGGATCGCTCACTTAAGCCTCAGCTTCTCAGTTACCTCCACCCCTTTAACTAGGAAACTGAAAGAGAAGAGTTCGTTCCTGAATCACAAATCTAACACATTTGATTCATATCGGAACCGCTTTATAGTTGTTATTTGAAACTATTCACTGAAATGTTTGTTACCTGCTTTTATACTACTAAAAGGATTTTGATAAAACTGTACAGTTGGCAATATAGTTAAACCTAAGGGCTGGTTTTTACCTCGGTCAGAGGATAAGCATTGCCATACAACGTGGCAATGTCGCCACTCTTTAGGGCTCACTTCCAGATCACAGAGATGCGGATGAATTTTTTATATATTTTATTTAGGGTTAACTTACCTTATTATTGATTAAAACCGCTGTAAATATCTATTTAAATAATCACTTATGCTTAAAGGTACACCATCTATACTAATATAATAAAGAGGAAAGATTTGTATTTTTGTATGTAACGAATAAACTCAAAAACCACTGGACCGATTTCAAGAATTCTTCCACCATTAGAAAGCTACATTCACACTGAGTAACATAGGTTATATTTTACCCCCGTATTACCACGAAAACAGGAACAACGTGGGTGAAACCGCGGGGCGCTGCTAGTAATTTATAAAACAGAGAAGTACTTATTACGTTGCGACTGATTTGTATATTTCGGAAGGAGGCCACTGTAACCAAACAATTCAATACCAAATCTCCTTCAATTTATAGTTCAAACATTCCGCAGGCGACTGTAAAATATCTCAGTATTTACGTCTGATTCAGCAGATCTGTTACAATCGAAGTACCCCTATTTGCTTGAAGAGAATCGGGCGCGACGGCTAAACGCGCGCTCGACGGAAACCGCTGTCACGCCGCGGATGGAAACCTCGCTTTTATTGAAAACCGAAATAAATCCACGCGAGTGTCGGTGGGCGACGATTGGGGACTGAATGTTTTAGTGTCGGTTCTTATTTGGGCTCGGGTCGTGTGAAGACGGTGTGGCCATCCTTCACACCACCAACACCTACTGTGTACTATCTGCTTCTATATTAGTTCTGTTTTGCTATTGAATTATTTTAAGCCAGATATTGCGTCTAGAACGATACATATTCACGATGATACAGCTGTTACGTAATCTGGGCCCCAAGTCTGCTATTACAATAGTGTCAGAATGGTCTATCATTGATTTCATACTGTTTGATTTTTACAAGTTAAAGCGTCACTATGAATTTGCAATGGTCAACCACTGACACTATATTGAAAGAAATAGCATAGAATGGTAATCTCGTACATAATGATAAATGAATGACAGACGTATGTGGTAGTCTGCTAAAATTTTAACAGTTCCTTTGAAAAGTGACCTAACATTAGAAGGTCGTTGTGCAGTCATTTCTTTGAATAGCTCGGTTACCAAAAAGTATTACGAGATCATTGACCGACCAATAATCGACCATTATGAATTTAGCAGATTACGAACTTTTAGCAAAATGACAATGGGATCGTGTTAGAATGACAAATTTATAAAAATAGCCGACTTGGGGCCCTGAAGGTTTGTAACCATCTCATGGTGAAAACTTAGATGGAGTAGCTACAAGAATACTTTATCTAATACTAGCTTCTGCCAGCGACTTCGTCCGCGTGGAATAGTTACTTTACCCCCGATTTTGAAACTCTCAGCCCGATCGGTTTAAAATTGACAAAGTTTCATACAAACGTTCATCCCCTATTTTATCCCCTTGGGGGTAGAATTAATCAAAATCCTTAGTTACGAAGTTTAAAAAATGGAGTAACTTCTCTCGTTTTCCCAACATTTTCCTTCACTGCTCTGCTCCTATTGATTGTAGCGTGATGAAAAGTATACTATAACCTGCCCAGGAGTATGAAGAATAATTGCACCAAGTTTCGTTAAAATCGGTCGAGTAGTTTTTGTTTCTATAAAGAACATACAGACAGACAGACAGACAGACAGACAAAAAATTTACTGATTGCATTTTTGGCACCAGTATCGATCACTAATCACCCCCTGATAGTTATTTTGAAAATATATTCCTTGTACAGAATTGACCTCTCTACAGATTTATTATAAGTATAGATATTGACAGATATTATCCATTATATCTATGTATTACCCCTTCTTATTAGGTACCTAAGTCGTGGCAAGATTATTACAAAATAGCACGGCTTTTTATGGCTGAAGGTACACCCAGTGCCGAAAAAACGGGTGTAGATTTCACCGGAAAATGGCATATTTCATAAGATTCCGAGATTTATTTCCGAGAAATTGTGGAATAATATGTAACAAAACGTTAAGTACTACAATTTCAATATTCAAACGGACGACCGAGCGACGATACGTGGGACTCCTATTTCTGCCTGCAGGGTTTGTAAAAAAAATTCAATCATTCAATATTTTTTCAATTTGTAAAGTTATTTGATGCAATAAAAGAAAGGTCTTTGATACAACTAAACAAGCTGTAATATAGAAAAAAAAAATATACAGTACACGCGGAGTAAAACGGGGAAAAACTCATAGAGCATCGATCGTCCACATCGCTGTCAACGGGAAAAGTGCCCAGAAAACTGACCGCATTTTTTATAATCTTACGCATTTTTCAATTATAAGCCAAGTGCAATATAGTTGGGCAACGGCTAGACAGATTGGATACTATAATTTCCTAAGAACTTTCAACTATCTAAAACCTTTCACTAATTTCCTCTAAAGCTAAAGCTTCTACAATAAAATCTTTATCGTCCACTTAGCGCACAGAGCTGGCACAGCGCGTCTCCCGCCGCTCAGCATTCAAATGATATGCAGTAACAATAATCTCCGCAGACTCGCCACTATTGAATTAACAATTTCATTTGATTCTGCCGCACGTCCTGTTAGTCTCATGTCCTAATTGAAGAGCGATGCTATAAGATACTCAGCTATACAACGCTAATTGAACTTACATCAGTACTAATATTATAACTGTAAAAGTGTGTTTGTTGTTCGCCTAATCGAGTTTTGATGAAATTTGGTACAGAAATACATAAAAAGCGAGCTTAGTCGAGGGCAAAAGCTGTTTCTAAATAAGCTTTAAAAAGATACCTAATAAGCTTTAAGCTGATCACGTCTGTAGCTCCTACTTACTTCAGACGAATGACTTCCACTGCTGGGATACGGATCGTGGTAATTATATATTGTTATTGTGTGTTTTCAATTTAATTTTGCTAATGACTGAAGTACATGATGATTGCCAGCGAGTGTTAAGCAAAGAGATCCATACATATCAAAGTTATTATTGTTTCACAGTGAAAATGGAATTGTTAGAAGTCCTGTTAAGTTCTAATCCCTAGCCCGTGATGGATAATTCTACCGAAGATTGGGCCACAAAAAGAAGAACAGTACAATCCTATTATCCCATCACTAATTGCAATGTTATCATAACAGCCATTTAGCGTGGTTTGGCTCAACTGAACCTTGGCTTATTTACCATATCGTTTCGCATAGCATAGCTTCTACTGACCAACAGGCTCTACACTAGCGGTAACTAGATATTAACATAAACCACATTTAATTCCGGCTTATTTTCGGACGCGCTATAAGCCGCCGGAATTGCCAAGTACTATTGTTGTGAAGCGACGGCTGTGAGTGTGTGCTTCGTAATTTGGGCGGGTTATAAACAGTAAATCCTACTTAGTTTTCGGGATGTGGAAATAAAAGATTTTTCTTTTGTACTTATTCAGGATCGCCTGAACGCCGTAAATAAAACGCGCAGTATGTACTTGTTTTGGAGGCAAACGGTGGCGAGGACTAATGAGGAAGTTTGCACTACTTATTCACTTGTTTACTGTATGACGACTGGAACTGAACTGAACGCAAGGGATAGTTGCCCTATATTTATATTCGTGCCACTTTGCTGGCCAGCGATCCTTTTTTGCTGGCCCGCGATCCATTTCCTCACCCCCGATACCATTCATTTATTATATTTCTTAATACATAAGCCTTGAGCTGGCGAGTCTTTTATTTTCTTAAAGTAACATCTTAAACCTACTTAATAACATATAGATCTTACCTCCGAGACGTTCTATTTCGTTATGACGTGAAAAACAATTTTTTTTTTTTTTTTTTTGAATGGACTACTCGCAGTTCAGCACATTGAGGCTGGTTACTGCTCAACCGGGCAATCCCGTGGTTGCCTTAGATTCTAAGGCCCCCAGCCGGGGCTTAAACTACTTAAAACTAAATGGCCGCTCGCTAATGGCATCCCCTGTGGGACACGGGCCTCGGCTTAGCGGGGTCATTGAGGGGGGGCAGCAAGGGACAGGCTGGGTCTGATTGATATTATTTAGGGGGTTTAACGCTAATGGCTCAGCAGCGCGGGCTGGCTCGTTAGGCAAAAGTCGGGGAGGGTTTTGACGGGGGCGTCGCGATGGACCTCGTCGGCGAGGTCGGAATACGGAACGCGTTCTGGGTTTGTTTTTCCTAAGAGTGCTGGTTTCCCTACTACTCTCTTGGGTCAGGGTGATGGGGTCATCGGGCTCGACAAGGGTATGCCGCGGTCGGCGGATCTTGCTGATCTGGGAGGGGGTGTATCGGGTGGCCGATGCGATAAGGGGGTTTTGGTGCTTTTCAGCGGACTCTATGAAACGCTTGGAAATACGTTTCATGAATTGTTTGATGGTGGGGATACGGAGGTCGACATGGAGACGCTCATTTCTAACGTACCACGGGGCTCCCGTAGCCTTTCGGAGAAAACGGTTTTGGATGACCTGCAACCTATGGATTTGGCGGGGCTTGGCGTGTGCGAAGGCTACACACGCGTAAGTCATTATTGGACGTATGCACGTGGTGAAAATGCGTAGTTTGCCTTTCAGGGATAACTTGCTGCGTGCGTTCAGCATGTAATGAAGCCTACTGAGAGCGAATGCGGCACGATTGCGCACCGTCTTAATGTGCTCTCTGAAGGTAAGCTTTCGATCGAGGATCACGCCTAGATATTTAGCTTTCTCAACCCAGGGGATCGGCTTGCCAAATAACGTGATCGGACTGGGACGGGGGGGGAAGAGACGAGTCTTGGGCTTGTAAAACAGGATCGCCTGACTCTTCTCTGGGTTGACTTCCACTCTCCATTTCCGGAACCAAGCGCCTAGTGCGTTTGCGGATCTCTGGAGGTGGCCGGCTATTGCCTTCTCGCTATTGCCGGAGCAATATATCGCCGTGTCGTCAGCGAACAGAGCTAGCTGTGTCTTAGAGCTAGTGGGAATATCGCTAGTAAATAGCGAGAACACTAGGGGGGAGAGAACACCGCCTTGGGGTACTCCGGCGCGAATGGGATGTGGGGACGAAAGTGCACCTTCGATTCGGTACTGAAAGGTGCGGTTCGACAGATAATCTCGTAAGATGAGCACGAGACGATCCGGCACACCGAGCTGGTATAGCTTGAATATCAGCCCGTTGTGCCAGACCTTGTCGAAAGCTTTCGCTATATCGAAGAACAGGGCTCCCGTAACGAGTCCGCGCTGGTATTTGGCGCTAATATGTTCAACGATACGGTAGACCTGTTGGACGCAAGAGTGGTTTGATCTAAAACCAAACTGCTCATTGGGGAGGAGGCTCTTGGCTTCGACAGAATCCTTGAGACGCTTATGAATAAGCCTCTCGTAGATCTTGCCTAGGACTTTGAGCAGACTGATGGGACGATAGCTGGACGGGGAGGACTTGAGTTTTCCAGGTTTGGGGATACCGATGACGGTAGCCTCTTTCCACGTCTGTGGGAACATGTTGTTGGACAGAGCGCCATTGAAGATGGCGGTCATTAACATGATCAGAGTAGCCGGGAAGAGACGAACCACTTTGTTGGTGATTCCATCGGAGCCCGGGGCTTTTCTGGGTTTGAGACGGCCGATGATCTCCTTCACCTCATCAGGTGTGACGGGGGGGAGGGGATCATCGGGGTCCTCTACTGGTGGGAGGGAGGCTCTACGTTCTACTTCGGCATTCACCATATCGAGATGAGCCTTGTCTACTGGTTGGGAGCTGGGGGAGCATTGGGACTCTAGACTGTCGGCCAGGCATTCGGCTTTGTCCTCGTCATCGAAGGCGACGGTGTTGTCGGGACGCGTGAGCGGAGGCATCAAGGCAACCTCAGAGGCGCGTAGTTTCCTCTGAAGTTCCCAGAATGCCTGATGGGTAGGTTCGAGGTCGCCCAGCAACTTATCCCAGCGACTTTCACGCAGTTCAGCGATGCTGTTACTTACTTTACGCTGTAAGTAGCGCATGTGAACCTTGTTGGCTTCGCAGGGAAAGGCGCTGTAGGCACGGACAGCCGCGTTCTTTTCAGTCACGAGCTCACGTACCTCGTCCGGGAGTTTCCAGTGGTGGTCACTCACCACCGGAGACTCCTTAGAACATTCGTTCAGGACAGATTGCACGTGATCCGTGAGTGAATTGATCGCGGCTGTCGTGTCTGCGACAGACTCGATTAGGTCGGGGATCTGGTCGAGATGGGGTGACGTGGTAGCCTTCAGCTTTTCGCTTACTTGGCGCCAGTCAGTGGTCATTCGGGTGGGAGGAGTCTGGGTAGGGTCCATCGGCCCTGATCTAGGAGCAAGCTCCAGGATCACGGGTCTATGGTCCGAGTTTAACTCGTCATGCGTCTCCACAGAATGTAACCGAAGGTTGACATTTTTGACGTGAAAAACAAGTTCGCGCCATATTTATATGGCCCCGTCCCCCGCCTCAGTACTATAAATATCTGCGGTCGGGCCGCAAACTTGTTCATTTGTTTTACGGACGTCGCAGAGGTAATATGAGGAAAAACACTATGATATCTTATTCTAATAAGGTAAATGCACTAATATCTAAACATCTAATTACTATAATAACATAAATAATGAAGATATATCGTTTTAACTATACGATTTCTGCTACTTTTACATGTTAACTTACAAATTATAGCTAACTTATATTAAAACATTCTTATTCCCTACTTTATGAATCACATGATAATAATTTTACAGCTATAAACATAAATAAAAAATAGAAAACAGTAATAGAGTGTAAAACATGTACATACGCAATACTAATCCTATGTTTGATCTACGAATCTTATGTTGTATTCGTTCGCAAGAGTTTCTTGATAAATCGCCCGTATCACTACTTGCGCCCATGAGCGAAGTGATGTCAGGGCGTCGTGCACAGTACTTATGTTTTTGGAATGGTTTTAAAACTTGTTTTTGCCAGTGGATTTGCTTGGAAGTCGGTGCTCATCTTTTGGAATGGAGTATCTGGATAAAAAAAATTCCTGTAGCTTCATTTATGCCGCCTCATACAAACTACAAGCATATACCTGATATTACAAAAATCCTACACGGTGCTTATCCGCTTGATTTCAACTTGCTCAACATCCAACATCAGGCAGTTGTCCATCAGTCACAACACAGAAGTTGTGCAGAAGATACTTTGTTTCCAATGGAAGTTTGCAGGATTATACAGCCTGTTCTGCATGCATCTGCCACGCTCCTATGCAGGTCATAGCCTACTGCGCGGGCCTGCGGATGGCGAGCTATGGGTGGCTCGCCGTCCGATATCAACCAGGCCCGAGTCGACGGCGCGTCGTGTTCCACGCGCGCCTCAAAGAGCCGTCAGCAAAGAAGACAGGGCCCCATAAGGGATCAGTGCCTGCTAGGGTTGCGGAATTTGTTCAAAAGAGTCACCGCAGCCCTGGTACGCAAAGAGCACAAGAAGGATCACGGGTGGGTTTTAGTCAGTAAGAGTCTGACACTCCCTTCCGCTCCGCCCAGAGCGGGAGAAGTCATTTGATGATTTCCCATCCAAAAAAAAAAGGTCATAGCCTAACTGTGTTTCAAATTCAATCTGAAGCTTTTTATCCGTCGCCAGCATGCTTGTTTAAGAAACAGCCATCTAATCATGCAGGCTTTCATGTTTTACTGTAGGATAGAATGTAGGATTGGATATAATATTTTCATTCGAAAAATAAAATCTTGAGATCTCACCAGTCTAACTGAACAGACCAAAGTCTACAAGTCCATAGAATGGTAACAAGGTGTATATAAAAAGACTGAAACAAACTTCTTTATTTATCCGCGCGGCAAAATGAAAATAAAGCGTGTTTTAGTGCCGTGACGTTGGTATGACTTTGCGTTAAGTTGGTAGCTCGTTTGCGCCAACATAACGTAGCAGACCTCGGGATTTACTGCCTGGCCATGTGTGGCGGTGCGAGATAAGTCAGCGATAGTCACACGTGTGACAGGAGATGATTTCCTTGGCTGGGCGGTTATTAAAACAATGTAAAGTTAGTAAAAGCTGATTGTTTGGCAAATTTGTTTATCTATCAGCTTGTTTTGTGTAGGTATTCAAATAAAAAATTGACTTTCAATAAGTCGTGTGAAATAGAATATGACTGTATCTAGCAAAGTAATACCACAATAACTGTCTAGAACTCTAGAAGAAGATCATATTATTATGGAAAGTATTTTTTAATTTACAAACTTGGCTATCGAAATATCGATACACATGATAATAGCTGATATTGCTATAAATCAGGAACTCACAAAAGTAAACAAACAACTCTAAAAATGAATAAAAAAGTAATAAAATTCCAAGTGACTTGATAAAAACCAACAGTACATATACAGGTTTATTTGAAAAATACCAACAACCTTTTGAGAGGTCACTGTACTCATTATTATAAACAACTTTTACTATGAGAACAAACCTGAAATCGCGAAAACAAATCAGCCGTTCCCTACATTTTGATGAGTTATACAAACATAAATGTAACGAACAGCTTATTTTTTTTTCTTGATTTCAGGTTTGGTCCCATAGTAAAATTTTTTCATAAGGATGAGTACAACAACTTCTTAAGGGGTAATCCTTAAGAAGTTGGTGGTGTTTTTCAAATAACCCTGTATATAGAAAGACACTTCCGAAGATGCACTTTAAAACCCACACCTAACTACTCGTACCTACTCGATTGCCCATAGACATCATATACCCTAATACCAATATCCACTTCCCATTTCCATACAAAACACAACCGTTTCGTTAAGAAACAACACGATAGTTCCGTGATGGCTACTAACAAAAGACGATCGCAGCCCGATCTGATAGCCATCGTTACATTAACTTACTTTGCACACACACACACGTAGGAAATCAACTTGATGTATATACACATACATAGGGTAGAGGTAGAGGAGAACCCAGAAAATCCATTTTCAAGAACCAAATTTTTCATGGTTTCCATGGTCTTACCAGATAATTGTAAAATGCGTAAGATTATAAAAAATCTTGAGATATTGTAAACTCTCACATTATCGCTTTCCATCAGGTAATATCGTGGTCAAACGCGAGCCGAGAGGAAAATAATATAAAATATTTTATTCGTGATTTCGCATTGTGACTATTTTTAAATTGCTATCCTAGTTTTCTTTAACTTACCTATAGTTTTACTAGAATTAAAGAACTATTTCGAACAACTATTAAATGGCTAAATTATTATTTTTTCAAACTTAGCTTACAACACTCCCGACTAATTGACCTTTAATAGGATATTTCGTGCCATATTTTGTAAAATGAATATTGATTTGGCCATAGCGTGCCAAATCTTATCTTAAATTATATAATGGACAAAACCTAAAAAAAAGAAAGAAAGAAAAATTTGAAAAAATATAAGATGTGGAAAAAAGTTGAGATATGTGGAAAAATATGTATTATAATTTCACATTACATAACTACATTTTTCTTTCTTAATTTAGGCAAAATGAAAGCTGATCTTGAATCAACCAATCATTCATTTGGCGTGCCCGAATTATTTTGTTGCGTGCCACCACTGGCGCGCGTGCCGTTGGTTCGCCATCCCTGTTATAAATCATTTCAATTTCGTAGCTTTCATACAGTTAAGATTCTCGCCATTTTGTGAATTTTGGTCACATGTGTGCTCAGAACGTTGGCTGATTTTTGGTGGTTTTAGTGAAATTGCGTTCTCTGTTTCTTGTTATTGTGTTTTTCAGTGTGATGTCTCATTCTTCTTCATTTTCAAGCTTATAATAAACCTTCTGCACATTGCACCTGCTCAGTGACGCTAGCGTGCGATTAACCCCAGTCGAGCACACATCGCATAACTTACGATTCTTTATTCCGGCTGGAATCGTTCCGCAGTTAGTTTGATTAGATAAGGATTGTATTGTTCGTCTGCTTCACTTTAACAACTAATTATAGTGAGAAAGAATACTAAGGAAAGAGGATCATTGTTATTGGCAAGATATTCAAACAAGTTTCTGAGTTGTTTTATTGGTTTTTATTATTAATGGCTTGCTTTTGACCACTATCTCACCTGATGGTAAGCGGTGATGTGGTCGAAGATGAAGCACGCTTGTCTAGAAGTAACTCACCCTTTTTTTCTGGTTGGGAAATCATCAAATAACTTCTCCCGCTCTGGGCGGAGCGGAAGGGAGTGTCAGACTCTTACTGACTAAAACCCACCCGTGTTCCTACTAATGTCCTTTGCATTCCAGGGCCGTGGTGACTCTTTCGAATTAATTCCGCAATCTTGTAGATCCTGAAGTGGATGCCTAAGTCTTGCAAACAGTCATTGTGTTTCTAAGAATACCTCAACCAGTAGCAGTCCAGTATCTGGACTTGCGCCTGGTTGGGTTCTGGTTCGCTTTACAGGTCAGCCAAAATATCAACGGGTCACCAAGACCCCCTATGAGCAGTCTGGGTTTTTTTGCCTGGTTAATGGTAATAAGAGTGCTTTTAGTCCTGGATTTCATTTATAGGTCTTAAACAGTCACTAAGGTAGTTAGAAGCCAGCCAACCTTAATACCAGTTCTGCCAAGGGATATCGGGTTACTGTGGAAGCCGGCCCAAACATAGGTAGGAAAAGGCTACACAGATTGAGGTCACCGAGGATTAAAATGTCTGTCACCACACTTCTGCTTAACTCTTTAGAAAATACAGGCATGAGCCATCGTAAAATGGCCAATTTTGTGAGATTATAAAATATCTTGAGAGATTGTACTGTGAACTTTCGATAAATTGTCAGCTGAATATTTGGAATACTTTTATACGCATCAGTTTGATAGTCTATAATTCTCGAAGTCATTCCGAAAAATTGTAGAATAGCAAGTAACGAAACAGTAAGTATTACAATTTAAACATTCGGCTTATTGGACGATTCGCACGAATTTAACTCGCACAAAACGTGCGAATCGACTCCTTTAAAACATATTATTTTTTCTGTAGTCGATTCGCACGAATTTCATTTATTGGCGTGCGAATCGACACCCTCACAAATATGTAGTAGACTATTCGCACACATTTCATTTTAAGGTTTAAAAAAATTAAAGTACAGTCGTATTCAGCCATCACTGAAATAAAAACAAAAAATAATCGAAGTTTAAACAGCAGATATTTACTTGAAAGTAAGAAAGATCTGTATGGAATAAGTGGTAATAATAATTACTTAAAACGTGGCATATCTACATTTTTACTAATACAAAACAATATAAACATGACCGTAATATATATATAATTATGAGAACTGTGTATTTTAGGTACACTTCTGAAAAACATTAAAACATGTTTTTGTTGTGCCAAATGTTCGTCAATAATAAATATAAGAAAAAGTTGTTAATTATATATATACCTACCTTATTAAAAAAGTAAATGTTTTTGCAATGTAAAAAAAAAATGTAAATTTTTGGTACTTTTATTTTTTATTACGCGGTTAGTGGAGTAGTAGTTTGTTAGTGACACTTATTTATTATTCTGTGATCGATATTTGCTCATTTTTAATCCTCAGACCACGAGCTTAGAAGATGTTTAGTACTTAGTTTTAATTTTAATACAGATATTGTTGATTATAGATTGTGTTTTTATTTTCTATCTATTACGAGTAAAACATATTTGACCTTACTACTTCTGTGCTCAAGTGTACTTTATCTTAACTGTATTTCATAAAAAAACAATATGTGTGCGAATAGCCTACTACATATTTGTGAGGGTGTCGATTCGCACGCCAATAAATGAAATTCGTGCGAATCTACTACAGAAAAAATAATATGTTTTAAAGGAGTCGATTCGCACGTTTTGTGCGAGTTAAATTCGTGCGAATCGTCCAATAAGCCAAACATTCTAAACGACGACGGAGCCTGAATTAATTGAGAATATACAACCTCTCAGGATATTTTATAATCTTACTAATTTTACAATATTATCCGGCGACATATGCATATCAAGTGATATCGCAGAACATCACACTCAATCAGTTATTCACGAGCGCGTGTCGATTGCCAAGTCTATTGAATGTAATAGATATGGTGGACCTTACAATAATGTGACCACGTCTCAGCACGATGTAGGTCAGGCGTTAAGCACGTCTCATGGCAGGCCTAGATACCTACATTAATACAAGATTACTTCGGAGACTTAGCACAAAATTATGTGCACGTATAGCTAGATTATTTAAAGTAATAGTAAAGCAATCTAAGCCACTCTTTTGGATACTTTACAACAAGATATGTGATGAAAATTCCTTTAAAAATATATTAGCCTCACAATGTCCCGCGCAGATTTCCCCTCTCTTGAGTTTGATTGATCTCGATAGCAATCAGTAATCATTTAGCGATATTCGTGTCAGTCTGACTTTGGACTACTTGCTTTTATACATAATGCCTTATATTATCTTCTCTTATCCATATCCCTACTAATATTATAGGTGAATGCGAAAGTAACTCTGCCTGTATGTGTGTCTGTTTGTTACGTCTAAACGGCTCAACGGATATACATACATATATGAAACTAGGTACCTACACGGGTAGGCAATGTCCTGGAATATTGTACAATGAGTACGTTAATCCTAGAAGTACCTATTATTATTATTATTATTATTATTTACCAACATGTAATGCACTACATAAATGGAGAAAGATAAGAAATAGGTACTCACCTCACTAATACTACCTGTTTTAAATTAAACACCAGTGAACACTTGAACAGTATAATTTCCGTAACGATTAGACATTTTTAGCATTCGTACTAATAGACGATTTAGTTAATTTCATTTTCGGGTTGCAGCGCTGTTTTTTTAAGTATCGAATACATTTTTATTTCTGGTAACTCACCGAACGTTTTTTAAAATAAAACGGCGCGTTTCGTTTCAATTGGGTCAATTCGACGTTGAGCTACAGATGACAAAGAAGAGCTTGTTTCTTTTTTTTCTTCCTTTCAAAACAAGTTTATGCAATAACGTTCCACTGATTGACCTACATAACAAAAACTGGTAGTTACTTGTATCCACTACAGATCAGCAGTTGTCAAAAACACGTCTAGATTCACACAGTGGCCCCGACGCGATCGACCGGCGGCGGAGTTGGTACGCACTCGTCAATCGAACGCGGATAAGGGCGTGTTCATATCAACTGATTCGTAGATTACTTATTAGATGTATGTACTAGAAAAACCTGTATTGCCAAAAAGGCTAGATAAGCTGAGGTTTGAATGACTGTTATGTTCGAGACCCATGTAGTCGCGGGGTGGTGGGATGAGCTTATTATCAAGTAATCGAGTACAAATTGTGATTCTGTGCTGGTACTTAGAAGTTTTTAAGCTGACTAGGAGATTAAAGGATAAGTTGGCAAGCAGTAGCGCTTGCAGCGAGACTGTTATTAGCGAATGAACAGTAAATATGTTTTAGTGGCCAGCACGGCTTCGCACGTACGCAAACTATATGGAGCCTTTGGAGAGAGATGAAACTTTGGAGGTTAAACAGCCGATTAAATGACCAAAAATAGACTCTTTAACTAAACAATATTGATTACAACTTTCAACTCACTAATTATAAAACACACTTATCACTTTTTATGTATACCATGTTTATACAAATAAAGAATATCTTATCTTATCACTTTAATTCACAGTTAACATCGCTCGTATCGCTAATCCAAAATTGACTCGGTCGCAGAATATGCAGGCCTTATATACGCCGTCAGTTAATTCCAGAACCTTCTATTGTAGAAAGTCTAGAATATTCGCGTACATACCAATCGCGACTGAATCCGTGTCGACAATTCTAGAATGTTTTAGCATAGAAAAGTCTCGGAAAGTTTTTGACTCTACTAGTTCTGTTACGCGCCACTAGATAACGCTAGTGGTCATAAATGCCGCTGTGTAAGAGAGAGATTTAAGAGAGGCACGCAACAGTAATTACAAGTCCTCAGTCACTTTTTCAATTAATGAAAACTATCGACAAACTGTTGCGTAGTTAGAAGAAGTTAGCAAAATATACAAAGACAGACAGCAACTTTCTTTAATTGAGTTTACCTATTCCACTAAACCAGATATTGTCGACCTGCTTCATTCTATGGAACTCATAGATATTTTTTCTTGCCTGTAGGCTATCTGTGTGATCCATGATGTAACCTTTACTTATGGTGCTTGAAGGTAGACCCAATTTACCTATCAAGCATCCCCAATTTAATTCTTCTCCGTCGTAGACTTGCACTCCTACGGGTCTTTATGACCACTACAGAAATTTCTGCAGCAGATAAACTCATCATAATCAGCCTTTTAACGTTCCCACTGCTGGGACACAGGCCTCCTCTCTAGGAGAGGGAATGGGCCGTTATCCACCACGCGGGCCCAGTGCGGGTTGGTGAATGTCACATGTCTTCGAATTTTTGGTTCTAGGACATGCCGGTTTCCTCACGATGTTTTCCTTAACCGTTTGAGAGCAGTGGTGAAGAAATGAATTACACAAAGTAATGCGCCTGGCTGGGTTTGAACCTACGAGCTACGATTCGTAAGTCGGGGCCGTTACCACTCGGCCACCACTGCTCATAAACTCATCAGCTTATCTCAATGAGACCCCCATGTTGCAATTATATCATCCCAACAATCGGTTCAGCAGTCCGTCCCAATTATTGTAATCAGTTTCATGTTACATTAAAGCCAGATGTACAGATGTGTATTGTGAAAGTAAGTGTAAACGGTTCCCCTCAGTTCGACCACTAGCTGTAAGGGGAACAGCTGATGTATTAACCTAAGTGGAATTGGATTGTATTGTATTGTCGAGACCTATATCTTTTTATTAATTTCTCATGAATGAAGTAAATTAGAACCCCAGTTGTCAGGTTTTAGTCATGAGAAATTCTTGATTATAACTTAGGTATTCCATCGTACTGCCGGAATAAAAATTATCGTAATAAGTGCACCTCTCGTAACTCGTAATCCAGGTCATAGTGTTTCAGTGTTTCAAAATGTATGCCAATTAATTCAGCCGTTGAGGATTGTTGATTTTCAACCGACTTCTAGAAAAGGAGGAGGTTCTTAAGTAGATTGTCCTTTTTTTGAAAAAAGGAGTTTTCTTTTGTAAAAAAAAATGCAAACGATGGTTTGGAAGAACTTCTTAGTATTTCGACATACTCCCTTTATAGTTTGGTGAAGATCCGATGACCAACGGAGATAGGAAATGAAGCTCTTCAATAAGTAAATGATAGCAAATCTTCCGGGATTGCTGAAATCGCCTGTCTGTTTATTGTTTACGTTTACGTACGGTACGTTTAGGGGGGGGGGGGGGGGTGTACCACTACTAAGTGAAAAAAAAAACATTTTACAATAAATACGACGACTTCTAAACAAAAAAACATTGTATTTCGATAAATATGCAGTGTTTAGAATTAAAATAAAATTTAATTAAGCTAAAAAGGCTGACAGGACAGAATGGAAGAAAAAAAACGTGTTGCGCCGACCCCTAGTAACATAGGGTAAGGGCAGGAAGATGATGATGATGAGAATTAAAATAAAATTATAAAAAACAAATAGGATAATTTAAAGCCAGACTATTTAAATGCAACTCAGGAAATCTAATGATGATGCTACAGCACACAAAAGTCGAATATTACCAGCAAGTCTCATACATTGGTGATCGATATTTTTACTAATATTATAAAGACATTTTTTTGTTTGTGCCGAATAAGCTCCGGAACTATTGTACCGATTTAAACCATTTTTTCACCAATGGAAAACTACGTTATCAGCAAGTAACATACACAATAAATAAATGTCCACCCGTGCCAGGCCGGGACGGACTGCTTCTTATAATATAGGTATATAGATACTAAAGCCACGGAGAAATTGTTTGGCGAGAATTTGTTGCTATCATAGAAAGACCAATAAATTCAGGAATCGCTCTATTTTTTCGTATCCCAATACAAAAATCATACATTTTTATTCCATAAAAACTAGATCATATCATAAATGTAAATTGAAAACACATCGATATGCCACTGTGGCGCGGCCTTAGCGATAAAGTATTTCACAAATCTATAAGCAAATTGAATTCGACCGTATTTTCAAAGTGTTAAGATCCACTTTTCATTGCAAAAATATTTTTTCTACTTCAAGAAAAAAATAAGCCAAAATAAACCTTGTATAGAGAAGATAAGGTTCTATTTCCTGTGCTTAGAGGCAAAGTTCTCAAAATGACGTTTGTCAGGATTGACGTACGCTTAAGGGTTCCGTCGATTCGACGAGAGGCGATGTGAACGAGTTCAACAAAGTATTTTTAGAGTTCCGTAACAGGAAAGCGTAATATAAACTTTTTGTTACGTCATTCGATGTAAAATGGCGGCATTTTTGGCGGGAATTGTCTATTTTTGTTTCAGTTTGCGTGAAAAGCGGATCTGGGAAAATGTTAGAGAATATATTCTTCATGTTTGACTTCTAAAAAGGGTTGCCATTTGAAGATATTGATTTTGAAATACAGCTGAGACCGAAACTTAGTCCCCTATGTACAGAATATTTAATCCAATCCACTCACTGCTTAGACAATTTCGGTTTAACCACTTGATATCAATCTAAACTACGATAAAGAGGCAAAATTGACTGAGGTACGAGGTACTCTAATTCTAGTAGAAGCACTGAACTACAGAACTTATTACAATTTTTTTTTTTTTTTTTGTAATAAGTTCTGTAGTTCAGTCTCAAGGTCTTTTGAAATTGCACACATGTATTTACATGTGTGCAATTTCAAAAGACCTTCAAAAATGTTGGCGCCAAGAAAATGAGACGAAGCGACAGTAAAAAGAGACAGACACATGAATTTATGTGTCTGTCTCTTTTTACTGTCACTTTTTCGTTTCATAAACTTTCAAATCACAACCATGCTAAAGAAGTTTTCACTTCAAAATAAAAACACTGTAGTCTATCCCAATCAACCAATGACACTACATCCGAACAATCAAAACACCTGGCGTCTCACTAATAATACGTCTCGGTTTCAAAGTGAACCATTGAACTTGCAATGTCCTAACTAATGTCTGTCGTGAACATCTTCTTTCTGTACACTAAGTTTGCAATAAAGGAATTAGAATTTGAAAAAACTCCACACGACTTGAACAGATACAACAGCTGGTCAACAACCATCTGACAGTTGTCCACCAGCCACCAGACACAACACGTCTCCGGTCGGAGATCCTCATTTATGATGATCATGTGATTCACTATGAAGGTTGTGGGATAAAATAATTAAAAAAAAACGATCTTATATTTTAGACATCTAGTCTTCTAGTTTCATCATCTGCCTAGCCTTTTCCCAACTATATTGGGGTCGGCTTCCAGTCATCCGGATTCAGTTGAAAACGTACATTATATTGTACGTGGAGCGGCTGCCTGGCCTCCACAACCCAGTTACTGGGTCGCACGGTACTTCGGTCAAGAAAATAGGCCAATTAATAGCTTTCATATCCTCTAGTACTTCGATATAATTATCCACTGCTGAACCCTCTCCACTCAGTGGGATCGTTCCGTCAAGAAGTCTCATTTGGTCGTAAATTGCGACCACTTCACATCGAATTATACCGATAAAAGAGGTAATTTGCTCAAGATTATAATGAAGGAACGAATGAAAAAGGTTTACTTTTATTCTTTATTTGGTAAAGAAAAAAAAAGAAACATCACAAAACCTTAGTAGGTTTGTCTGGACATTGAAACACCTTAAAGTAGCGTAAACACTAACATAATTATGAGCCTTGTTTTTCGTACAGAATTTTTATAGAATACTAGCTGCTGCTCGCGACTTCGTCCCCGTGGAATCCCCGATTTTAAAACATTCTTTATCGCTTCTCCGCTCCTATTGGCTTAAGCGTGATGATATATAGCCTAAAGCCTTCCTCGATAAATGGTCTATTCAACCAAAAAATATTTTTTTAATTCGACCAGTAGTTCCTGAGATTAGTGCGTTCAAACAAACAAACAAACAAACTCTTCAGCTTTATAATGTTAGTATAGATTGTACATACTTACAAAATATAAATATGACTTCAGTACCGTTAGGATAGAACAGGATGATGCATTATAAAAAAGAACGAATGAACGATTAGTTTAAGATTTTCCATGTCTTTGTCAAATTATTGCTAGACAGTAATTTCTTATCTCAAAAAAAAAAAAACGGACCATTGCGATTGGGACCCGCGCACCTACGGAAGTTCATAAACTATAAATGGTAAATATAGCCCGTAACAGTGATGGACAAATTTAACATTTTAGTTGAACAATATGTGTTCCCATACATTAATTTGTTCAATTGAAATATAAGTTTACAACCGCAAAAAATGATTGTTGTATGAGAACAACAACAAATTTCAGAATTTTTCCTGTTCTTTAACTGTAAGATCTATCTTCTTGCCAAATTGCCCAATACATTTTGATTCCTTTCAGAGTGTTGAAATATACGTTTTTGCATAAACGACCGCACCTTTTTTACGTTAACCTAAAAGTTTGATTTATTCACAGCTCTAGGGGACTTGAGCTTGGTTTTATCTTCTACTCGATACCTCCACGCGTTCCCGAGATAAAGAGTATTGATAGACAGACGGACGGACGGAAGGAAGGACGGACGCCCAAGTGATCATATAAAAAACGAATTAGTAACTATTCAAGTAGAAGAAAGATGTTTTGTTTAGAATTGTTAAGTCACATATTTTTATTTTTGGATAGCAATATTTGTATATTTGTGCCTAACATTTCTGCTTCTAGGCGCCCGGTATTACGGGTCATAAAAAAACTTTTTACAAAAAAATACAACCGACTTTTACACAAAAAATCAAAAAAGTGCAAAATAACTTTAATTTCGGAACTCGGTGTTTGTGGTTGCTTTTTCGTTTTTTGAACACCGACTTCCGAAATTAAAGTTATTTTGCACTTTTTTGATTTTTTGTGTAAAAGTCGGTTGTATTTTTTTGTAAAAAGTTTTTTATTTTTCACTTTTTAATGGTAACTATATCCCCTCCCCTCCCCCCACCTAAAAGATCCAATCACATTGGTGTAAAAAAAACGTACTGCTCCTTGGCAGAGTAAACTAAGAGGTCGTCAATGTAGGTAATGTAGATATTTTTTTTAGATTTTTCGAAAACCGCTTGGTCGATTTCGATAAAAATTTTATGGGACCATTTGGAAAGTATACCCTTTCCAACAAAAAAAGAATTTTTCAAATCGGTTGACAAGCGACGGAGTAATGCGCGAACAAACAAAAAAAAAAAAAATACAAACATCCGAATTGAGAACCTCCTCCTTTTTTAGAAGTCGGTTAAAAACTGGGCTATAACGTTCGATGTAATTAACTATCATCACCAGCTTAGGTGATAAAAGTGTGCGATATTTCTTATCCAATTTGGTGATACATTTTCAAAACTATATTTTCTTTACATAGATTCGCTTAGTTTGTTAGAAACTGCTTCCCAGACTGTGGCTCACTACATATTATCAGTTAATCTTAAATAACGCCACTTCACCAGCTCGAAACACTGTACAGTACGACTCGGCCATGGAATCGGACAGAAAACCGCACACCCGGCAGCCCCGTGACCAGCACACCAATGCATCATTAAATTGCGGCCACTTCAGCGAAAACCCCGAAATACCCTCCATTCACCCCCAACAAGTTTCATTGTGTCCGAGCTGCGGGCACTAGGCGCTCGAAATAACGATATAACGCAATTTGGAACTAACAACCCTCTGAATTCGCGATAATTGAGTAAAAACTCATGGCATGGGGTAGTTTCGTATAACAGGGGCAATTTGATAATGTCGGGGTGAGCCGGGGTGGGGGGAGTAGGGTGGCCATCTTGGATTTTGGAGACAGATGAAAGTCTGGCGAGATTTATTGTGTTTTAAATTGTCATTCGTTGTAAAGTCATTGACAGACGCCTTAGCTTAAATTAAATGGCTTCTATAGCGAAAAAAAAAAATGTACGTAAATGGAAATAAAAAAATACCATCACATCAGTATTCCTGGGTTGGACAGAGTTGTACACCCATATGTCGCACATTATGACAACTACATATTTTAATAACATCTTATACATAAGATGTTATTAAAATATTTTATTTGTTCAACTATGTGGGCGCCGGTTGGACTATTTTCAGCGGGTGCATCTTTAAAACCCCGCCCGAAAGGGATAGGTTTTCTTTTACCTAGTCACACAGAGATACAAATCAACAAGACGGGGTAAAAGGCCAAGCGATGGGAGCTCGAAATACCTCGCCCTGAATTTGCTGGGTTCCGTACCTATTTTTGAAAGCAAGGGAAGTGCAAGTGCACCCCCGAGTACCCCGCCCATATTGGAGTCAGCTTCTAATAAATCCAAATGCAACAAAATAACGACTTAACATGCTTCCCGAAGAATGTAGGTATGTCATCTACCGATCAACCTTGGCAAGCATTGCTTAACCTAGAAGATCTACACTGTAATCTGTAATCATTCTGCCTTAAGTTGTTATTAAAGTGGGTTGTGGGTTGTGTGGGGGTAAAAATCGAATATACAAAATGAAATTTTTAAATCCGGCCGCATGAACTTTAATGCATACGCGGCATACTAGTCTTCAATGAGACGTCATTAAGGACCACATTCTGTGCAACAAAGTCATAACATCTTCATAACTCATAACCATAACATTAAGAGAAGCAGAAAACGTAACAATTTGTAGAAGCTGCAACTATGCAAGTTGGCAACTCGTAATAGTCAATCTGGCAAGTTTGTAGCGTCCTCGGCGAGTAATTCCGGGAGACGCGCTAGAGGCACGAGCGCACACAGACGCTCTTTAAAACATGTGAGGAAGGAAACTTGCGCAGTAAGCTTTTCTTACTCAACTAATAGGTTTAAAGGAATTATTCTACGACGTAACTGAACGCTACTCGACGCTTCTTCTTTAGACAAAGTGCCAGTCCATCAGCAAATGAGATCGTCGAAATGCCTAAGTATAGGGAACGTGCAGAAATTATAGGTGGCAGCACAGACTCGTCATTGTCAAGTATATTTTACTTACAAGTTTCAAATTTGCAACGCACAATCTACTTCGTGCATGTTCCCCTAAACGGAGGGTGCACGAAGTATAGGTGGCAGCACAGGTTAAATATTTACAACGTAAAAGTTTCAGATTTGCAACACTAGACGGCATAGTCTACGCCGTGCTCGTTCCCTGTAAGAACCCCGCTCTACGCACACGATGCGTTGCGGCGCCGCACCGCAAAGATTTCACCGTGTCAGTGGGCACACGAGCGGTGCGGCGCCGTAACGTTGTTATGTCGCAGCGGCAAAATCAAAACGAGCGAGCGTGTGTCCTTCCTTGTGACGCAAAACAACTGAGCGGTGCCGCTCCGACGTCGCAACGCATTCACCCCTCCCCGCCTCGTCTTGGTGGTTGCAAGTCCGGTGCGGCGCCGGAGCGCATCGTGTGATATGCCACAGATATTTCTATGTAAAACGACGCAGCGACACCGCTCCGGCGCCGCACCGCCGGCGCAACGCATCGTGTGCCCGCCCCCTTAAGGGATTGATCGCGTGACAATTCGATAGCGTTTGTTAATTCCATATTCAAATTTATATTTTTGACGTACTGACAATCGCCTGCACCGCTGCATACTTACACCAAATCAATAAAACTATAAGCACATTGCGCATTGACTGCTTAACTTAATTAACACTCGCCCTTTTCCGTACAAGCACCTCGTAACACCAAGTCCAATTCTCCCTACTTTACATTCCCCGTATTTCAGACGCTGTCCGGCAGCCGGCTCGGACGTGGCGACCGCCGCAATCCGGACAATGGCCGAGAATTATTCACAAGCCGCATATCATGTCTACCTGTGCGTTATTAGATCCCGTGGAAATAGCGGGCAGTGCGTTTGTGGATTATGTTTTTGGTAGTGTCGCTTTATAGTGTTCAAAATTAAGTTTTCTGAGCACTTTTCCCATTCCATACACGCTTCTACACTATTGTTTTCTTTTTATGTATTTCTAGTTTATTTAATTCCTCACAGTTTTCAGGACCCTAGGATCTCAGTAAGAGTTGACACTCCCTCCCACTCCGCCCAGAGCGGAAAAAGTCATTTGATAATTTCCCATCCCATAAAAAAGGGAGGAATGTATTGAAGTACTTATACGATTATGGAAATACAATATGGAAAGGGCTCGGGAGAAATGATGAATGAAAAAAAAAAAACAATAAAAGACTTTTTTCAAACGTTGATCTACTTCGTTGAACTACACAAAAAAAAGAAACACAATACAGAACCTTCTATAAGAACTCGATTAAAACTGAAAAGAGTACCTTCAGTAGATCGGCGATAAAAAGAATTTACTCGGCAAGTTCTGTACCTACGCTGAAACAAAGTTTGTGCCTACAGGTAGGAATCCTTTATCTTTCCACACGGCGGCGCAACTGCAGAAAAGAGCTCGCCCTATTTAACCGCGGCTACTCGAGAACAAATTCTTTACATAAGCTTGAATTCCCAATGTAGATAGGTGTGAAAAAACGTGCGACCCTCGTGGTTCTAGAAACTTTTCAATAAGATAACGGTATCAGGACATCGGTATTAAGGTTTAGTGGCTACACTTCAAATGAATTAATTGCTTTGTCTTGACGTTTCTATTGTACGTTTTTTCTTGATCTCACAAGATCACTTGACGATGCGATAAATTTGTATGAGCATCAATACACAAATCGAGAAGGAAACACCACACAAACCGCATGAAGTTCTAAAAATGTATGTATGTAATGATAAATACGTGCTATGCAAGGAGTAAGGAACAATTCATAGGCACTTGAATCCGCCTAGCCTTTTCCCAGTTACGTTATGCATGATTCTCTTTATATTTCATAGAACGTTGTGCTTGTCATGGGGTCCCATTTAAAGTGAGATCTGACGACTAGTATTTGAATTATCCCTAATAATGCGTGGCTGTGACTATATTGATGATGTTCTCATTCTCACTTGTCGATGTAAATGAAAAAAACTGTATTCGATGTTTTGGAAGAGCATCTTAGTATTTCTTTTCTAGTTTGGTGAACATCCGATGAAGACGAGATGGAAACGGAACTCTTCAATAATAGATGCGAATCTTCCGGGATTGCTGAAATCGATGTCTGTTTATTGTTTACACCAGTTTATACCGTGTACGCTGTGATGGGTACGTTTAGCTGTGGAGTATCCACTAACGTGTAAAGTAAAAAAAAAACTTATTTTTACAAAAAAAAAAAATATCAAAAAAGTAAGAAAGGTGTTCAACAAATGATAAAAAACACCGATTTCCAAAGTTTAAGTTACTTTATACTTTAGAGTGTTTTTTTTAGAAGTCGGTTGTGGGTATTTTTTTGGAAAAAAAAATTACTAACTACCCAGTGACTGGTTAATACGATATCCCTTGGCAAGACTGTGTCCGATATTCTGGCTTCCGACCACCCGTAATGACTGTCAGAGATTTTCAAATGACAGCCGACAGCGACTGCTTCGACTTCTGAAGAATGGAGGATTCTTTTGATTGGTGGGTGTACTTCCCAGGTCGTTCCATTGTCATCAGGTCAGAATTTGATGATGGTATCTTGGAAAAATCGGCAGAACACTTCAGATTTTAATGCCTATAAAATCTGAAGTGTTCAGCCTGCCTCTACTTAAAGATTTGTGTATACTTTGGAAGAGTATTTTCTCGGAGTGGTCCCATTTCAATTTGGTGAAGATTTGATGAGGAACTTCGGAAAAAAGCAACGGAGCTTTTCAATAAGTGATAGCTAATAGGCCGGAATTGCTGAATTCGCATGCGAATATAACCAGTTACTCCAAGTCTTTTTGTTTATTCCCTTCTTGTTTTAATACAAGAAAACAAATCCAAATCCATTCGGTCATTGTATCGACTACATTTTATCTCTTGAGACAACAAAAAAAAACAGTAAATTATTGTTAAATAGTAACATGATATATTGCTAAATTACGATACAAAATAAATTGAAAATGTACATATCCATAACCAATGATACCAAAAACCACGACATTTTCTTTAGAATATATATTCGATCTAGATCGTAAATAGAAAGCTTCTAAACGTTTAGAGTAAACCCGTTACGGCTATTTTATTGCTAAACGATTTGCGACTCGTGGCCATTGCTTGAATACTAAGACCTTTTTATAGCAGAAAGTGGATATTTTGTTTCTGGAAATACGATTAAGTTATTGTAGTCCATCGATAAGATAGAGGACTATTTTCGTTTAGATAATGTGCATTGACCGGGGTCGAATCGCCTTTATTATTGCTCTTTGTGCGTAGATAAATTTAGATCGTAGGTACCAGTGGCGAAGCGTGCGTCTGGCTCTGGTTCAATCCATGGTCCGGAGCGAGGAGGCATGGGAAGCGGTCGCCTCCTTCTGCGAAGCAGTAATGCTAGCGAAGGAAGAGGCGGAACGCGTGCGAGAGAGGGAAACCTCACGATCCAGCCGCCGCAACAGAAGAAGTGTGGCTCGCCGTCCGATAGCAACCAAGCCCGAGTTGAGCGCGCGTCGTGTTCCACGCGCGCCTCAAAGAGCCGTCAGCAACGAAGACGGGCCCCATAGGGTCAGTGCCTGCTAGGGTTGCGGAATTTGTTCGAAAGAGTCACCGCGGCCCTGGAATGCAAAGGGCACTAGAAGGATCACGGGTGGGTTTTAGTCAGTAAGAGTCTGACACTCCCTTCCGCGCCGCCCAGAGCGGGAGAAGTCATTTTATGATTACCCATCCAGAAAAAAAGGTACTCGTAGTTACTAGGTTTAATTAGAAACTACTGATTTCTATCCAATCAGTGTTTTATTTAGTTAAAATGGTTTCTTTGCATAATTTTATTTTTGTGTTACTGCTCTGAAACAGAAATGATTGCATTTAAATAACTTACAAGCCGGGTGCCCGATTGGTTTACTTATCGACAAAAATTCCAACTTGCGTTTTTTTTTAAATTTAAATGTATATATAGTAGTTATTATTCTTATTAAATAAATACATAATACTTAAAAAAAAATACTTGCATCCCTTCTTTAACCCCTTCAGAACCAAATATTCCTTCCTTAGTTTCAAGCTAATTTCAAGCTTTTAGAAACAGTTGTCAAGGCTGTATGTTGTCAATCTGTGAATTTTAGGATTTTATTTAGTAAAACAACAAATAACTCCTTTCAGCTCAAACACTTAATAATAATATTTAATAACAACACTAACCAATAAAACCACACCTAGCCCTCAAGTACTCGGCTATATTCGGGACAGTTCGGCTCAACGTTCGCGTTCGGCTTTGGCCACAATCTTCCGTATTACGGCCACAACAATCCGGTTCCCGGATCACGCCCGTTTTTGTGCCGAACTATTATTGTGAGACTATTGTGGAGAGGACCTTTGACTTTTTATGATGATTTTCGGGTTAAAATGGTGTCAGATGAAACTTGCAAAAAAGTGAGCTTGGTCGTTGGATTGACAAAAGAGCTACTTACAAGAAAGAATATTAACGTGAAACTTGTGATTTTTACCTAAATAAAATTCAACTTAAGATATTTTTTGTTAATCAAAACCGGGTACCCGCAACTAGGATCAGCTCAAGCAATATGGTTGACTGGTTACAACACAAAATGTTTTCAATCGAAAGCCGGAATCAACGACTATACGTGCTTTCCGAAGCACGGAAAAGTCGTCATGTAATAGATGATTACCTAGCCACGGACCGACCTCGGGAAGCATCCAGGTGACCTATTATGACGTCTTAAATCCATCATGATTTCTGTGTCAGAGAGAGACGGAGTTACACAAACGAATAGCACTATCTCTTTCCCTCACACGAATCATGATAGCATTGGCACTTCGTAATACGGCCACTGAATACCCATGAGGTCTTGAATTACAAAACTATAACATCAACTTAATTAACTTCGAAAAACTCTAAAAACGCAAAAAGTCTAGATAACCTAAAAAGATTCACAGCAAATCCTACTTAAACATTTCAACTTACCACGGGATTCGAATCTAGAATACTTTATTTTTAATCTAAATCCAGATCTAGATGAGCAAAAAATATACGCAGCCGTACCAGAATGCCAACTATCTGGATTTGAAGTGAAAACAACTTTGTATTCAGAGGACCTCCTATAACTTAGGTCGAGACTAAATCGTTTACGAATAAAAATAAGCTCTTTTAAAATGTAGGAGAGACGTTCAAAACTGTTTTGGGGCACTTAGAAAAGGTGCTACTTATTTATGTAGGTACGTACAAAGATCTTTAACATGAAAATGAAAATTAAGATTTATACTATGAGCAGGTTCTAGTTTTGACTTCTTGTTTTCGAGTTGATGGTTAACTCCTTAGATTTGTTCGGCCTAGTAGGATTTCCATTCAATGTGCTGCTATTAATGTAGCCAACGTTAATTGCAGCGTCCTTAGCATTCATGAAATCCGCCAAAGTACGGATGCATGGGCACTGTATTATTGAGTACTTATAAATTTTATTCAACTTTATTTAAATTTATAAATAACCTACATTATGTAGGTTTTGGTAAAACTTGCGATATATTTTTTTCATTCACTAGCACTTTAAATTTCGTCTCTTTTTTAAGTTCATTTAGTAGATTCAAAGGTTGTTTGTTAGGTAGTCCCTTCTTTCACGGAGGTTTGGAGACAGCGACTAAAATGCGCAGAAAAATGTCAATAAAAAGTTATGTAAGTATTGTGCGTTACGTAGGTACAGAGTTACGTTAATTCCAGAGTATGTTCCTTTCTAAATGTATTTCATACTAGCGACCCGCCCCGGCTTCGTCCGGGTGCAATGTAGATACTTATGTTTCCTATACTATAATATGCATGTAGGTATTATACATATTATAAACCTTCCTCTTCAATCACGCCGCATCAAAATCCGTTGCGTAGTTTTAAAGCGACTTTGTTTTATACTGTGTAGTGATTTGAACCGTATGTCCATGAAAAAATATTATTATCTCAGATATCGAATTCATAGAAAAGCAAGCACAACACTCTCCACCAGAGGTCTAAGAGCAACAAATAAAATTAAATGCTACACAAGGCAGGTTTTTGTGAATTTACATTTAAATTGAAATCTCGACTGCTGAGTGTCAAGGGCGCGCGGCGTAATCACGTCTTTACAAATCGGAGATCTGGGGCAGGGCTGTCCAAGTCATGTCTCGCGGGGATTGTTTTATATAGGAACTAGCTGCTGCCCGCGACTTCGTCCCCGTGGAATCCCCGATTTCAAAACATTATTTATCGCTGCTCTGCTCCTATTGGCTTAAGCGTGATGATATATAGCCTAAAGCCTTCCTCGATAAATGGTCTATTCAACCCAAAAATAATTTTTCAATTCGAACCAGTAGTTCCTGAGATTAGCGTGTTCAAACAAACAAACAAACAATCTCTTCTGCTTTATAATATTATAGTATAGATATGCGCGAGTGTTGATAATGATTAGGAAAAAAAACTAAAACCAAATCGTTTTAAAAATAAATAATTTTTGTTTTCTTAATGTCAGAAAGACTACTTTATTTTATGCTATTATTTTTTTTACATTAAACCAAGTTTTTTGGTAAACAACTTTCTCAGTATCGTTTAGACGATTTTCATTTTCGATGATGTCACAGTCATTCAAATACACGAGTATCACTTGTATCGTTTTAAATTCAGCAACCCTCACCAAATAATAAAGGCCGTAGGTTGAGTACCCCTGCCCCGAAACATTCACAAAACTTCAGAGAGGGCAAATGTCGGGAAAATCGACTTTTCCCATACACAGCTTTTATTCGGCGGAGCAAAGAAGATTGTATGGAAGTCACATTATTATTATTATTGGATTCCCTTTAGAAACGTCGCATTACACCGACCCTATCCTTATTGAGGTAAATAGACTTTTTCAATAAAATATTATAAAAAAAAATATGATAAGCCTCTTTTCCCCGAAAAGCCAACAGTACTTACAAAAAATGTTCAGTAATTCATGAAATGCATGATTGATTATGATATCTTCTAAATAGTATTTATATATCCCCCCCCTCCCCCCCTCTCAATGGTCTGGGTCCACAATTTTCTAAAATTAAGTATATTTGACTAGTGACCCGCCCCGGCTTCGCTCGGGTACAATGCTGATACCAAACCTCTACTATATTATGCATATTATACATATAACATTCAGAGAGTTTCATCTGTGGATAGGTAGGTGGACCATCTTAACATCGAAATTCTTCCGTGCTTCCGAAAGCATGTTAAGCCGTTGGTCCCGACTGACTGACTGATTGGCTGAATAACTGACTGATTTACTGATTTCTGACGGATTGTCAGAAGTCAGAAAATCTGACCGGACGTCCTTTTGCTAAGAACTACCGTGTTATCCGGTTGATGATTTGTGTAGGTCTGGTATGCAGTTGCTCCACGTAAAATACTGGTATTCAGCCAAATCTGGTTTGACTGGGAGCCGTCCCCAATATAGTTGGGAAAAGGATGATAAACAAAGATGATGAGATGATGACATCATCTCATCATCTTTTATTATCACACTTATTTGGATTCTGTCCGAGACAAATAAATAATAATAATAAAAGACAACCATTGTATAAGGTTTTCTTTTATTATTATTATTTATTTGTCTCGGACAGAATCCATATAAGTGTTAGTAAAACAATTTGCTAAAAAACGATGTTAGTAAGTAGTAGTATACATAATATAAATATTTATAATTTAACACTTCCCGTCACTTTTACATTTTAAATGATGATGAGGTATCAGGTTTAATATCTCATCAAGATTTCATTCGAAAAATACAAATATAGGCCTCCCCAAAGCGTCGCTACATCAACCGATTCTACGCGTGCACAGCATCGTGGCGTTCACCAGGGCCCCAAGTCTGCTATTACAATAGTCTCAGAATGGTTCATTTTTACAAGTTTGGTAATCTACTAATATAAAAGTGTCATTATGACTTTCCAATGGTCAACCACTGACACACCATTGAAAGAAATGGCATAGAATGCTAATCTCGTACATAATGACAAATGAATTACAGACGTATGCGGTAATCTGCTAAAATTTTGACAGTTCCTTTGATCAGTTACCTACTTAGAACGTAGTCATTTCTTTTAATAGCTCGGTTATCAAAAAGTATTACGAGACCATTGACCGACCAATGATCGACCATTATGAATATAGCAGATTACGAACTTTTAACAAAATGACAATGGGATCGTGTTGGAATGACAAATTTATAAAAATAGCAGACTTGGGGCCATGGTCATCGGTCCACCTTCGGTCCTTGGCCTTCCAACGCCGCGTCTGCCGGGACGCGGTCACCTCTCCATAATCTTTCGAGCCTATCGACTATCAGTATAATGGCTAAATATCCTCATAAGTTTAATTAAGACATTTTTAAAATAAATAAACAGCCATTACGTTTCAGTAACAGTCTCTGTTCAACGAATGTAAAGTTTCCAAACGAAGACGAATGGCGATGTTTGTGAAGTTTCTCGACAGCTGCTGAAGTGTTCAGCAACAGGCTCAGATTAAAACGTCATTTTTACGATACAAAAGTTAGAAGTTTTGACAATATTCGTAGAAAAACTTCTGTTGTTCCCATTGAGAATTCTGAATAATATTAAGCCTGTATAACACGACAGGATAAGCAGATGTGTATCTTGTAGGCACACCTATAACTTGCCATTGAAACCAATTAAAGCCGCAAAGAAAAAAAGCCCAACTTGTATCTTTTTTATCCCATCAGGGAGAAGGTAAACCAATTCTTTTTCCGTGTTACTCACTAGATTTATCCCATAGCTTCACTTCTCAGGCCTAACCTACAAGGAAATATTGTTTCCAGGATAAAACATGTCATTTGGCTCTCAGAAATAGTGTAAGATAAGATAAGATCATTTATTTGTAGAAACATGTGTATGTTAAGATAGAGATAAAGTCAATACAGTTCAACATGTTTTGCCGTAACTGGCGTACAAAATTATTAAAAAAATACATTAAAAATGAAGTCAAATCAATACATAAAATAGTCAAAATTCAATCAGTTCAATTACTGTCAATATGGAAAATAAATAAAAATTGAATAATAAAATTGAATGAAATATTAAATAGTCAAGATTCAACATTTTTACTTCATAATCAAGAATCTGGGGGTCTTTATGACAAGAGTATAATATTTCAACTTTATTAATTATTTTACTTTTAGAACTAACTATATATACACTTAAACTAGAAATAAACTAAAATCCTCCTAAGTACAAAACGGCATGAAAAAACTCGTCCGCATCGCTATCGACTGGGCGTGAACCCAATAGACTGGCGGCATTGCCACGTTGTATGGCCATACTTATCCGGTGTCTGAAGTAAAAGCCAGTCCTTGGGTCACGCGAAGTGTCAACCAAACTATTAGTTTGTTCTTTAATTAACGCATGAACACTCGGACCCCACGGTCCAAGAGTTTCAACCCCAAACAGCTCAAACATATAATTGCTGACTAGGTAATTATATTTCCGCCGTTTGAGGTTCTCAGCAGCCGCAGCGGTAATACCAGCACAACACGAGGAGTTAGGAAGATGGGATGGCACAAGAGTATCGACACAAGTAGCGTCCCACACTAAAGGCCTACCCATCTTCCACGGAAATAAAGACCTAACTTACGGTCGCTTGCCATCGTCGCGTGCCAGGCCATTGGGTTCTAATAGACAAGAGTAGGTTACCTCTAGATAAGCGTACTCCGTCATTGACCTCATCATCGCTTCAAGTGAGATTATGGTGAAACGCGAAAATCAATAATAATAAAAGTAACTATTAGAAGTACAACATAATAAATCTGACCTTAGATAAGACAAGCCAAGCCTTACTGAAACTCTTGGCTCGGAAGACATCAAGACGATACGTGAAGACGACGCGGCGCCGACGACGACGTTTAGCAGATTTACTGCGAGCTAAAAGACCTGTATTACTGTGAGCAGGATCATGAAACATACTTATATTGTCACGCAGTCTTAATAAATACTAATGTTTTGTGGCCAATTACTTAAGTACTATGAAACTTATCTATAAAGAAACAACATGATTTTCCGTTCTGTATTCAAAGTGTAAAACGGGACCCTATTATTAAGACCACTATTACTAAGACTCCAGTGTCTGTCCGTATGTCTGTCTGTCCGTCTGTCACCAGGCTGGATCTCATGAACCGTGATAGTTAGACAGTTGACATTTTCACAAATGATGTAATTCTGTTGCTGCTATAAGAAGAAATACTAAAACGGAATAAATCAGTATTTAAGGAGGCTCCCATAGATTGTGAGATTGTGAGTTTGTGACGTTGTAAGGGGTAATCTCTGGGTCTTCTGAACCGATTTTCAAAATTATTTCACCAATGGAAAGCTACGTTATTGTGGAGTGTCATAGACTATTTTACCTCGTATTGCCACGGGAACAGGAACAACGCGGGAGAAACCGCAGGGCGCTGCTAGTTATAGATAATGGTAAGGAACCCTTCAGCGCAAGACCGACTTACACTTGGCTTGTTTTAAATTTAGATACTAATTATTTATTTAATATTTTATAGACTCTCGTTATAGAGGCTTAACAGGAGCTCGTGGATAATAATAACAGCCGATAACGTTCTGCGGATAGGGGACCATCTTAACATTCCCAGACTCCTTAGTGCCTCATTGTTCCCGGCTGGCGTTTGTAGATCTTTAGCAGTCATTACCTTGTTTACCTTGTGTACCCAGCCAGTCGCATTACTTTATGTAATTAATTTCATCACCACTGCTCTCTAAACGGTGAAGGAAAACATCGTGAGGAAACCGGCATGTCCTAGAACCAACAACTCGGAGACATGTGACATTCACCAACCCCATTCCCTCTCCTAGAGAGGAGGCCTGTGTCCCAGCAGTGGGAAAATTAAAAGGCTTATGCTTATGCTACCTTGTTTAGTATTCTCGTTTAAATATTATTATTTTGAGTGGTTTGTTTTTGTATGATTTGGTAGTCACTGTTGCACAAAAATTACGTCATAGTTGGAGTCAGAACAAGGAGGATGTCGTGGCTAAATTATAATAAAGATATTGAGATTACTCTGTATCTCGGAAAGCGCGTTAAGTTATTGGTCACGGCTGTCATTTGGAAATTTTTGGCAGTCGTTACGGGTTGTCGGAAGCCAGTAAATCGAAGCCAGTCTTGCCAAGAATAATAATAATAATTCATTTATTTGCCTGAAACATGGTGGTACAGATCTTAAAATACAACAGGTACAAGGTTCTTCTTGCTCCGCCTTATATTCAGCATGCAAATTTTAATTTAACTAAATTTTGTTTCCGTAGAAGTACCGTGTTACCCAGTTGATGGGCTGTGGAGGTCTGCTTGGCAGCCGGTCCATGTAAAATACTGGTATTCAGCTGAATGTAGTTTGACTGAGAGCCGTCCCCAAATAAGTTGAGATAAGGCTAGGCAGATGATGATATATTGCCTTAAAAAGTGAATCACAGAATGTACTCTTATCTTGTACCTTGTGAGATCACACTTGGATCCACTCAACTTTCATCAGTCATGTATGAATTGATTTATCTACACTAATATTATGAAGGGGAAAGATTTGATATTGTTTTTTTGTTCGTTTGTTTGCATTGAATAGGCTCCGAAAATACTTGACCGATTTGTAAAATTATTTCGCTGTTGGGAAGCTACACTATCTCCGATGAACATAGGCTATATTATATCCCCATATTCCCACGGGAACGGGAAATACGCGGGTGAAAATAGCAAAAGCTATCAACAGTTTTAGAAATAACTCTTACGCTTACTCCCAAGAGTTTTACATCAACACCAAATGGAGTTCCCCAAACGAAGTCAGACATCATGCAATCTTTCTACATCTCGCAAAACCGTCTAACCTTGAGTCAGCTACAATGAAATTTCGTCGAGTACAGTCAGTACCAAAAATAACTACATACCCAGAAATAAAACAGGTAGGTTTACTATTGAAAAGACGTGACGAATAAAATTAAAAAGTTCGTCACAAGTTCACATCCGCGCAAAAGAATCATTGCTTAATATAATGATCTGATTCATTATCGCAATAGAGTTTTAGCCCTGGCTGGGGGCCTTAAATTCATTTGAGGCCACCACAGGATTGCCCGGTTAAGCAGCAACCAGCCTTAGTGTGCTGAACGGAGAGTGGTCACGTCAAAAAAAAATCGCAATAGAGCCATTGTCACTGAGGCTAAATTTTAACAGCCTCACGGTTCAAACTTCGAGATTAAGCAACGCTTGCCGATATTGGTCTGTAGATGGGTGACCATCTTATCATACCGAGACTGCTCCGTGCCCCGGAAAGCGCATTAAGTCGTTGGTCCCGGCTGTAATTTAGAGATCTCTGGCAGTCGTTACGTATTGTCAGAAGCCAGAAAATCTGACTGCAGTCTCGCCAAGAAGTACCGTGTTACCCAGTCGATGGGTTGTGGAGGTTTGCTTGGTAGCCGGTCCATGTAAAATACTGATATTCAGCTGAATGTAGTTTGACTGGGAGCCTTCCTTTAAATTAGTTGAGAAAAGGCTAGGCAGGTGAAGATATAGAGCCTTAAAATGTGTCAAACTTAAGAATTTTTTGCTTACGCAACCATTTAGCCCTAGTTTTGTTTATTGTTTTATCAAACTCAGATTTCGCTTAAGTATTTATATTTCTAGTATAACCTTGTGTGAAATCCACAAGAGCCTACTGCGGACAAACTACTTTGCAGTTTGGCACAGATGTAGATTTTGTATCTATAATACTCGTAACACAGAATTTTTATCCCGGGACTAAGTTCCCCTGGGATAATTTTCGACATTCAGGCGAGCGAAGTTGCAGGCGGTAAGTAGTTTAATATTCTTTAACTTTGTACACAGTTGACAAACTAATTTAAAGAAAACATTATTTTAGAATAGAATAGAATAGAAAACATTTATTCCGCACAGACACAACACAACAGCTACAAAATACAAAGTGCCAAAAAAATAACTATAATAAAAAAAAAAAAAAAACATAACAATGCTAAAGATTAAAATTGTGCTGATTTTAATGAAATCTTGAGTAGGAAATCATTGTACCCTTTCGCTGTTTGGTCCCATATTTTTGTCCTCGACTGTACAACCGAGAAGGTCCACCGGTACGGAGTAGGGACTCTATTCCTTGCGTAATGGAATGAAACGAACACGATCTAATGCGATTGGACCCTTACTGAGAAGTCTAGAGGACGGTGCTAAGATATTCTGCTTTTATACAAAAAAAATTGGCAAACACGAAGTAATATAGGTACAGACAAAAAGTAATGATTATAAAGTGCTTCAATTATTATTGTATATATGTATTTATCTATCTGGAGCTCGTGGCTAAAGACTAACAGCCGCACAGGTCAATCTTCAAGGTTAAGCAACGCTTGCTAAGGTTGGTCTGTGGATGGGTGACCATCTTAACATACCGAGTTTCCTCCGTGCCTCGGAAAGCACGCTAAGCCGTTGGTCCCGGCTGTCATTTGTAGATCTTTGGCAGTTGTTACGGATTGTCAGAAGCCAGTAAATCTGACTCCAGTCTTGCCAAGAAGTACCGTGGTACCCAGTTAATGGGTTGTGGAGGTCTGGTAGGCAGCCGCTCCATGTATAAAATACTGGTATTCAGCTGAATCCGGTTTTACTGGGAGCCGACCCCAATACAGTTGGGAAAAGGCTAGGCAGATGATATGTATTGGAACTATATTTTCTATCACCAAAATTTATATTTGTCATCAAGTTGTATCACCTAATAAATAGATCTATCGCCACGAAATATTTTCGTTCTCAGATAAACAAAAATTGTTCCCAGGTATGAATTATCGAATTAATGTTAATATATGTGTAAAATAAGAGATCGATAACCAATAAAATTATATTGCATTACATGAATATAAACTTCGTTCTTATAATAACAGTTTTGTTACTTAAATAATAGCTCTGTGCTCAGAATGGTAGATCTGTCACCAAATAAATCGATTATAGATCCCTGACTGCGACTCCTTTTTATTTGATATTTTGTCACCAATACAGTAGTAACATTTTATTTCGTTCAGATATTAAATTAATAGTATTCGTTACCAATTTAATACATCAATTTATAATTTTAATGAAAAAATGATCAAAGGGGCGGAGACAAATTGGCGCGCTTTAAAAATTGACCAATCCGGCCTCAACGATGGGTTGTAGGTAACTAGGTTCGATAGATTCAGTGATTATTGTTTTTTAAGAATAAATATTGATTATTTTAACTTTAATTAAGTGTTTTATCTATTATTCTGCTAGCCATAAGCCAGCTATTTTAAACCAGCGCTGATTGTTCAGTGGTAATTATTTTAAACAATAAATATTGATTATTTTGACTTTAATTGTTTTATTTACTACTCTGCTAAAAATTTTATTTAAATATAATTTATACTACCAGTGGAAATTTAAAACCTTGGGAGTCTAGTTAAGTAGCAGAATCTGGGATCCCTTCTTTTCGCATAATGTTTTTTGTCCTAATATACTTCGGCATAACGATTTTGGCACAATTTGTTTTGGCATAATAATACTTTGGCATAATTTTTTTAGGTAACTAGGTTCGATAGATATGCATATACATTTTATGTTGGCATAATCATGTTAAAGACTAATTTGTTTTGGCATAAATTTGATTCGCATAACGTTAGTAGGCCTAATGACTATTAGCATAACGTTAGTAGGCCTGAAGACTTTTAGCATAACGTTCTGTGCAACAAAAGTTAGTCACAGAACCGAATTGCTGCAAAACCGACTTCACGTAGTCTTGTTTGTCATACCCCTAGAGTGTTATTTAAAATCGCGTAGGCGCGCAGGGGCGAGGCGGCCCGCGGGCTGAGGAGCAGGCGGCTGCGAGCGAGCCGAGAGGTGGTGAGCGAAAGCCGTCTGCGACGATTAGCACGCGTGGGGCCGCCGGAGGGCCGCAGCGCCGGAGCCGTCACAGAAACCCTGCCTGCTGCATGCTGCTTGCTTGCTTGCTTGCATGCTTGCATGCTTGCTTGCATGCTGCATGCTTGCTTGCATGCTGCATGCTTGCTTGCATGCTGCATGCTTGCAATGCTTGCTTGCAATGCTTGCTTCCTACAGCGAAAAAATACTCACAAATTAAAAAAGTTATGCTTTAGAACTTTATGCTTAAAAAAGTTATGCTTTAGAACTTTATGCTTAATAAGTTTATGCTTTAAAATATTATGCCTAATCATTATTATGGTTACAGACATAATGCTTAAAAAAATTATGCATGAGCTGTTATGCGTAATTATATTATGCGAAAAAATAATTATGCCAAACAACATTATGCTATTATATTTTTATAGATAATATATTTTATATTTAGTTATATTAGGTCTTAAAATTTTATGCTAATGGATAGGGAACCGCAGAATCTTTTGGTTGAAACGATGATGACAACCCTAATTTTTTATTTGAACTTAATGCAATTTTCTAGTAACATAATATGATTTATTGGTGATCTCTTTAAATTAGTTTGCTTAAATACTTATTAGGACACACCTATTATAATACATACAAAAACATTTATTTGGTACTAGACCTTATATCTCAGGATTTTAGGTGATTTATTGTGGAACTGATTTTGCATTGTTTGGTGACTACATTTTGGTGACAGATCTACTATTTGGAGGACAAACCCTATTATTTAAGAAACACAAAACTAATTAAATTGGTGATAGCTTAAATGATACCCATATGTATTTATCTATCATGTATTTATTGTATATATAAGTAGTACACCTAAGACTACCTACAGTACTGTATTTCCTTTTTCTCTTTCAAATCCATCCAAAGGTTGTCTTGAAAAGATCGCTTTTAGCGATAAGGCCGCCCATTGTGTCACCCTATGTAATGTTTTATTTGTCTATATTTTCTGTAACTTTTATAGTGTACATAATAAAGAGTATTCTATTCTATTGTATTCAATGTTATACTGAATTAAAATACTTTCTACGAGTAAAAGCTATTTTTTGAGATTTTGGTGGCTAAATGCCTCTCATTTTGAAACTTCAAAAATATTCGCGAAAGATCTTGGCTAAATAAAAAAAGTCGTACGGATCGATCTACATACCGAGACTCTTCCATGCCTCTGAGAACACGTTAAGCCGTTGATTCCGACTGTGATTTGAAAACATTGACAGCCACTACGGAAAGTATGAAGCCAGAAAAATCTAACACCAGTCTTGCCTACAGTAACGAGTTGCCCAGTTACTGGGTTTTGAAGGCTAGTCTAGTATTCAGCTGTAACTGGTAAGACTGGAGGCGAACCACCATATAGGTAATTGGGATGAAGCTGCGCACATTGCATGAGTAACATTCAATGGGTTATTTGCGTTCATTTTCAGAAGAACATCTCTTTTAACATAGGAATGAAGCTATGGATAAGAAAGGTCCCTTTATGGGACCTTTCTTATCCATGGCGGAAAAAAGCAGCGTAGTTAAGCTGATGCTTATATTTTATGTCCATATGTCTTAAAGTAATATTGTTCATTCTGTAAAGGTAAAATAAATAAATAGGATAATTAAGAAGAAAAATAGGTTTTCACTCTGTGGGATTTTTTACAGAAGCAGACAAATCTTTCTTCACAATTTCATTACTCATAACTAATGAATCCTTTTTACCCCTCCGTAATAAAAATCATAACCAGCAATTTGAATACCCACCTCTCATACATATTAGTTCGCAAAAGTACATTTAACTGGTCACTTGATATGCGAGGCACGTACCTCCCCCACTACTTCCACCCGCGTGCAATATAGACCGCGCGCCGCAAAATTACTGACAGAAATAGAAAGATTGCTTTGTAATGAAATCAGGCTGTTAAGTGGGGGTGGTGACTATTATGTTTTATGGGGGAAGATTCCAAGTGGTTATTAGTCTCGTGTCGTAAATTATCAGTTTATTACTTAACGGTTTGTGTGGTGAGTTGTGAATTTTACGTTAAGTTTTACGGCAGTCATGGTTTTATATTTACAGTAATTACTTAAGTGCGTTATTCCAATTGAATGTTTTTCCGGCTGTCATTTGTTTATCCTTTGCAGTCGTTACGGATTGTCAGAAGCCAAAAATTCTGGCTCTAGCCTTACCGTGTTACCTAATTAATAGCTTGTGGAGGTCTGGTAGGCAGCTGTTCCGCGTAAAATCCTGGTAATTACTGAAGTCCAGTATAGTTGGGAAAAGGCCGAGCTGATGATGAGTCTACCGAAACATAATGTATAAGAGACTAGCAGTGCCTCGCGGTTTCACCCGCGTAGTTCCCGTTCCCGTGGGAATATGGGGATAAAATATAGCCTATGTCACCCGGGGATAGTATAGCTTCCCAAAAATGAAAGAATTTTTCAAATCGGTCAAGTAGTTTCGGAGCCTATTCAATGCAAACTAACAAACAAAAAGACAATAAAATCTTTCCTTTTTATAATATTAGTGAAGATTAAATGATAATCCAGAAAAGGAATTATTTTACTCATTTTAAACATTTCAACGTTAAGTCATAAACTCTAATTTAACTCATATTCAGTTAGCAAAATAGACATTGATGCTTGATTTTATATCACGTATTCAGGGTTGCTGCCTCCCCACCGAATGTGTCTCCACGTTGTCGTCGTGGTGGGGCTTGAGCGTCCCAATGATCTTGCGAGCTTTCCCGGTAGAGCCACTCATGCCGGAAGGTCGCAAGTGAGGGATCAGACCAAGAGAGACACACGCTTGCTCGCTGCTCTCTGGTACGCGTCTGATCATCAGACGTGACTGAGAGAGCAGCGAGCAGGTGGAGAGGGGAGGTTAGAAGAGAGGGCCCTGAGAAGGGGCGGAGCGAAAAGGGACCACACCCTTAAAAGGAACAAAAAATGAAAAAAGACGCTTGCAAAATGAGTCCCCAGGTGGGTCCCGACTGCTCAGCGGTCGGGGAATCCCACCCCGCTTCGGCGGGCTGCCCTCCGTACTCTGGGGTGGGCACCAAACGTCTTCCGCTTGCCAGTGGCAACAAGAGCCGAGGAGGCTCCGAGTCATCGTCGTCATCCGGATCTGACTCCTTTAAGGAGCTGATGGCGTACGAGTTTGGAGAGGAGGGTTCGCCTGAGCGCCGGGGTGGTGCGGAGTCGGATTCCGGCTCCGCCCCAGACCTAGTAACGGTCAGCTCGGCGGGCTCTGGATCCGGAAGAGAGGGGGCTGCTGCGGAGAACGGCAAGTTCTTCCGCAAGCGGCCCAGACGGGAGGATACCGGGGGGTCGTCCTCCGAGGGCGAATTTGCCTCCGCTCGCAAAATCCCCACCGCAAGGCGGGGCAGGGGCTGTGAGGCAGGGAGGGGGCTGGCTCCCTCTACCCGGGAGGTGGAGAGTCGGGCCGGGAGGCTGGTGGAGGAGGGGCGTCGCCCTGGAGGGAGCGGTCGTGGGGCTCCCTCTACTCTTCCGCCTACTCTCGACTCCGACGACTCGGAGCCCCCGGGAGAGGTGCGTCCCACGGTTGAGGAGAAGAGGGCCAAGCTGGAGGAGGTCGTGGAGGCCGCGATCCGCGCTGTGGCCTTTAAGAGGAAGCAGTCCTCTAAGCGGGAGGCCATTAGCGCGGCCAAAGCCTCCATTATGGCGGCGGCGGCGGCCAACGTCGGCAGGTCCGAAGAGGCGACAGAGTTGCGGGCGGAGGTCGCCCGCCTCGCGGCCGTAACGGAGAGACTCATAGCGGAGAATGAGTCGCTCCGGAGGGACCTGGCTGACATGGCCAGAGCGGCCTCTGAGGGGCCGCAGGGGGGGCTGAGTCCGGCGGCGCTGGAGGGGAGCCAAGTGCTGAGCCAGGTGCGGAGCCTGGTGCGGCAGGAGCTGGCTCCCTTCCGGAAGCAGTTCTCCGTTTTGGAGGACATGGTCCGGCGTCCCCCGTTAGCGGCGGCACAGAGGCCCCCGGGACAGCAGAAGGCGGCTTCGTACGCAGCCGCGGTGGCTGCTGGCCCGGGAACGTCCGGCCAGGCGAAGGCCAAGGCGGGAGCCGCGCCAGCGCCTGTGGCGCCGGCGCCTGCGACGCCGGCGACGACCAAGTCGGCCCCGGCGAAGAGGGGAAGGAGGAAGGCTGGAGGGGGAGCGGCTAAAGCTGCTGCGTCAGTGGCGCCGCAGCCGCCCCCACCCCCAACCTCGGACCCTCCTGCGACCGGGGCCGGGTGGCAGGTTGCTGGAGAAAAGCGGCAGGCCAAAAAGGCGACCAGGAGCAAGGCCAAGAGGCAGCGGCGGAAGGCCAACGCCATCGCGGCGAGGCTTCGCGCCCCGAAGTCCGCGGCTGTGGTTTTAACACTGCAGCCGGAAGCGGAACAGAGGGGTGTGACGTACCTCGCCCTGATGAAGCGGGCGAAGGAGGCGGTGAACCTCCGGGAGCTGGGCATCACTGGGGGCCTCGGGATCAGGAGAACCCTGACCGGTGCCCGGAAGCTCGAGCTCGCCGGAGCGGAGAGTGGCCCGTTCGCGGACGCCCTGGCCGAAAGGCTGAAGGAGGTCCTCCCCGCGGACGAGGTTCGAGTGTCCAGGCCGACTAAGTGCATTGACATGCGCATAGTGGGCCTGGACGACTCCGTGACGGAGGAGGAGGTTGTGGCCGCCGTCGCCAGGACTGGGGGGTGCTCTGCCGAGCTCGTCAAGGCGGGCACCCTCCGGCCTGACAACACGGGCATGCAAACCCTTGTGGTGAGCTGCCCCGTGACGGCGGCCAGAACAGTGTCGGAGGGTCGAAGGCTCTTGGTGGGGTGGGTTTCTGCGCGGGTAAAACTGCTGGAACCCAGACCTCTGAGGTGCTACCGCTGCCATGTGGGCAACCACACGGGAGCTATGTGCCCCTCGGAGGTGGACCGCAGTGGACTTTGTTTCCGCTGTGGTCAGCCCGGTCATCGGGCCGGCTCGTGCGAGGCAACGCCGCACTGCAGTGCATGTGCGGCTGTTGGCAAGCCGGCCGAGCACTGGGCTGGGGGAAGGGCCTGCGCGCCATCCGCCCCGACCAAGGGCAAGAGGTCCGCCGCCGCCGCCGCCTCTGCCGCCGCCGCGGCTTCCGTCGCCGCTTCTGCCGCTTCTGCTGTGGGTGCTGCGACTCCCGGTACTCGGGAGGGGGCTGAAATGGAGTGCCAGTAATGGTCCCATTTCGGCCTCCTCCAGAGACAAGTCGGCCACTGTGCTATTGCGCAGTGGCTGATGCCTGTGGACGGTGAGCGTGGGTGGCTCGCCGTCCGATACCAGGCTGAGTCGACGACGCGTTGTGCTTCACGCGCGCCTCAAGGAGCCGTCAGCACCAGAGACGGGGCCCCATAGGGTCGGTGCCTGCTAGGGTTGCGGAATTTGTTCGAGAGAGTTGCCGCGGCCCTGGAACGCAAAGGGCACATGGAGGAGCACGGGTGGGTTTTAGTCAGTAAAAGTCTGACACTCCCTTCCGCTCCGCCCAGAGCGGGAGAAGTCATTTGATGATTTCCCATCCAAAAAAAAAAAAAAAAAAAAAAAAAAAAGGGTTGCTCCCTACGGTAAAATTTGTTCATAATGATGAATACAATTAATTACCTCTTTTCAGGTTTAGTGCTAAAATCTGTTACATCTTACAAATTAGTAACGTAATATTTTGACTAATTTAATTTATGACTATTATTTATGGATAGACTGTAGAAATTATTCCATTCTGTGACATTTATTTTATTTTGTTTTCTAATCCCGCATGCAACCTTATTTTCACGCCTCATGGCATAGCCTAGTGACCTATGAATTTTAATTTAAAAACTGTATTCACTACCTATGTTACACAAATAAAAAAATATTATGATTATGAATTTGTATACATAATCAGCCTTTAATGTTCCCACTGCTGGGACACAGGCCTCCTAGAAGAGGGAATGGGCCGTAATCCACCACGCGGGCCCAGTGCGGGTTGGTGAATGTCACATGTCTCCGAATTTTTGGTTCTAGGACATGCCGGTTTCCTCACGATGTTTTCCTTCACCGTTTTGAGAGCAGTGGTGAACAAATTAATTACACAAAGTAATGTGCCTGGCTGGATTTGAACCCGCGACCTACAATTCGTAAGTCGAGGCTGTTACCCCTCGCCCACCATTACTCCCATTTTGTATAATTTATCCTAATCTGCAAATCAAACCTAGCAACCTCCCTGATCAAACAGAACCTAACATTTAAATCACTATCACTATTGTAAAGTTTATTTATTATTTCCCTCCTTATGTTCTAAATAATGACGTTCCCTCCAAAGAGGGTTCAACCAGCTATAAAACGTAACCCGACCAAGGAGAACCTTTACACACAATAACTTGTAACCTTTACCGCGACGTGTTTGCCATCCGTTATGTTGGCAGCATTGGCTACCTTAACCTTTCTGTAAATACCTCTGTATGTAGACGTTTTGTTAGTGAAATAGACATCTGTGATTCTGAACGGGTTTTCATGGAGATGTTGTTTAACATTATTGTAAGGTTGTGACTTAGGAGACGAGTGAAACGACTGAATGCTGAGTATACACTGAATATATTTTATAACTAGCTTCTGCCAGCGACTTCGTCCGCGTGGAATAGTTACTTTACCCCCGATTTTGAAACTCTCAGCCCGATCGGTTTAAAATTGACAAAGTTTCATACAAATAATCAGAAAGCGCCGAACTGCTAAGCTATCGGGAGTTACACGTGTTATTGTGAGTCAACCATAAAATATAGACATATGCTGTTTGGGACATTTTTTAGATAATTTTATGTAAAACATTTCCGTAATACATGATTTCTATGTAACTTTAACCATTAAGGCTACACACGCAACGGAAGCTTAAAAAATGGAGTAACTTCGCCCGTTTTCCCAACATTTTCCTTCACTGCTCTGCTCCTATTGATTGTAGCGTGATGAAAAGTATACTATAACCTGCCCAGGAGTATGAAGAATAATTGCACCAAGTTTCGTTAAAATCGGTCGAGTAGTTTTTGTTTCTATAAAGAACATACAGACAGACAGACAAAAATTTTACTGATTGCGTTTTTGGCACCAGTATCGATCACTAATCACCCCCTGATAGTTATTTTGAAAATATATTCCTTGTACACAGAATTGACCTCTCTACAGATTTATTATAAGTATAGATATAGATAAGAATCAATATAAAGAGTCTTAATTCTAGGTACGCAATAGGATTAGTCTATCCGCATCTCATTATATTGACAGTATACTTAACATTAATTTGTTGCAGACTCACTACAGTGTAGTATTTTTAATCTTAAGGTTGACTGGAAATAATATTTTGGTTGGTAGGCTCACGATGAGCCCTTTACATATCACACATCGCACCGCGGTTACACCCGCGTAGTTCCGTTCCCGTGGGAATATGGGGATATAATATAGCCTATGTTCACCGGAGATAGTGTAGCTTCCCAACAGTGAAAGATTTTTTCAAATCGGTTAAGTAGTTTCGGAACCTATTTAATGCAAACAAACAAACAAAAAAAAACAATCAAATTTTTCCTCTTTATAATATTAGTATAGAAGTGTAGATGAGCGAAAATAAACAAAATACTATATGTTAATTTTTAAACATGTATGAAAAGCGAGCTTAATGAGTAAGCCTCGGTCATCGACCTCTTCCCGATACTCTGCTATACAATCATCATTTACCATGGAAAGCCATTAATTTCATTATTGATTCCCTTTGCATAGTCCGTTTATAATTAAATCGCGAATTCGTGTTCTCGCGTTAATACGACAATAATGACGCTTACATTATTCGGGACCGAATGCTCCCGAGCACGGCCGAATGCGCCCGATACCGCCCGATCACCGCCGATCATGTACGAGTCCGTGCGATTATGTGCGACTGTGCGGATTTGTGTGAATAATTAATTGACAAGCGTGTGTTGATAGGTTTAGGCGCAATAAAATGTATTGGTATTGAGTTTGTTTTGTAAGGGATACGGATGCCTATTGGGTTCTTTTTTTGTTCGATGATTGGAATAATATTTCCACATTTTGATTTGCGTTTACTATCATAATAATTTGATCATCCGGTACGAGGCGGTGCCTTTTGAAACTTATAACTGAAACCCAGTTATTCAAATCGCGTTTGACTATTTGCTATAAATGTCCGTTAATTTTAAATTGTAGGTACTGTTTATATTTTATTTGTAAACTAGCTGCTGCCCGCGACTTCATCCCCGTGGAATCCCCGATTTTAAAACATTCTTTATCGCTGCTCCGCTCCTATTGGCTTAAGCGTGATGATATATAGCCTAAAGCCTTCCTCGATAAATGGTCTATTCAACCCAAAAAGAATTTTTCAATTCGAACCAGTAGTTCCTGAGATTAGCGCGTTCAAACAAACAAACAAACAAACTCTTCAGCTTTATAATATTAGTATAGATTAGTTCCTGCCCTCGGGTTCTCCCGCGAATTATTCCAAGGGAGCAAACTATACAAAGATTAAAAGTAGCCTATGCGCTATCCAGACGATAATCGACATATCTCTGCAACATAAAATTACAGAAAAACTTAGAAGAAAACTACAGTGTAAAAAACATAAAGATGATAAAAACTGACCAAGTGTGAATAGGAAACTCGCATGAAGGGTTTTGTACGAAAAAATCGCGTTTCTTGAATAGGAGCTCTTTCATTTTTAAATTAATTTGTTATTTGTTATTATAGTGCAAGTAGAAATACACTCTGTGAATATATTAACTGTCTATACCCCATTCACGACAAGATTAGACATTGAAATACATCTTTTTTACAGTCCGTTCAACCGATTTTGACTTCTATTGCGGTAGTGGCATGGCACATGGTAGCTGTAGTAAACAGTTGGTATTATAATCACGTTTTTGCTTTTAATCCCGTCCTTATGCCTACGGAATAGAAGTAAAAATCGATTGAACGGATTGGAAGCAAGTTTGTTCTAATGTCTAATCTTATTGTGAATGGAGTATAGTTATAACGGATCTCACCAACCGTTATAACTATACTCCATCTATACTTATAATAAATCTGTAGAGAGGTCAATTCTGTACAAGGAATATATTTTCAAATTAACTATCAGGGGGTGATTAGTGATCGATACTGGTGCCAAAAATGCAATCAGTAAAATTTTTGTCTGTCTGTCTGTCTGTCTGTCTGTCTGTCTGTATGTTCTTTATAGAAACAAAAACTACTCAACCGATTTTAACGAAACTTGGTGCAATTATTCTTCATACTCCTGGGCAGGTTATAGTATACTTTTCATCACGCTACAATCAATAGGAGCAGAGCAGTGAAGGAAAATGTTGGGAAAACGGGAGAAGTTACTCCATTTTTTAAGCTTCCGTCGCGTGTGTAGCCTTAATGGTTAAAGTTGCATAGAATCAGCTAAGAAAGGATTTTGATTAATTCTACCCCCAAGGGGATAAAATAGGGGATGAACATTTGTATGAAACTTTGTCAATTTTAAACCGATCGGGCTGAGAGTTTCAAAATCGGGGGTAAAGTAACTATTCCACGCGGACGAAGTCGCTGGCAGAAGCTAGTTCACAATAAGATTGACCCAGCCCGGTGACCGACAGGCGGATGGACAGCGGAGGCTTAGTAATAGGGTTCCGTTGGTACGCATGACATTCGTTCGGATCCTTGCATGCGAGTCCGCAATTGATTTGTTTTTGTTTCCGAAATAAACACGAACCAAGTCACGGGAAATAGCTAGTAATATTAGAACATAGCCTTAGTTGTATCTGTTAATGTGTCAGAATAATTCGATGAGTAAATTAATCCATATTTCATTTGTTTCAGGAGCTGACTCTATAAGTACTTGTGAAAAATCTAAACACATTCATTGAAAGTGTGCCACGGCCTTGTTACTAGAAACTCAAAAGGAAAAGAAACGAACTCCAAAAGGCTGTCTAGAAAGGCTAGATCCGTCTAGTAATCCTATATTAGAGCATCAGACTCCGGTCAAAGGCTCTCCGAGATCAAAACCTGATCCTTTTGGCTTCATTAATAGTTCGCTCCGTCAGCGATTGAGGTGTGACCTTAATGTTACAGCCAGAATCTGGAGTAATGCTCCAAAGCGTTCTAGTTTAATGGATCGTCGTAAAATTGGCAACGTAGATCCCCTTTAAAACTTGATAGTGCTCCAGGACTATCAAGTTTTGAAGGAGATCTGCGTTAATTAATATGTTTAGTCTAGAATTTATAGCTTTTTATTGCCGTGTGTCATCAAATTAAATCTATCTATACTTATAATAAATCTGTAGAGAGGTCAATTCTGTACAAGGAATATATTTTCAAAATAACTATCAGGGGGTGATTAGTGAGCGATACTGGTGCCAAAAACGCAATCAGTAAAATTTTTGTCTGTCTGTCTGTCTGTCTGTATGTTCTTTATAGAAACAAAAACTACTCGACCGATTTTAACGAAACTTGGTGCAATTATTTTTCATACTCCTGGGCAGGTTATAGTATACTTTTCATCACGCTACAATCAATAGGAGCAGAGCAGTGAAGGAAAATGTTGGGAAAACGGAAGAAGTTACTCCATTTTTTAAGCTTCCGTCGCGTGTGTAGCCTTAATGGTTAAAGTTACATAGAAATCATATATTACGGAAATGTTCTACATAAAATTATCTAAAAAATATCTCGAAACAGCATGTCTATCTTTTGTCAATTTTAAACCGATCGGACTGAGAGTTTCAAAATCGGGGGTAAAGTAACTATTCCACGCGGACGAAGTCGCTGGCAGAAGCTAGTTAAATAATAAATGCTATGCAGGCGTCAGCTTCGCTCACGTGAATGTTGAAAATTATCTCAAATGATGTTACTCAAAACTTTCAATGAGTCCTTTGATTTGATGTCACACAATACGGCTGCAATTTTTTTTTCGACTTTTCTTGTTACCTCATTTTCAATTTTTTTTATTTTTTATTTCGTGTGAGTGTTCGACACCGAAGGTTATATTCGTACAGACCGACTGACAGACAGACATACAGACAACCGAATGATCCTATCGGTGTCGATGATTTGAAGACTATTTAGACGATAAGAATAGTTGGTCGCTGTGTTGAACGCAAGACAATATCTTATTTATTTGTATCATGTTCTTTCTCTATAAGTTAGCTTATGACGGGTTATATGAGTTCATATAATATTGTTTTGAATTTAGTGAATTGATTTATGATTTCCATGTTGGATAATTATATTTTTTTTCTACCTTTGTCATGTATCAATGACTTTGCATACTATTGTATAAATTCAAGTTCTTAAAACGCAATAGACAGATGTGTTGCTGGGGAGTTTGTTGCGTCACTTCTTCTTCCCAGCTAAAACACTAGGAAGTGGTGACGGGTGGGCGTTTTGCGGGACTGTCTTTATGTAAAATTTGACGTTCAAAAAGTGCTCAGCCTAATTTGAATAAATGACTTTTGAATTTTGAATTTTGAAGAAGGCAGCAGATGGATGCGGACTGCTCGGGATGGTTGGCGCTCGAAGGCTTACGTTCAGCAGTGGAAGGCAATTGGCTGATATGAGTAAAGATTACACTTCCTTCCGTGGGCTATCCCACAAGAACCTTGCAGTGGGCTATATGCACTCAGTCAGCGCTAAAATCAATTTTCCATCAGATAGGTATGTAATTTTCATAATCGGATCGGTACTTCCAGTGATTGCTACAAATAAACCAAACAAAAAAAAACTTGAGTAACGTTTGGAAAAAAAGAATACAAAATTCTATCTAGAGCAACATGTAACCCCTGTAAACTATAAGTTCGTTACCCGTCCGCTTCTAAAGCCATGTATTCACGAGCGCACCGCTCAGCCATTGTCTGTCGCAGTGTATTACGCTATCCTATTCACGAGATATTCTATCCGACGCGACGCTACACTGCTACCCACTGAGATAATTCGACCAAAAACATGTTGTAACAGAGAAGCAGAAGTTCTAAAATAATTATTGAATATATTATAAGAATAATCTAATGCAAATTTGTAACCTAACTTTATAATATAGATCCAAAAGCTAGTTCGATTTGTTATGCTCACACGCCAAAATTGCCAAATCAACGTTGATGAATTAAATTAATTATAAGATATTTTGACTCGAGCGAAGCCGCGGGAAAAACCTAGTGACTATATATAAGCCTTCATATGTATTTATAATAACAACAACAATTAAAATTCTACAAGATATAGTACCTACCAACAAAAAACAGATTTAATTTTTCTTTTCTGGGTGCATGGCAGTGCCCACGCCAAGTCCAGTCCAAAAAATTGGCACGGGCTATTCTCGAAACAGTTCCAAGCATGAGAATATTGATATGGTATAAGATGTTGTTAGGTTAGCTAATTACGTATTAATTTAAGACAGAAGGTCTCTTAAGTAGGGACTGAATAAATTAACCGACTTGGTATTACATGGATCAGACAATTTTTTTACGGTAGAAGAACTGCGTGCGGGACTTAAAGTTTTTTCGATGATTAATGATTTTATGCGTTTCGTAGATATCGGAAAGGAAATTTACTTCTAAGCGGATTGATAAGCGTGTACATACCTAATTGCCACAATATATCACCATTTCATACGAATGATAATGTATATGACAAGTGAACTGTCATACGGTGATACTCTGACTGTCAAAAATAGGAGCTGCAAAGGACTTACTCCTGTTACTATCTCAATATCCATCTTCTCATCTAAAACACGATCAATTCATAATTTCCTTGTCCTTTCTCTTGTTTTGACATACTAGCTATTGCTTGCGATTCGTCCGCGTAAATATCGTCGTTAAAGAACAAAGATGTTCATACGAAGATCCCCCTCCCATTAAATTACCTCTTCCATAATGGATGCTTACGTTATTTACCAAATTTCTTTATCATTCTTCAGCACGTTGTTTGAAGTAGAACTTCTGTTCTTTTTTGTCTACTCAACGTCCACACACTGTCACATTCATGCACGGAACCTCCGCTTACGTCATTGTGAATTAATATCTAGCATTTAAACTAAATGCGTCGCATGCTGCTGCTGGTCTGTTGCTGAGGGTATAATGTGAGCCACCTCTATTCAGAGATATTAAAGGTTCTAGAGTAAGCCGTAACCGAGGAATTTTTATCAATTGCGAGATTTACCTACGTCGGAAAGGGTTTTGAATCGGCCTTGATTGCACATTACTAAGAAATGCTAATTAATTATAGATATAATTATAGACCCGCCCGACCGTTGGGGTAAACGAGTTCTAGAGTGGAGACCGCGTCTCAGCAAACGTAGTGTATGACGTCCTCAGGCACGGTGGAGTGACGATTTGCACAGGACGGCTGGCAGAAACTAGATGCGAGAAGCCGAAATCAGATCTACATGGCGTGCAATTGGAGAGGCCTATGTCCAGCAGTGGACTGCAACAGGCTGTTGATGATGATGATATAGACGGTTAGAATATACTTCTTGTACTTATATGAAAAATAGTTACTAATGTTAATATTATAGGTTATAGAATCATCCGAACGTTTCCTTATACTCGTTCATCTACACTAATATTATAAAGAGGAAAGATTTGATTGTTTTTTTTGTTTGCATTGAATAGGCTCCGAAACTACTTGACCGATTTGAAAAATTCTTTCATTGTTGAACATAGGCTATATTATATTCTCATATTCCCACGGCAACGGGAACTACGCGGGCGTCAATAAACGTGCATTCCACTCATAATTAATCAAATCCACCCTGAGCATACTATGTAAGTCATTAATCTACATATTTTAACGTGTTATTATCGTAAGCGTAAGAAAAATACGCTCACTAATGAAAAGTTATAAAACTGACACACTCTACACATTATGTTGTATCCATGTACTTACCTATAATGATTCATTTCGATGGAATCGCTGGGATTTGTTGACCCTTGTAAATTATATCACATTTAAACTAATCCTAGCTAAGTTTGTTTGTCACGCTTACACACCTAAATCGCTGAACAGATTTTGATGAGTTTAAGTAAAGAGATTTATGGGACCCTGTTTGGTCTAGCTTATTAAAAAAAAACTGTTTTATCGCGAGCCAAGCCAACAGCAAAAGCTAGCATTTTGATAAACAATTTACTCTTGATTAGTGCTCGACAAAAAAGCTCAGCGGTCTGTGGTTTGTTAACCATAATGATTGCTTGTTTGCAATCAGGAGAACATTTGCTAGGATATGACGGTACGCCCCGTTCAGCTGTCACCACAAACACGTAATGGTAATTGTAACAGGCCAGCTAATTCGCCCGGCTGGCCCACATAGCACGGGCACACGAGGAGGCAATTCGTTTTCAAATTCAACTCATGTGTCGGCCATTTGAGTGGTCACCATGCCCGATTTATGCAGGCGTCTGCCCGTTGCTTCGACTAAAGTTCCTTTAGGATAATTTTAGTGTTTCTCTTAAGAACCTTCACTATACGATTTTTTATTTTATTTTTATTTCTTTAGGATAACAAACAATTGCGTAATATTTCTTAATTTTATTTGATTTGTCTTGTCATTTGCAGTGCAGCTGGTAAGCGTTGAGCCAATTGTTATTGTGTTTTGTTGTTAGGCATTCTCCATTTTAAATACAGTTATTTAACTCAAAATCCCAATTAATTTTGATTCGGAGCAGCATATCTTTTTCTTCCATGTATCTCTACTAACTTCTGGCAGCGGTTTCTATCGCGTGAATTTTGGAATTTCTCCTAAAGGTAGGTACATACTCCCGAAATAAAAAATTGTGTGTCAAATTTCATTAAAATCCTTCAAACTGTACTTACTATTAAGTTACAAATATCCAAACTTTCGTGTTTACAATAGTAATAAGACAATATTCACCTGCGATATTTCATCATGCCACATAATTTTCCACACAATCCATCCTTTGATTCAGTTTTCCCACGGAGAGAAACACGCACACAACACTATTTGCGCCGCTACTTCAGCTGTGCGGTCAAACAATTGTTCTTCGCGAGTTTATAACAGCGGCTGTAAGTTTGTGGTACGTTGGACGTGCGACGAGTATCGACTACACTGCTCAGGGGTGGCGCGTCGCTGGGACGGCCTACATATTTTTTTTTTCTTTTTGATATTTTGATATACCACATTAGGAATTTCTCATTTGTAGTGGGTGCGTTTACAAACATACAAAGTCACATTCACATACAGCCAGACTCGGAACAACTATCTTTCTAATTATATTATGCCCATTCGTATGGGCAGGCTCAGCAGAATTTTCACCCTTATCATTATGATGTTATTTTTTTATTAATTTTTGTTTATTTTTTTGCTGTTGTGTTGTCTGTGTCGAATAAATGTTTTCTATTTTTAACCGAATTCCAAAAAAGGAGGAGGCTCTCAAGTCGACTAAAAAGGGGAAAATAAAAAACGTTTTACAAAATAATTTCGGAAGTCGGTGTTCAAAAAACGAAGAAACAACCAAAAAACACTGAGTTCAGAAATTAAAGTTATTTTTTTTTTCTTTACAAGTCGGTTGTATTTTTTTGTAAAAAGTTTTTATTTTATTTTATTTTATCTAAACGCCACACGAATATATACTTGATTCATGCGAGAAACTAACCCACGACACGCAGTGCAACAGCCCGTCGCTCAACCACTGCGCCTACCGTGTTGGTAGCGTCAATTGTATCTTATAATGTAAACGTGATGTACCTACGGTTAAATTTACGATTTATTTAAGATCCATGTTTGTCAACAGTTTTTTTTTTAAATATATCCACCTTTATTTTTGTACCATAAAATGACGTAACATCATGTTTGTTATTTCCGTTGATATGGGCAAAGAATAACAAGAAAGAAAACATGTTTATCTGACACACGCAGATACACTTTAGCGAACAAAAATACGAAGACATAATTTTAAAACAATATCATTTGTGCCTAACCGCTCGTCCAAAGAAATCCAGTTAAGCCAAATGCTAGGACATCTATTAGTCTAACTAATTTTGAACTGAGATTTATATTCAGACAGGTCTAAAGTTTTATAGCTCAGGTTCAGGTCTGCAGGTCTATAGATGATAAAAAAACTTTTTACAAAAAATAAAACCGACTTCTAAACAAAAAAAAAACAAAAAGTATAAAATAACTTTAATTTCGGAACTCAGTGTTTTTGGTTGCTTTTTTGTTGTTGAACACACTGACTTCCAAAATTAAAGTTATTTTATACTTTTTGGTTTTTTTGTTTAGAAGTCGGTTTTATTTTTTGTAAAAAGTTTTTTTTATTTTTCACTTTTTAGTGGTTCACTCCCAGCTAAACATACCCATCACAGCGTACGTGGTATATATACAATAAACAAACATGCGATTTCAGCTATCCCGACAGATTTGCTATCATTTATTGAAATTAACAAAAAAACCGCTTGTTCGATTTCGATAAAATTTTCATGGGACCATTTGGAAAGTACACCCTTTCCAACAAAAAAATAATTTTTCAAATCGGTTGGCAAGTGACGGAGTTATGTGCGAACAATAATTAAAAAAAATAAAAAACAAAACATACAAACATCCGAATTGAGAACCTCCTCCTTTTTTAGAAGTCGGTTAAAAAGCTAGGCAGATGCAATAGGGGACTAAATAATTACCCTATCTGGGCATGGATCCAGGCCCAAGGCCGTTACTGTAAAATCAAATAACATTATATAATAATATTCATAGACTTTGATATCATTGTTCTATAACGCAGTGGTTGTAATCTGGCTCGCAGTTTGGCCAGCTCCCAAATCTGTGTGGTGTTGGACTACTTGGATATGTACCACAAAATGATCGGGTGTACTAATATCTGATAATAAGCTTGATGTAACAATATTTACTTTATGTGGCAATATGGAAGGGTTTTTGATAATTGTCGACTACTACGTACTTCAGGAATGTACTAAATGGAATATAATAATACCGTTATTAAGGAGGTTCACCTGTGTGGTAAGTTACATTCAAATTCGTCCAACCGTTGAAATGTGATTGATTTTACATTTATTCTTCCAAAAAAGGAGGAGGTTCTCAATTCGGATGTTGTGCGTGATGGATGTTTTTTTATGTATGTTCGGGCATAACTCCGTCAAATATTGCAATTATTTTTTATTCAAAAGGGGTTTATTTCGAAATGGTCCCATTTAAATTTCATATAGATCTGATGATGGTTTTCGGAGACAGACAACGGAACTCTTCAATAAATGATAGTAAATCGTTCGGGATTGCTGATATCGCATGTTTGTTTATTGTTTACACCAATGTGATTGGTACGTTTAGGTGGCCAAAACGTGTTTTATTTTTGACTTTTTAGTGGTGGGGCACTAAAAAGTGAAAAATAAAAAACTTTTTACAAAAAAATACAATCATCTAATCTAATAAAATACATCACAAAAAACAAAAACTACAAAATAACTTTATTTTCGGAAGTCGGTGTTCAAAAAAACGAAAAAGCAACCAAAAACACCGAGTTCCGAAATTAAAGTTATTTTATTATTTAATTATTATATACATTATTGTACACCTTGTAATAATACCAGGAAAAAAATTATAAAAACAAGTGTACAATGGGCGGTCTTATCGCACAAGGCAATCTCTTACAGACAACCTTTGGATGTACTGAACGAAAAGACTTTTTGTTTTTTTTTTTGTGTATTTATTTGTAAAATATATTATATATATTTTATATATATATTTTTTGTGTTTTTATTATTATAAACCTTGTTTAGGGTAATATCCACCAATTGTTAGCTGACTATTATGGATCGAATTAAACATATTTTCAAGTTATTCAATACCTATATTTTTTTTATCGTTTTTTTTTACTGCTATTCGTGTGCCAACCCTAAGTGTTACCATAAACTCCAATCGTTCGGATTTGTTAGTATTCGCGCGAGACGTTACCCGCGATATTGTGGTATCGTCGTAGTGTCGTAGTGTCGTAGTGCCGGTAAACGTGTGTTATATAAATGACGCTATTGTCCGAGACGCTTGTTGTTCAAGTTTTATGGCTCTTTGTTACAACGGAGAGTTTACAATAAAATGGGATAGGAACGTCTTGTATTGGCTACTTATCCAAACAAGTTGTAGGACTTATTTATGGGCGCTTTCAAAGGAGCTTGTTTTATTTATTGATTTTACTGTAACAGAAAGCAATACTATGGAATAAAAAATCGACTAAGTGCGAAGCCGACTCGCGCTCAAATTTTAAGGGTTCATTTTATTTCCGAAAATAAAATTAATGTTTGTACGATGCGTATCCGTTTTAGTTCAGTTTCCTAATTTTCAAATGTTACTCGAACCCGATTGCGATTACATGGGAATCATTTAATCGCGATAGAGAAGATGCAATAACAGAATTCATTAAAAATTTGTTATTGAAATGATAAAACAGTATAAAAGAAGGGCCACTGCAATGTTTTTATTGTAGTTATATTGATTTTTAACAACTATCACAAGTTAATATAACGTGAAACGGAAAGTAAACTGTCAGCGTCTAGTGACGTCACTGGTGTTATGACAACGAAAAGACGAACTTTTTGATTACATGTCAGTTCATGATCTCTGGCAGACAGGAATGACTCATCGTCCGTTTTCGCGAGAAAAGAAAAACAGTCAGTTTATAATCGCAATTTTGGCAATACAAATTTTTTAATGGTCTATTTTTCACGGAATTCTTATAAATGAAAGCAAGATGAAAATATTGCATGTTCCCTATTGGGCTTGAGTTACGATCGATAATATCACATTTACCATAACTTGCCTAAACTGTAATTTCTTCAACTGTACATAGAGCGTTTTCTCCGCGCCTACCATTACTTGTAATCTCATTTATGTAACGCGCAATTGTTCATAAGTTATGGATCGCTACAAACAAGTAACGATCCTACGATAGATCTGCCTTACGACGTCTTACGTTTTCTGAGAGATATGATAATGGCACTATAAAAGGTAATATTCAAAGAACATTATAAGTCAGATCGAGCATAAAGTTGAAACTTTCGTTTCAAAGTGAATTTTTGGTTTTGTAGAGCAGTAACGTGGTGGCCGAGTGGTAACGGCCCCGACTTACGAATCGTAAGTCGCGGATTCAAACCCAGCCAGGCGCATTACTTTGTATAATTAATTTCATCACCACTGCTCTCAAAACGGTGAAGGCAAACATCGTGAGGAAACCGGCATGTCCAAGAACCAAAAATTTGAAGACATGTGACATTCACCAACCCGCACTGGGCCCGCGTGGTGGATTACGGCCCATTACCTCTCCTAGAGAGGAGGCCTGTGTCCCAGCAGTGGGAACATTAAAAGGCTGATTATGCTTAGAAATAAAGCAGGCGGTATGGTACAGTCAGCGAAAACATTCGATAAACAAGTACAAAGTGACAAAAGTCGTCGCGGTATGGTACAGTCAGCGAAAACATTCGATAAACAAGTACAAAGTGACAAAAGTCGTCAACACCAACACCATTCAATATCCATTTATAAAACAGTCACTGAATAGCTTCGGCCACAATATTCGGTGAACAAATCAACGTTACAAATTTCGTCGATAGAAGATGAAAACAAAACGTTCTGTACACGCCAATTTTACAAATACATTCGCTTCAGTTTTATAAAAAATTCAACATTTGGGTTAAAGTCGTCTGTTCTTTGTTTTACTTTTGGTATAACGTATTTCAATAATTGTATCAATGGCTACTTATTTTAAAGGAAACATGTGCTTTTTTCTTTTTTATGGTATTTATATTTTTTCGTGTATGGTATTTAAAATTGATAGTAATTTTTTCGCTATAATATGTAAACAAACACTTTCTTAATAATAACAATATTAACTCAATTGTTTATCACGTGTCTAGGATAAATGAGTAATCAGTTCATAAATTATGTACAAATGAAAGCACTTCAGGAAAATTCTCGTGAATTTGTATTGAAACCCAACTCTGGGGTACGTTCCGGCTTGAGACGTACCCAGGGAATATAATTAGTGGTGTTTTTATTTGGTGCTGATCAAAAGACGACGCAGGTGGCAGATCAAACCCGGCTAGCGGACTCATGCGGAGGGAACAAGTGACGAGCGGACGCGGGGTTTCTTTTTGCACTAACCACTTGTGTCAAATAAAATACAATGGATATTTGTGTTAATTATAGCCATGCGTTTGAGTACTAGCTTACTTAATGGTGGGCTATACGTTATAATAAAATCAAATATAAAAACTTTTTCGCCGACCCCAAGTAACATGGGATAAGGGCAGGAAGATGATGATAAAAACTTTTTCGATATGTGAAATGCGAAATAGTTACAAAACGCAGTGATGCAGAAAGGGATCGCATATATTTTTTCATAATTTTTAAAATGCTGTTTTAAGAAATCGGGTTAAATATTATCATTCCTCTATTAATACAGGATGGAATCCAAAGCTTCCTCGTTATTTACAGTGCGTTAAAATCCGCATTGGGATTTATGTGTTTCAGCCGTTTGAGGTTGAAACACTAGGGCCATGGGATCCGAGTGCTCATCGAGAGTTTCGTGAAATCAGTAAGCATTTAGTCGATTCTTCATGTGACCAGAGGGCTGGCCTTTTCTTTGGTCAACGAATCAGCATTGCCATTCAACGTGGCAATGCGGCCAGTTTTCTGGGCACTTTTCCCATTGATAGCGATGTGGACGAATTTTTAGATGCTGTGCGAGTCTTTCCCCCTTTTTACTCCACTTATACATTTTTTTTTTCTAAATAATAGCTTGTTTAGTTGTATTTTGTAAATAATTAGATTAGTACTATAATTAAATAAAAATAGTATTTAATGAAGGCCTAAATATTTTATGTGTGACTAAAAGCTTGTCTGAAAATTATACATTCGATTATAATAGAAAAACTCTGCGCACAGTCTATTTTCTTACCTGATAGAATAAAAAAACATCTAAACTCATAGAGCGTTCGCTCGTCTCTTGCACCACACCCCATAGCTCTGGGTGCGAAATTTACGCAAATTTTCACTTTCTCGTCGTAACAAGGCTTTTATCTGTGCCGCGTTGCGTAATTGTGGCGCTGTGGAAGCTGCAGCCGGACGGACAAACTTTCAGATTATTACTATCATAGAACATTTTAAAACATGTACTTTTTTGGCGAAGCTAGGAATAAAAAATGTATAGTTATTTTAGTAGTTTTGTAGTACCACCAGTACACAGTAAACAGGGGATTAATTCTGTTGATTTTAAAACTCGGAATGTTTTGTATGGTTTCAAAGCTGTGTTTGAAAAACTCCTCTTGACCAAGAAATCGTTCTCATAAGGACAATAGACCGGCTTCTTTGTTAATGGCTAAATGATGTGTCGGCGCATCACATATGCGCGCGATTGCTTGCGGGGCATGCGCGGGTTATCGGGGTACCGAACCCGCTACAGGTTGGTCGCTGCGCGCGCGACTCACCACTCTGACCACTCAGCTCACAGACGCGCTCCGCTACGGGCATTTCTTTTCTCTTGTATAATTATGGTATTAAACCTATTTTAATAAAGTCCACTTCTTTTACTATAAAACGTCCCGATTGAGCTTATTCAGACGTAAATGTGCCAGTGTGTGTTTTGATATGGACCTGGGAGACTTCGTAACCGTATGGCGTATCTAGTTAACAAGTTTCATCCAATTCTGAACAGCTGTTTGATTATATTGTGATCGGTGTCTGGTGTAATTATACACAGTCTTTAGTTTCCTAAAATATTTTAATGAACTCGTAAGTTGATACTATCTAGATTTACAAAAAAAGAATATCTCCACCGTAACGTCCCATCCACAATGGCTGTCGTTACATACGTCACCTACCAGTATCTGTCAAATTTGACATTTCCATTGACAATAATTTATCGAAAAAATGTAGGGATCGCTAACAATATCATACACAGTTTCACATTTATAATTTTGTGGGAATTTCAATATTTATCCATTCCGTCTGTATTCACAGGACTGTCGGGTCCCTCATTGTTTCGATATCTCCATTGAAACAAAAGGGTAAACCACTTGAGTAAATTACAGTATATTTTCTCAGAACACAATAGCGCAAAAAGTTTGTAAAATAGTAACGTCGTTATCAGCAAGAGCGGACCACTTCCTGCACTACAGAAATACAATGAAAAATGCAAATGTATTGCCATAGAGCTAGGTGAGGTAACAGATATGAGATGGTGATATAATTAAAAAAAATATTTCATTTTAGGTGAAAAGTACAGGTCTTGAAAATTTAAACACCTTCATAGTTATTGAAATAAGTAGAGTGGACCAGAATATTCGTTATTGGATACCAAAATATTTACACAACTGTTCAACAACAAACTGCTAAGAAACCACTTCAATTTTAAATGACATTAAAGATAAAGATAAAGATAAAGATAAATTTATTGCTTAACTGTGTACATTAAGGTCTTATAATAAACATTACATTTTTAGTTTCAACAGTCTAACCAAGTCGGATATGCAATAGTATTTTAGCAATTTCGACATGATCATATTATTTTTTATCAAAAAACTCATAAAGATTATAATATACATTTTCAATTAACATTTTTTTCAATTTATTTTTAAACATGTTTCCATTTAATTGCTTAATCGCTGGCGGTAACTGATTGTATACACGAATAGCAGTAACATAGGTACTTTTATAATACATTCTATTATTAATAACAGGTAAATTAATGTCATATTTATATTGTTTCCGAATGTTTGTTTTAGAATTTGATTTGAAATTAAAATATTGCATATTGTTTTTAACAAATAAACATAATTCGAGTATAAAAATACCGGTCAGTGTCAGGAAACCTTCCGTTCTGAAGACATCTCTTAGTGATTCGGTACTATGCATGTTATATATAGTCTTAAGACATTTTTTCTGGAGAATGAATGTGGATTGTACGTTTGTCGAGTTCCCCCAATATATGATACCATAAGTTAACAGTGGATACACATTTCCAAAATAAGCATTTCTAGTAACACTTGGATTCGTAGTTTCTGCCAGAACTGACAATGCGTAGCAAGCACTGGATATTTTTTTATTTATCTTTTCGATATGTGCCTTCCAGTTTAAATGTTGGTCTATTGTTACTCCTAAGAAGTTTGTATCTTTTACTTCTTCAATCGCTGTAGCAGACATGATTACATTTAATTTTGTGGGTTTACTTTTATAATTTCTAAATTGAATCAATTTGGTTTTAGAGACATTGACTTTTAAATTTATTGACTGCAACCAATCAGTTACGGTTAGTAATGTTCTATTTATTTCACTCTCGTAAATAAGATTATTGGAATATTCGTTTGAAATAAATATAGTTGCGTCATCAGCATACATTACGCAAAGATGGTTAATTATATTTGGAAACTCGTTAATATACAATAAGAACAAGGGGGGTCCCAATATACTTCCTTGCGGTACGCCTAGTATTACAGATTCGAATTTAGATGTTACTGCCTCCACCATTTTTGTGCGTTCATTATATACTTCAATAACAGTGCCCTGCATTCTGTTATTTAAATAATTTTCAATTAATTTAAAAGCTACACCTCTTATTCCTATACCCTCCAATTTATCAAGCAAAATTTCATGCTTCCCCTTTTTTTTTCTTTTCCTTCACAGTCAAATGCTTTTGACATATCAATAAACAGAGCAGCACATTGTTTTTTATCATAAATTTTTTCCCAGATGGAACTGAATAATCTATATATTGCAAGTGATGTAGTTTTATTCTTTTGGAATCCAAATTGGTTAACATTTATAATATTATTTACATTTAAATACTTTGTCATTCTAGCATAGATAACCTTTTCAAATATCTTAGAGAAGAGACAACATTTGAAACATTGTTTTCTAAGTTTGTTCTTGACTTACCTAATGAGGCTGGAACTTAATTTAAGTTGGAAAATTATACACTGTTTTTATCTACGATAGCAGCGCCCCGCGGTTTCACCCGCGTAGTTCCCGTTCCCGTGGGAATACGGGGATAAAATATAGCCTATGTTACTCAGGGTGAATGTAGCTTTCTAATGGTGAAATAATTTTTTAAATCGGTCTAGTAGTTTTTGAGTTTATTCGTTACAAATCTTTCCTCTTTATAATATTAGTATAGACATGGAAATGGCTAAAGCAAACAATAGGAATATTATCTAAGTACGCATAATTATGTTCTTGCACTTCTGCCGTAAATCTACCTCTCTACCTTTTAGACTAACACTCGTATTTTTAATAATATATGTTCAGAATATTGTGACAACAAGAAGTCACCGACACACTGTACACATTTAAATGACTCCTTTACCGCATCTCCTTTATATCTGAGTTGAAAGTCCTACATTACACAAAGATACCAGACGTTGTCTGACATACTAAATAATAAAGTTTTTAGTTTGTTGTAACAGGAGATCATTGCTCCAGAATACAGTTCGCGTTCTCATCATCTGCCTAGCCTTTTCCCAACTATATTGGTGTCGACTTCCAGTCATACCGGATTCAGCTGAATACCAGTATTTAACGTGGAGCGGCTGCCTACCAGACCTCCACAACCCATTAACTGGGGAACACGGTACTTCTAGGCAAGACTGGTGTCAGATTTTCTGGCTTCTGACAATCCGTAACGACTGTCAAAGATCTACAAATGACAGCCGGGACCAACGGCTTAACGTGCTTTCCGAGGCACGGAGGAAACTCGGTATGTTAAGATGGTTACCCATCCACAGATCAACATTGGCAAGCGTTGCTTAACCTTGAAGATCGACCTGTGCGGCTGTTATTCCTTAGCTACGAGCTCCTGCCATAGTTCGCGTTCTGTTGCTTGTTAGTACTATAGCATCGCTTTTTGTTCAAGCAAACGGCTTGCTTTCTGCCGATTTGTTTTAGAGAAAATAAAAGGATTTAAACTGTTTTGCGTGATGAGGTTTGCGATAAGGAAATAAAGAGGATGTGGTAGCAATGCTTGTAAAGGAACTCGTTCAGGAAATTACTGCTACCATATCTGTTTAAGTCGCTAAGCAGTGCTGCTGCGCCCCAGTTCGAAGGAAATGAGTTTCGGTTGAATTACAGACACACACTACAGTTTTGGACATAGGCCTCCAACTCTCACCACTCATCTATTTGAATCCCGCGGCTTTCATCAGGTCATTAGACCTCCTGGGTCCCAAGCCTGCTATTTTTATAAATTTAGCATTGCAACAAGATCCCATTGTCATTTTGCTAAAAGTTTTTAATCTACTAAATTCATAATGGTCGATCATTGGTCGGTCTATGGTCTTCGTAATACTTTTTGATAACCGAGCTATTAAAAGCAATGGCTGCAAAATGACGTTCTAATAGTAGGTCACTGATCAACGGAACTGTCAACATTTTAGCAGATTACTGCATACGTCTGTCGTTCATTTGTCATTATGTACGAGATTACCATTCTATGCCATTTCTTTCAATGAAGTGTCAGTAGTTAACCGTTGGAAAGTCATAATGACGCTTTTATATTAGTAGGTTACCAAACTTGTCAAAATCAACAATTATGATATCAATGATAGACCATTCTGACACTACTGTAATAACAGACTCGAGGCCCTGGTGGCGGCCTTCCAACAATACGTCTTCCGGCAAGTGGTCGCTACTGCAGACCTTTTAACTCTTTCGAATGTCTGTTCTGTGAGCAATGTGCTGCCCATTGCCACTTAACTTTAAAATTCTTCGGTTTACTGTGGATCTATTTACTTCCAATTCGTTCACGTATCTGTTATTACGGATGTCTAGAGATTTTGGAATGTTGAATATCGCACATTTTTTCTAGTCCTCTTGACATTCACTAACATAAAATGAAATAGGTACGTTAATAAAGAATTTTGCTAACCAATAATTTAATCGAAAATAGAAACCCTGCAACTGACCCGTTTCTTTCTTATTTTCCCAAAATCTATTTTCCTTCTCAATAACTCCCTGATGACCTCATCGAACACAACAAGCCCGTTACAAAATGAGCCACTAACAAAGGAACACAAAGACAATGGCAGTGGGGAACTGGGTCAGTGAACTGGTAGCCGATACTATTGCCTGCATTGTTTGGCGAGCGGCCACGGAGTAGAGACGTACAGAAGGCCGACTTCGTGCAGCGAGCGAGAATACTAGGTGAAGTGAGTTTTCAATCCCTAGATCATTTAGAATGATAGTTCAGTTAAATTTAGTTTTCAACAGAATCAACCGGGAGTTACGCACACTTAGACGAGTATGCATCTATGCATATAAATATTTACATAATGTAAAAACCAAAAGTTCTTATTTGTTGATTTATTTAGGTCGATATGCCTTTGAAAAATTATTTGAAAAAAACGTATGAAGGATTATTAAATAGCCAAAAGACAGAAAATAAGACATTAGTTCTATTATATCTAAGAAATTATACACATTTTTGCATGTCAATTCTCTATTTACATTATGACAGACGTTGCCATGGGAAACTCAGTAAACCACAGACATGTCAGTCCTCCGCCGCGAATTCCAGTGCCACGGCTCCAGCTTGCAGCATCTGGTCCACATGCCGTCGCACCACTACTTGTATATTTTTCAATTTTAGCAATTGTACCTTTAAACATGTCGTCAGATCTTCAAATTCAAATCTGTAATCGATTTCATTCTGTTGATTTTCTTCTGCCGTTTCAGCTTCTATGTATTCCTGGGCTTTGTGGAACTTGAGTAAGTTTTCGTGTAGGTTTTCAATACGTAATGTAATCTCTTCGTCGGAGATGTCAGTCAACGCACTGATTGCATTTTGAATTTTACTCAAGTTTCCTCGTAAAGCTCCTCTTATACGTTTTTGTTTAGTGAGTTCTATATTTGCCATCGTCGCCAATTATTATATCTAAGAAATTATACACATTCTTGCATGTCAATTCTCCATTTACATTATGACAGACGTTGCCATGGGAAACTCAGTAAACCACAGACATGTCAAGTTCCTTTTAGTTTGCGTAACCGAGCAGGTAAATACAACGTAGATTTTAAACAAGAAAGAAACTACTATTTATGTCGTTCACTCGTTTGTAAGTTTTGATTAAAGAAATTCAATATCAGATGGCCAGTTGCATAAATTTTAAAACGAAACTCGCATCTCAGTCGCGATCTGTCAAAAAAATAGGGAAATTGAGGCTGAAATGTGAATGCGAATTGGCTTTTTAGTAGTCGATGATTCTGACTTACTAATTTACCATTGATAATCAACATTTAAGTCGTATTTGGGCAGTTTTCGTGGTTTTTGATTTGGCATTGACTTTATGTACAACCCAAAGGTGGTCGCGGGTGCACTTGCACTCACTGTCCGTCGCGTGTCTATAATTATGTTCGTGCTCGCTCATTATACGGAACCTTCTGTACCAACTTATCTACTCTGTGTCCCGGCGGCAGGAAATATCGAGAAGACGGGGTTAGCATTACACGTGGCAGACTTTACTAGGAAACCATGGTTTTGTGAACAATTTTACAGTGGACTTATGGTATTTTTCTTGAGGTTATTGTAAGAATTAAGTTTTGTTATTTTGACAGTGCGGACACGTGCAAGTCTGACTCGCGTACCGAGGGTTACCATCGAGTCTTGATTTTTTCATTACCATCGGAAGTATATAAACGCTGAACACTCATTTCTCTGACAACAATACATATGTATATGTAGCAAATTAGGTAAAAGGAAAAATATACGTTTTTTTATTTGCTCTCCCTTATCAATTCTTCAACTGAAAATGTAAGTTTTTAACCGCACAAAATGATTTTTTATTTGTGTGAACTATCGTCTTGACCAATTTCATGAATCTAGCTCAACAGAAAGTACTCGAAAGGTTTTGATTCCCATGTGAGCGTCAATATACGCGCCATAAACGAAACAAGAGCATAAACGGCCATATCTTTAGATTGCGTCCACTGCTCCAAGTGGCAGCAGACCTCAGTATTTGATATTAATTTCGGCTTGATTCCTCCACGCATTCTGAGAAAAAGAGTCTTGACAGACCGACAACTAACTGATCCTATTAGGGTTCCATTTTCGCTGACTGAGGTCGTGGAACACGGATCGCTAAAATGTATACAAAAGATAATCAATGACACAATTGCCTAGATTATCTTTTTGGTATGGATAAAACAGGAATATTGTATCAAATGTTCTTAATTTTATTAAGTTCTAATACACACAATACAATATTTAAGTTAATTGGACGGTGTTTATCAAAATAGACCATTTAAAGCTAAATATATCTTTATATACTATTTAACCGACTTCCAAAAAGGAGGAGGTTTTCAATTAGACTGTATTTTTTATGTTTTTTACCTGATAACTGTGTATTGGGTGTACTGATTTTGATGATTTGTTTATATTCGAAAGCTGATGCTTGTCGTGTGGTCCCATTTATTATAATTTTATTGAGATCTGATCCCTAATAATGTGTTGCTTTGTTTACATTAATGAGATTCTCATTCCCTCTTGTCGATGTAAAATGAAAAAATAAAATTGTGTACGATGGTTTGGAAGAGCATCTTAGTATTTCAACGTGGTCCCTTTCTAGTTTGGTGAAGATCTGATAAAGAACAGAGATAGGAAACGGAACTCTTCAATAAATGATAGTAAATCGTGCGGGATTGCTGAAATCGCATGTTTGTATATGGTTTACATCAAAGTTTTTGGTACCACTAAAAAGTGAAAAATAAAAAAAACTTAAAAATACTATCGACTTCGACACAAAAAATAACTAATTTCGGAAGTCGGTGTTCTAAAAACGAAAAAGCAACCTCAAACACGAACACCGAGTTCCGAAATTAAAGTAACTTTGTACTTTTAGTTTTTTGTGTAGAAGTCGTTTGTATTTTTATGTAAAATGTTTTTTTTTTTTTTTGTTAAAAAATACTTGGATTTTATCGTAGTCTTTCAATTGCTATTCAAACCTTCACAGTTCTACACTTCTACACATCAAATATTCACATATAGACTATATTAAGTTCATAAATAAGTTACTTCAAACAAAAGTTCTAACATTGGGGAAGAAAGCGAGTTTATTAAAAAAAACTTGTTTGATATCAAACATCGTTTTATTTCATGATATTGTGTGCGTAGCAAATTGATTCCCTTGGCCTGAAAGTTAGGTATCGTAATAAATATATTTTTATGATTATGTATGTTTAGTACTACCTTAATTGAGTGATTGGATTTAATTTTATTCTAGCTGCTACGGGTGATCGGGAAACTTTGGGTGTAGTGCCTCAGTTGGTAACTGTAATAACTGTTTTTTTTTTTATATAATGTTTAACTAGACTGAACTAGAGTCACTAAAATATTTTAACTTCAAACAGTTAAAAATGCTGTTCAATGGTCTGTTGAAATAATTGAATTGACTTTAAGTAGTGTTATTGAAAAAAAAAATACTTACATATTTTAAACTAGCTTTTTCCCACGGCTTCGCTCGTCTTAAAATTTTAGTTTACGCAAAAAAAACAGCCTATAATCGTCTCTTGTATATCTGCACCGAGATTCTTCAAAATCAGCTCAGTGATTTAAGCGTGAAATTTTAACAAACAATTATTTTCGTATTAGCAATATTAATTATGTGTATGTTTGAATGTCAAGGTTTCTAGATGTTTGCATTAACGATTGAACGGATCGGAATTAAACTTAGCACACAGGTATACTTTAAAATGCCAATTCTACTAACTTTTAAGTACTAACGTTCTCACTCTCGAATCTGAAAAAAAAAAACTCATTTTCATGCATATTTGATAGATTGCGACTGACCTATGAACTTCAGCTTGGAAAATAGTGGAATTGGACCGCTTCGCTCTTTTGGCCTTGGATTTGGATTAGTAGGCATTGTAAAAAAAAATTCTATGCCAAAAATATTTTTGTACCGACTTTCACATAAGCGAAACCGCTCACAAGAGCTAGTAGTAGTGTACATAATGTTTTTAATAGATAAAAAATCTTCCAGGAAGAAATCAGTTTAATTTCTACTATGAGCTAACTCAAGAGGTCGGGCAAAACTTTTTTTTACCGATCAAAAATTCTCATGAAATACTGTATACCTACCTAAATCTGTTTCAGGATTCAAATTGACCTCAATAACTGTAGGAAGCTTAATTTTTTATCACACACGACCGCCGCCATCGAAAATAGGATTTATTTACCCACACAAAAACCAGTATCAAAGTACTGGTGTCGTTTCAACTAAAAATTGTCAAAGCCTCGGCAAAAACCGACGAACAAGTCAATATCATCGACAACGCTCATCAATATTCATAAATATCGACAAAGTTTGGAAATATCGTAAAAAGTTATGGTTACCTAGTCGGTGCTACGAGGGTACATAGCTACGCGGCTACGGTGCTACGCGGCTACGCTGCTACGTAGCTACAGTGCTACGAGACGAGCTACGCGACCGGTACGCGCTGCTTTGAAGAAATATAAAGAAACTCATCCGAACTTTTGACAGTAATGGCGTTGAGTAAGACTGAACAGAAGTATCAATCAACTCAAATATAAGAAGTTATTTCATACCAGTTCTAAAGATTATCCACAAACCTTTTGAGAAAAGGCTCGTGCTGACTTTGGTCACTGATTAAAAAAATGCCCTAAGACCTTCCTAAAGAAAAGAAAAAAAAAGAAAGAAATGTGTTTATAAAAATGTTTAATGTTTACCTCAGTCTAATACCCATCGGAAAACGCGTTAAGGCGTCAGTCTTAGCTGTTTTTGGATCAGATCTTTGAAATGGTGACAATCAATATTACTGCCTTGTATGGTTTTGTTAAGTTGAAACGTTGTATTCTGTCCTTCATCACTGAGTTATAAGATACGCAGATCAATCTGCCATGCAAAATACTGGTTTTCAACTGAATCTGTATAGACTGGAAGTCGACCCCAATATAATTGTGAAAAGGCTCGGTAAACAACGATGAACCAAAGTTCCTTAAATACAATTTATATTGTAGTAGACCTTCTGTCTCCCTTTTGAGGTGGCAGCTGAGAAACGTTCCTTTATTTTTAAGTTATACACGTAAACTAGTTAAGATCTTTCTTTTTCTTTGAATTTCAGACGAGTGAAGACGTTGTCTAACTTCCTCTGAACTTTGTACCGCGTCGCACTGCTGCGGGAGCGGAAATGGAATCTGGGATAGTTTGACGCGCCCGGTCATTGTTCTAGATGACGATATATTTTTTTTTTCATGTTAACGTGCTTTACGTTTGCGTAATGCCTTAAATGCAGTGTTGGGTTTTAAATTAACTACATTAAAATGTAGCTTATTAAAGTCGAAACATTTGTTTCAGGTCAAACCTTTCAAAAGATCAGGCTTTGGATAAAAGTCTTAGGAGTGTATGTAGGTTTTTAAAACTCACTAAAACCACCCCAGTGGCCACCAGTACATGGGATAAGGAGCCCCTTGTCTCTGTTTAATTTTTGCTAGGACACTTCCCTAAGGTGACTTTGAAGATTCACCGTCTCCCGTGATGGTTTTTAGGGTTCCGCTGCCAAAAATCAAAAACGAAACCCTTATAATTTCGTCATGTCCGTTTGTCCGTCCGTCTGTCTGTGTGTCACAGCGAGTCAATCGTACATACGATCACTTAATTCGTAAGAAACATACAATGACACAAACAAACAGACCCACACACACATCCTCTGCGGACATTTAACTTTGTTAATTCTGCGCTCATTTAATAATTTTAGTTGTGGCACTTCATACATGTACCCGAGGGATGAAAAAATAAATTCCAAAAAATGTTATCGTATACAGTAATGTATCGTTGAATAGCTCTTTCAAAATGAAATAGAGGTGTCTAGATAAGTTTTTATTTAAAGCAATAGTTTTTTACATATTATCTTAAAAATAAGTTTCTTAAAAAACCTTTTTATTTAAGGCGTAAGAAATGCCCCCCAAAGGGGGGGCGGGCTCTAACTTTTAACATATGAAGTTGAAAATTCTAAAAAAAATAAGCTAATAGAACTTCACAGACACTTCCAACGAAAATTGGTTTGAACATCACAGCTTATATTATACTTTTAGAGATATGAGATTTTAACAGTGAAGGAAGGGTACCACAGTTCACTGTTAAAATCTACTCTATCTACAATATGCGTGGTCCGACACACAATCGTTTCTTGTTCTAAGTGGGGTCCTTCTAAAACAGGTATTAAAAATCACCCCGCTACCGCCCATGCCACGCTTACAGTCAGACTTACGCCTTATGATAAAACCAGACACCGCTCACAGTTTCACGGAATTAAGAGGAAACTTCTATGACTGGCAGTGTGGCAACACATACAGAACAGTGTAGTGTGGCAACACATATGTACAGAACAGTGTAGTGTGGCAACACTCTCGTGTTCGAGGTGTGGCAGAGTACGCGGTAAGAATATAAGGTGAGGTGTGAACAGTACTCAACTAAGTATTGTATTGCGAAGTATTTCGGTAAATTATAATTATAACTCTTCACTGAACAAGGAAAATTTGCTTATGTGTGAGGGAGAGACTAAGAGTTTAGCAGTTTTATTAATACAGAATAAACGTGCGCGGCTTTGAAAAAGATTTCAGTTAGTAAAACTGCGGGTTGGTTATGATGATCTTATACACTGCAGATGGTAAGACAATACTAACGTACAAATAGTATTTTACTTAGCCGATGCTACCGGATTCCACTCTGACCGGATTTGCGAAGTTAGTAACACAATAGTTCTTGGTCGTACTGGTTGTCATATATTTGGGCTACTTATTTATATACATACTTTTAATATGTGCATTTTTATCTATAGTTGTCGGCTAACTATTGAAAAAAATGTCACTGCATAATGTTACGAGCTTCGGGTTCGTTACAATTAAAATCAGCCGATTAAATAAACAAAGATGACACTTTAATTTACACCACACTAATTACACTATAAACTCACTAATCACAAAACACAATCGCACTATTAATCACTTGAGTTCGCAGTCGAAGATCGCTCTCGAAGTTATCACTCGTATCGCAAATCCAATACTGACTCGGTCGGCACATGTGCCGACCGAGTCAGTATTGGATTTGCCTTATATAGGATTGTGCCTTATATAGGGTGCCGAGTAGAACTCCAGAAAGTTCGCGTACATATCGGTCGCGACCGACTAAGGTGCGAGAATTCTAGCATAGATAAATCTCGAAGGTCCTTGACTTCACTAGTTCTGCTACTCGATACTAGATGGCGCTAGTGGTACCGAATGCCACCATCATCCTAACTTAATTCTGGCGCGCAACACTGCCCCCTCCTAAGACATGCTCGTCCCGAGCATTATCAGCGCCATAATAACGCGCCAGTCGATCAACATGGACGATCTTAGGAGCGCTTCTTGTACCTTTCTGTATACGGTAGGTCACGTCATTGATCTTCGTCACAATCCGGTACGGTCCGTCCCATTTAGCTTGAAGCTTAGGAGATTTCCTTTTGCTGCGAACTGGATTGTGCAACCACACTAGTGAACCTTCCTCGAACCCTTTATTGTTCATTTTGCGGTCATAGCGGGTTTTCATCTTTTCAGACATTTGCTGGCCCGATTGTCTGACATGCTCATGAATGTCGTTCATTTTGTTCCGCAAGTCATTCGCATAATCGGTTATACTGCGTGGGGCATCAGGTGGTATTCCGGTGATCAGGTCTGCAGGTAGCCGCAATTCTCTTCCAAAGTTTGCGAAAGCTGGTGTCACTGACGTGCTTTCATGAACAGCACTTCGGTATGACAGCAAAAACGGTTGTATGTGCTTGTCCCAATCTCGTTGCCGGTTTTCCACAACTTTGGCCAGATATCTCTCCAATGTCTGATTAAATCGTTCCACCATTCCATCCGATTGTGGGTGGTAAGAAGTTGTCCTCGTTTTATGAGTACCCATAACTCGGCAAGTTTCCTGGAATATTTGGGACTCAAAATTCCTTCCTTGATCGCTGTGAATCTCTAAGGGTACTCCAAAACGACAGAAGACTTCATGAACTAGTTTATCCGCAACTGTTGAAGCTTCTTGGTTTGGAATGGCGAAGACTTCCGGCCACTTAGTGAAATAATCCATAACCACCATGAAATACTTGTTACCACTTTCACTTTCCGGAAACGGTCCCGCAACGTCTAGCGCTATCCTTTCCCATGGTGCACCAACATTGTACAATTTCAATGCACCTCTGCTACGAGTCTGAGGTCCTTTTACAGCCGCACAACTTGTACACTTGCGACACCAATCCTCAACATCGTCACGACAGTGGACCCAGTAAAACCGTTCCCGTATCTTCAGTAGAGTCCGTTTTACTCCCATATGGCCTCCTGAACAACCATTATGGTACAGCTGTAGAACATCCGGTATTTTAGCTTTAGGGACAACCATTTGCAAATGACAGTTGTCTCCCCGAGCATTTTCCCATTTACGGCACAGGACTCCATCCTGAATCACTAAGCTGTCCCATTGGGCCCAATAGCTTTTTGTGACGGAACTCATCGCTGAGACATCGCTCCACGTAGGCTTCGGAACACTGGCCTTCATCCACTCCAAGATCGGCTTGATGTCCAAATCATCCTGCTGTGCACGTTCTAAGTTTTCCTTCCACTCGTTACAAAGATCTGTCTTGATCATCCTCACAGGTACGCTTCTTTACTCTCTTGCCGAGTACAATGCTTGCAGTCTTTAGGGCAAGGTCTTCTTGATAATGCATCTGCGTTGCCATGCGATTTCCCGCTGCGATGTTCGACCACCAAGTCGTAATCTTCCAACCGCTGTCCGCGATTGTCAGCCGCTCTACCTGCTGGAGGTCGGCTATCTGCCCTTTGAGCAGTTCGCTTAGGGCAACTGGGTCTCAAGTGGCCCCTTTCACCACAACCGTAGCATCTAGGGCTGCGCCCTTTATAATGGTCACGAACTGCAGCTGCTGCAACCTCCCTGCCATAGTGGGAACGATGGTTCTTCCGCACAGCTTCTCTTTCTGAAGTTTGCCTAGGGCAACTGGACCGTAGGTGGCCCCTTTCCCCACAACCATAGCATCGAGGGCTGTATCCTTTAAAACGGTCGCGAACTGTAGCCGCTGCAACCTCCCTGACACGATGGGAACGATGATCCTGCCGCACAGCTTCCACTCCCAGAGCATGGGCCAACGCGTCCTTAAGTTTTTCGTGGTGCCCGAGCCTCACGGCAGCTCTAACTTCAAGGTCGCGGATGCCATCAACGAATGCCTGCACCAGGTTCCCTTGAATGAGCGCAGGTACAGATTGGTATGCTTCTAACAAGCTTCTCCACCTCAAGGGCCCACTGCTGCAGGTTTTCACCGCTGCGTTGCACGCGATCCTTCAGCTGCGCCCGAAACACGTGTTCTAGATGAGCGTCGCCATACCTTGCTTCCAGTGCCTCAATCAGCTGCTCATAAGTCACCTCGTTACCGAGGGCTTCCAGGATAGTGAGGGCCTGGTCGCGGAGGCCTAGGGTGAGAGCAGTCATGGCCTGGTCCTTACTCCACCCGTTCGCCTTCATAACAGCTTCAAATTGCATTTTGTATGCCGACCAGGAAGATGTTCCATCGAACGGCGGCACTTTGAATCCACGTAGAGAAGGTGTAGTAGCTACAGAGGTTGCGATTCCATCTCCAACTTTAAGGTTGTCCAGCGTTTTCCTCACGTCAACAATCACGTTGTCAACCCGATGATTAATTTGGTCGATCGTGTTTCAGCTTCCGTCAGGCGGTTCTCGTGCTGAACCACCTTTTCCTTTACAACCTTAATTTCTTTGCCGAAAGTGGCATGCAGATCCTTCATGAGGAACATCTGCTCTTCCTGGCGGCGCGCCTGCTCCTCCTTGTCACGTTGGAGCTGTTCTTCCAACCGACGGGCCTGCTCTTCTTGGCGGCGGGCCTGTTCCTGCAGCATCATCATCAGAGCAGCAAAGTCTGGTGCTGATGATGACGCTGGAGCTACTGCGGACGATCCGGCCTCCAAGGTCGGCAACTGTCTCTCCGTCGTCTGCGGCGTTGCACCTCCAAAACGCCTCTGGTCCGTCTCTTGCTGGCGTTGACTACGGGTACGGATACCCTCAGTGTCGTCCTTCGGCAGAATCGGCATCTTTTAAATCCACTCTTCTGACACCAATTGTTACGAGCTTCGGGTTCGTTACAATTAAAATCAGCCGATTAAATAAACAAAGATGACACTTTAATTTACACCACACTAATTACACTATAAACTCACTAATCACAAAACACAATCGCACTATTAATCACTTGAGTTCGCAGTCGAAGATCGCTCTCGAAGTTATCACTCGTATCGCAAATCCAATACTGACTCGGTCGGCACATGTGCCGGCCTTATATAGGGTGCCGAGTAGAACTCCAGAAAGTTCGCGTACATATCGGTCGCGACCGACTAAGGTGCGAGAATTCTAGCATAGATAAATCTCGAAGGTCCTTGACTTCACTAGTTCTGCTACTCGATACTAGATGGCGCTAGTGGTACCGAATGCCACCATCATCCTAACTTAATTCTGGCGCGCAACAATAATAATGAATAAACTGGACATAACTTAATTTTTTTATTACTATAATATCTTGAGATTAATTTCTTATTTATTTCTTGTATACCTATTTTGTAATGAAATTTAAAATCACTTAAAAGCAAATTCAATTAAACGCAATTTTAATAACTACAAAAATTGTACGCCATTATTGGCAAAACATGGACGCTCATAACATATTAATTTAATACCCCGCATGTCTGATTGGTCAGTTTATGTAAACGCATGTTTGACAAGTAAATTATATTTTATCTTTATCTTTTGTCGGCACCAACGTGATTTCTGTGCTTTCTGAGACACACAGCGTACGTCGTACGATACGTCGTAAGACTATCAGCATACCTATATGAAAATGTATCATCTATCAATATAACTTACTTTATTAATCGACCTATGCTGCCCGTGCGAGCTAGCTCATGATTGCAAAATTAATTACTATGCAGTAGTCCAGTGCAATTAATCAGAAATGTAAACGAGTGCCAAGACTAAAAGACAAGCTTTCTGACTGTAACGCTAATTGTTGATTAATTTAAGGCAGTTGGCAGAACGCCAGCCCCGCTCTCTGCTAAACAAAATACAAATAAAAAACTGGAGAAGTTTGAGTTGTACTTTGATATTAGTGTTCCGTATATTCCGTATACGTACAAAAACGGACTTAACGCCTTACGCATTTTCTATCAGTCAACCTTTGGGTCATGCAGAGAATAATAGTGGTAGGTCCAATATGAAACAAAAAAAAAACAGAAACGCGATTAACATTAGGTAAATTAATATGTATTTATTTATTTTATTAGAGGCAAACCAACAGCTTCTGTATACAGCATTACATAAGATTATTATTAGTAGCTATTAAAATAAAAATACATACGATATCATAATATTTGAGCAAACTAATAAACTAACACACGAAAATACACAAACAGTAGACGCAAACAAATAATGACAAAAAATTTTGCTTATTTAGTATCTTATTTGGTTAATGACTTTGGTACGCAATCCGTCAAATCAATATTTCAAGGCGACTACTATTTTGGAGGTAAAAGTGAGTTATGCTAATCTATACTAATATTATAAAGAGGAAAGATTTGTACTTTTATACTTTTGTATGTAATGAATAAACTCAAAAACTACTGGACCGATTTCTAAAATTCTTTCACCATTACAAAGCTACATTCACCTTGAGTAACATAGGTTATATTTTATCCCCGTATTCCCACGGGAACGGGAACTACGCGGGTGAAACCGCGGCGTGGTGCTAGTATAAAATAAAATATAAGTGGCGGGCAAAGGTTCCTACAAAATAACCTTAACCAACTAAATACACTTACGATAGTTGCGTGACGTTGAAAGTTACTGATGCGTCATTAAACGACAAACTATTCTATAACTAAGTTTGGTAGTTTTGGCCTTACTGAACGTTGCATTTATTGGGAGGAGAGCAGTGGTGGCCGAGTGGTGACGGCCCCGACTTACGAATTGTAGGTCGCGGGTTCTAACCCAGCCAGGCGCATTATTTTGTGTTATTTATTTCATCACCACTGCTCTCAAAACGGTGAAGGAAAATATCGTGAGGAAACCGGCATGTCCTAGAGCCAAATATTCGAAGACATGTGGCATTCACCAACCCGCACTGGGCCCGCGTGCTGGATTACGGCCCATTCCCTCTCCTAGAGAGGTCTGTGTCCCAGCAGTGGAAACATGATGCTATGCTTATGCTATATTTATTGGGAACTGGTATCTGCCAACGGCTGGGTTCGTGTGGAACTCAATTTAAATGTTATGAAAAGTGGTACTTACCCCAATAAATAGTTTCCCAGAGTATATTCATAATAACTAGCAGCGCCACGCGGTTTCACACGCGTAGTTTCCATTCTCGAGAGAATACGGGATTAAAATATAGCCTATATTACTCGCTGATAATGTAGCTATCCATTGGTGTAAAAGTAGATCAAATCGGTCCAGTAGTTTTGGAGCTTATTCGGTACAAACAAAAAACAACAAAAATCTGTCTCTTTACTCGTATAATATTTTAGTATAGATACAGCAACAAGATAGGTACAGATACATATTATATTCTATTCTAAGCTCAGTATATCCTGTAATACATGAAGAGTCTATACAAAACCCTTTTCCCCATTGGAGATACCCTCATACATAACCTCATAAATGGTTCATTCAGCGCTCTCCATAAGCCGGTCTCTCAAAAGGCGGTAATTGCATCGGCAACACCTTTCGCCACGGAACCCTAATTTGGTACGTGCCTTTACGTTTGGACGGAACCCGGCTGCACTGCGGAAATAAATGACGGTGAACGGGTGCCTTTAAACAAGGTATGGAATGATAGGATTTAAAAGTTCAATCGATGTTTCAAGGGAGGAAAATGTTAATCATATTTTTAACGACCACCAAAGTTGATTTCAATTTGTTTTACCTCTTTATTTTTCCTACTACGATTGATCCATTTTTTTAAGGATGCGCGGGGCATGCGCTCTGCGTGGATTAGTGGCAGACTCTTACTGACTAAAACCCACCCGTGTTCCTCCTAAAACCTTTACGTTCCAGGGTCACGGTGACTCTTTAAAAAAAAACCACAACCCTAGCAGACGCTGTTACAGCTGTTACTATCGAGCACCATTTATTGACAGCGTTTTCAATAAAAAATATCGTTAAAGATGTCACCCATTTTGTAGGGTTAAAATGAATTTTCGTTTCTTTAATCAAACAACTAAAACACTCTTACTACAAAACTCTGTCAATACAGCCATCGTTTAAACTCGTATTAGTTCGGAAACGATCGTGTTTAGCGATGCATGAAGGAACCGTTAAGTTCAAGTATCGTACTGCAACTGTAACTCCCAGGTTCTCAAGTTTCTTTGAGTATATAAACTTTTCTAACTGGGTAAAGTTTTCAGTTTGTTTGTAGGTTTGTAGAGCTAGGGATTCTTTGTTTAGGAGCTGGAGATCTGAAGGCTTTTAACGTTCTAGATACGGTTGAATGTAAAAGTCGGGCTTTGTAACAGGTCAAATAAATAGATTTATCTGACTAGCCTTTTCCCAACTGCGGTGGGGTAAACTTCCTGTCTAAACGGATGCAGTTGAGTAGGAGTATTATATACATGAAACGGCTTCCTATATGATTTCCACAACCCAGTAACTGAGTAATACGGTACCTTTTGGCAAGACTGGTGTAAGATTTTTCCGGGTTATGGACGACTGTCAAAGATTTCCATATAACAGCTGGAACCAACGATATTACATGCTTCCCAATGCACAGACGATTCTCGGTTCGTAATGGATTACCCATCCACAGACCAACCTCGGCATGCGCTGCTTAACTGCGAAGATTGATTCATATAGCAGTTTTATTTGGCCACAAGCTCCTCAAGTAACGTGCCAAAAACAGCTTCTTCAATATTGATTTGACTTCTTCTGAGATTGTAAAAAGTATTTAATCTTTCAACTTTTCAAAATATACAGTCCATTAGTATACATAAGGATTTCCACTTCAATTCGATGACTAACTGTTATTTCAAGGGAGGAAGGGGAGACTCGAAACTCCCCAAAATTATGGAAAACTGCTGGAATCCCCGCGTTCGACGGCGCACTTTAAAACATTCTCGCTCCGACGTCATTCTGAACGTTCGTGAATAATTCAGCAGTACAGAAAACAAACGATCAGTGTTGGATAAATTAATCAATTGTGATTAATTGTTCGTCCAGTGATGAATAGAGACGCTATAATGTTTTGAATTTTTCAACAAAATATTCAAAGTGAAAAATTTACGTCTTCAATGTTGAAATAATGGCTGTCGACAGTTTGAAGTAAGGTCGTGAATTTTTTATGAAACATTTTTAAGTCTCTTGTCTAATTGGAATTTGAAGTTCGTCAAAAATTGATTGATTTCGCAGGCTTTGTTCATTAGATAAATTAATTTTTCATTAATTTGTTTTATCTCTTTCCATAGTGCTTGCTTGAGTAACCACACGCAATTATAATTATTGTCTTTTAGAACATTACATTTTTGACCAACTTCTCTAAAGGTAGAGGTTTGTATTAGATAGTTTTTAAGGTTTCAAACAGCCATATAAAAGACGAATTCTTTATAGGATCACTTGTATGTCTGTCTGTCTGTCCGTAATTTTGTAAATATCTCTTCAACGTTTTGATTGACTGGTGGAAAATGCTTTAATCATTTTAAGCACTTGACATCTGAGTTTGTTTGGGCGTTTCTTCTCAGGGTAGTCGGCTAGGAAACACCGGCTTCATCTAGCTTAAAATGACCAGAAATACTTGACGTGTAAAAGTGTTATGTTTAACCTACTTACAAAATAAATATCATTTATCATTAACGTACTTCTGTTACTTAGTTAAGTGTGTTTTGCTACTGTGTTGCGTCTTTGTTGAATATTTCTTTTTCTATTTTATGGTTTTCTTTTAAATAAATTACACCCTGTTCTCTTCCTTTGTTATGCTTGTGATGAATGAAAATTCTACTAAATATAAACCGCCTACCACCCATCGTAACTGTTACCCTCTATAGGTCAGCTGTACATCACATATTTCACAATTATCTCTCGCCGCTGATTGCACTCGACCGAGTTTCATTTGCTTATCACATCAGTGGTGAGGGGTGCAAGGGTTTAATAATTAAATTATAACTTACTAGCAGCGCCCCGCGGTTTTACCAGCGTAGTTCCCGTTCCCGTGGGAATACGGGGATAAAATATAGCCTATGTTACTCAGGGTGAATGTAGCTTTCTAATGGTGAAAGAATTTTTGAAATCGGTCTAGTTGTTTTTGAGTTTATTCGTTACATACAAAAATACAAATCTTTCCTGTTTTAATATTAGTATAGATTGAATGAGCAGACTTAACATAAATACCTCTATTAGGTTTTATGTTGTTATGAAAGTCAAGTATATAAATTAAAATGTAGAAAAATAAAAATATATTTGGTAATTAAGAATTATGAATGAATTATCATCAACTGCCTAGCCTTTTCCTAACTATATTGGGGTGGGTTTCCAGTTTAACCGGATTCAGCTGAATACCAATACTTAACGTGATGCGGATGCCTACCAGACCTGTGGAGGTCTGATAGGCAGCCGCACCACGTTAAGTAATACCGTGTTACCACGGTTAGGAGTGGTCCTAACCGGGGTAACACGGTATTTCTTGGCCCGAATTATAAGTAAATATTATGTACCTTTAGCATTTTTAGAATTCTGAACTGATGATGTAGTCGATGATGGAACACAATTGCCTGGAACCCATTCACTCTTGAAGTAAAGAGAACCAGAGTGCCAATTTTACCAATTCTCAAGCAATGTTCGCCTTTTGAAAGTTTTTCCCCAAATACATTTATGGTTAAGCGATATAAATGTGGCTATTTACAAACATACAAACTCACACACACAAACAGTCAGGCCCAGAACAACTATCTTTAGGCCACATAAATATTTGTTCCGTGCGGGAATTCAACCCGCGACACGCATCGCAGCAGTTAATCGCTCAACCACTGCACCAACCATGCCGACAAACTGCACGAGTCTTGTGAGAGATACCGCCTGGATTATAGCCATAGAAAAAGCTAGTACAGTTTACAAAATAAAAATAGTATCAACATTTCGTATCCTCAATACAGAGACCAAATTCAAAGCCAGTTTGTTGCCAAACAATTATATCGCTTGTTATTTTTGCAACTTTTATTAGATTTTCCAACACTGGCAAAGTTTGTTAGTCTGCGTATTGTGAGGAAAGTATCGGTGACAATGTAAGTTTGATGAAAAAGTAATTTATAGCCGCGAGGGTACAAACAAGTCTGCAGGTTTTTATCGTTTCAGATGAGAGGGATTTGAAGTTCTTCTGATGAGAAAAGGAAACTTTTGTGAACATGAAAATAGTTGGTTTATTTATTTATTTACACTGTATGTACAATAGTGGTACATGGGCGGACTTAATGCAACAAGGCATTCTCTACCAGTCAACCGTTGGGTTAAAAAGACAACACTGTGGTAGGTGTACAACAAATAAATAAAATACAAAATAGGACCGAATAGGCTGCTCCAGCAGACGTCATTTTGTCGGTGCCGGCTGTCGCTGAAAATCAGCGCTTCGACTCTGTCTCGTACAAGAGTTCTAGCATTATGCTGAGCGACAGCCGTTTTGCGCAAATGTGACGCATACCTTCCTAACTTTTAACAATTATTTTTGTTTTAGTTATAAGCTTTATTTTTAAATTATTTGGTGTGCGTCATGCTTGGCGCAAATAAACAGTTTTTCTTTCTTTCTTTCTTCTTTCTTTCTTCAAAATATTTTTTTTTTTTTGGGAAAGAAATTACAAACTATATATATATAATGGGATTGTTAAAAATATGGCAATGTAATTTCACTTTAATATATTTTTTGGTGTTGGTAACTCTTCCTCTTATATAAACTGTCATGGTGTGAACAAGAAGTTCTTCTAATAAAACCACTTTCGCTTATATTTAAAACTGCGTTCTTTATTTTATTACAACAGGTTATCGGCCCAGGCACATGACCCTAAAGTAATAAAATATAAAGCAAGGAAGTTACCGTGAAAATAACATTCGCGTTACACGTGCGGCTAGAAAGTGAGGTTAAGTTTGCGCGGCAACGTGAAGATAGTAAAAAGTTACTTTTCGACGTGGATCGTAACACAGGATAGCGAAATGGAAGTCAATCTAAACACAAAATACAGCTTGATGAAGCTGGAAGGAGCTAACAACTGGAACATCTGGAAGTTCCAAACTACAGTTTTGCTACGAGGTCAAGGCTGGTTGGATATTGTCGAAGGAAGAACTGTAAAACCCGAAGATCCCACTGAACAAACTGTTTGGGAGAATAAAGACGCGAAGGCACAAACACTATTAGTCACAAGGATGACAGAAAATGTAATGTTACATATAATTTCGTGTTCTACTTCATCTGAAATGTGGAAAAAGCTGCAAAGTGTTTATGAGCAAAAAACGGAAACAAACATCCATATAATTCAACAGCGCTTCTTTCAGTATAAGTTTGAAACAGGCAGTGAAATGTCAGTATTCTTGTCAAAAATCCAGGAATTACAAAATCAGCTTAAACAAATGGGAGAAGAAGTTTCTGACAAGTTTGTTATAACTAAGGTACTGATGTCATTACCAGATGAGTATAAACATTTCATATCAGCTTGGGAGTCAGCCCCGGACAATAAACAGACAATGAACAATTTAGTTGCAAGATTACTGGTAGAAGAAGAAAGGCTGAAAGAGAAAAATGGACAATGTTCACCTTCAAGTTCATCTGCATTTCTGGTTAAGGATAAGAAAAATATAAAATGTTTTAAATGCAATAAAATGGGACATTACCTCAGCGAGTGTAAAAGTAATATGAAAAGTGAAGGACAAAATAACAACAACAAGTGTTTTTATTGTGGCAAGAGTGGACATAACAAGTCACAGTGCTGGTTTAAGAAGAACAAAGAACATAAGAATAGTAACAATAAAAGTAATGCATTCGTGGTGTCAAACTCGTTAAAAGAATATTGTCAATCTCAGTGGTTAGTGGACTCCGGGGCCAGTGAACACATGTGCCGTGATCGTGCATTGTGAAGTACCTAGTATCTATGGCAAATAAACACACTATGGTTACACGTTGCTAAGAGACTGTTATAAAACAATTGGTCCTCTTGACGTTTGTAAGAAATCTTGCTACAATAAAGTCTTATCTATATTCAGTTCATAATGATGTATTTTCTTATTTAACTCAATTTAATTTAACATGGTAGCAGAGCGTGGTTGAGTATTCTTATTTTTGAGAACAATACCCAGAAATGTCGAGCACCAAAATTGATCCTCTTACAAGAGAGAATTATGACACTTGGGTTATACAGGCTGAAGCCGTTCTCGTAAGAAACAAACTATGGAAATACATCGAGACTGATGCAGCAGCTGCAGTGGATAAAGACGGTGATAGACAGGCAAGATCAGAACTTATACTGATAATCGCTCCTTCAGAGTTCAAGCAAATAAAAAATTGCACAAGTGCCAAAGCTTTGTGGGATAAACTGAAGGATATTTACGCCAGTAAGGGACCAGCGCGTAAAGCATCCCTACTGAAGCAGCTGATCCAAATGAAATTGCAAGGTCAGGATGTCAGAAGTCATTTGAATAAGTTCATGGACATTGTCGATAAACTGGCTGACATGGAGGTACTTATAAATGAGGACTTACTTACAATAATGATGCTATATAGCCTCTCAAACGAATTTGAGACATTCAGAATCGCTATTGAGTCACGAGACATTCTTCCGAAGCCAGAGGAGCTTCGAAGTAAAATTATAGAAGAATGTGAAGCACGGCATTGCCAAAATTATACCAATAACGAAGAACCTGGATCCTCTATACACGAAGAAGCCTTATTTGCGTCATGTAAAGTTTGCAAACGAAGTGGTAACATCTTCAAACGCAAATGTCACAAAATTTGTACCGATTGCTGGAAGAAAACGAGTGAGAAGCCTAACAAAAATACTAACAGGTCTCACAAAAACCATCTTATAACACAGTGCCTACTGACACATAATGATGAATACAAAAACAGCATTTGGGTTTTAGATAGCGGTTGTACGTCTCATATGACTTACCAACGAGACTTATTCAAGAAACTGGAAAGATATTCCGGAAAACTGAACTTCGCAACAAAGGAACAAACAGCAGAAATCAAGGGAAAAGGCACAGTCTCTTTCAGAACAAAAAATGGTAATGGTGCAATCCTTACACATCTGAAAGAAACACTTTACATACCTAGTCTGTGCACCAACTTGTTGTCAGTCAGCAAAATGACTGATGCTGGCTGTTCTGTCCTCTTCACGAAGAATAAAGCGACGGTCAACAATCCAAAAGATGGAGCAACCATCACCGCCTTTAAGCAAGAAGATGGACTTTATTACGTCAAACCAAATAAACATGAGCGCAACAATCTGGCCAATGATTATGATGATACCGTTTCGACACCAGTTGCTAAAAAGAAAGCGAATTCATCAAACATCTACGACTGGCACAGAAAACTCGGTCACATGAACGCCAAAGATCTGAAACTTGGCTTGAACTTTGATCTTTCTGAAGTCTTGCCAGAGTGTGAAATTTGTATTCAAGCAAAACTCCATCGTGTTCCTGCACCTCGTGAGAAAACGATTCAACGAACAACACAATGCTTAGAAATCATTCATAGCGATGTATGTGGACCTATTAGAACGCCCACAATTGGCGGAAATAAATACTTCGTTACTTTTATTGACGATTATAGCCGATACAGTCGCGTTTTCCTGATTAAAAGCAAGACTGAAATCTTAGCAAAGTTTAAAGAGTTCAAAGAATTAGCAGAAACGCACACAGGGAACAAAATCAAATTCTTACAATCAGATAATGGTACTGAGTATGTGAACAAAGAATTCAACGCTTATTTGAAACGCTGCGGGATACAAAGACGTCTCACCGCACCCTATACCCCGAACCAAAACGGAGTTGCTGAACGTAAGAATCGTACACTTGTGGAGAAAGCAAGAGCAATGATGATTGACGCACAGGCACCATTAAAATTCTGGGGCGAAGCAGTATTCACTGCTAACTACCTATCAAACAGGAGTATAAACAGCGCCATTCAGAACCAATCGCCATTCGAGCGATGGGTAGGGAGAAAGCCTTGTATTAATCATTTATACGTTTTCGGTTGCAAAACCTACGTTCTGACGAAAGGCACTAACGGTCACAAATTTGCACCAAAAGCAATTCCTGGTATGTTTGTGGGATATTCTGAAACATCTAAAGCATTCAGAATTTTCATTCCCTCGAAGAATACCGTCATCATTTCAAAAGACGTGAAGGTACTGAAGACTATGTTCTACAATGAATCAAATAAAAATGCAATCTCCAGACTACTCTCCGATTTTGAGTTTTCAAACGATCAACCTAATGAAACGTCAACGCAGCACTCTACACGCAAGCGACAAGTGTATGTTGAGCTTGACAATTATAAAGGTGATGATCAACAACATAATAGAGACAGTGACGCAGAAGATGAAGATGAAACGTTGCAACAAAGTATAGTCGATAACACTGACGACATTCAACATGCAGCACCAGAAAATAATGAAAGTGAATATGAATCTCTTTCTGAATCTTCTACCACTGTCAATAATGATGATGAACCTGATGCTGATGCAGTTGAAGAAAATGCGACCGTTCAAACAAGGTCATTGAGAGATAGATCAAGAATCACAGTTCCTAAGCGCTACGATGAATTTATTTTGGCAGCAGCTGAAGAGATCGAAAACCTTCACAAACCTAAAGAGCCTGAAACTTTCAAAGAAGCAATGGAATCTCTTAATAAATCAAAATGGCAAGAAGCCATGGATGATGAAATAACTTCACTGCACAATAACCAAACCTGGGATTTGGTTGATTTGCCCAAAGGACGAAAAGCTCTCCCTTGCAAATGGGTGTATAAAGTAAAAATGAATCCTGATGGTACCGTCGATAGGTATAAAGCCAGAATGGTGATAAAGGGTTGCTCCCAGAAACCTGGAGTTGATTATGATAAAACATTCAGTCCAGTGGTTCGCATGAGCACCATACGAGCAATGCTTGCTATAGCTGCTCGAGAAAATTTAAAACTACGTCAGTTTGATGTGTCGACCGCCTTTCTAAACGGCACAGTAACAGAAGAAATTTATATGAAACAGCCTGATGGCTATCAGGATGGCACCAAACGAGTCTGCAAGCTAAAACGCAGTCTCTATGGTCTTAAACAAGCACCGCGCTGTTGGAACACCTGCATTGAAGAATTCTTAATAAAATCTGATTTTCAACAGAGTGAAGCGGATCCATGCTTATATCTTCGTATTAAAGGACAATCTAAAGTCTTTATTGGTCTTTATGTCGACGATGGACTTGTGGCCTATAACACAACGAAAGCAGGAGATGACTTTATCAAGGAACTGAAAACAAGGTTCAAAATTACCACGAAACCTGCATCATATTTCCTTGGAATGGAAATTAATGTTAATACGGACAAGACCATTACATTATGTCAAAAGGCCTACACTAAGAAAGTGTTAGAAAAATATAGAATGTCCAATTGCAAATCAGCACCAACACCAATCATCAAAGATAATGAGACGGTAGAGGAAGAAGCTGGTATTGCGAATTTCCCGTATAGACAAGCCGTGGGTGCTTTGGCATATTTATCTGTAGGCACAAGGCCTGATATTTCATATGCCGTAGGTGTCGCATCTCGGAACCTCGGATCACCTACTAAAAAAGATATCATGTTAGTAAAACGCATCTTCCGATACTTAAAAGGGACCCAACATAATGGCTTAACTTATACGAAAAAGTCGCCTTCACGCTTGATTTGCTATAGCGACGCAGATCATGCAGGAGACCAGACTACTGGAAGGTCGACATCTGGAATGGTGTGCTTATTCTCCGGAGCTGCCATTAGCTGGAGAAGCCAGAAGCAAACGACAGTCTCCATCTCTTCGACTGAAGCAGAGATTATAGCAGCAAGTGAATCTGCTCAAGAGATCTTATGGTTAAATCGCCTTATTAACACCCTGATTAACATTGAGAAACCTGTACTGAACCTGGACAATGAATCGGCTGTAAAACTAGCGCACAACCCAAAGTATGAGTATCACAAGCGCACCAAACATATAAAGCTAAAACATTTCTTTGTAAGAGAATGTGTTTGTAACGGAGACTTCGACGTAAAGCATGTTCCTGCGGAGCAGCAATTGGCTGATATGTTTACCAAACCACTATTCGGCCCCAGGCTACGTGATTTAAGTTCCGCATTAGGATTAAAGAATATATTAATGTAATATTCTTTCAAAAGCTCCGAGGATGTGAAGTACCTAGTATCTATGGCAAATAAACACACTATGGTTACACGTTGCTAAGAGACTGTTATAAAACAATTGGTCCTCTTGACGTTTGTAAGAAATCTTGCTACAATAAAGTCTTATCTATATTCAGTTCATAATGATGTATTTTCTTATTTAACTCAATTTAATTTAACATGCATTATTTACATCATTTACCAACATTGAACAAGAGTCTGTTATTGTAGGTAATGGAGCGGCGATAAGTGTTCTAGGCTACGGACAGATGGCGGTAGAGGTGTATGACGGTACTGAGTGGGTACAGACAACCATAGACAAAGTTCTATTCGTACCGGAATTTTAATCGCTTGACTGATATTAATCTAAATTATAATTTCCTCTGTCTGTTCGTATGATGTATTTTTCCAATATACATAATATTACACTTTATTTACTAAGTTTTATTTACAACCTTAAATCTTTATAATATTAGTTATATATACACTTAACCTAAAAATAAACTAAAAATCTCCTAACTACAAAATGGCATCAAAAAACTCGTCCGCATCGCTATCGACTGGAAGTGAACCCAATAGACTGGCGGCATTGCCACGTTGTATGGCAATGCTTATCCTTTGACCGAAGTAAAATCCAGCCCTTGGGTCACGCGAAGTGTCAACCAAACGTTTAGCAAGTTCTTTAAATAACGCATGAGCACTCGGACCCCACGGTCCGAGAGTTTCAACCCCAAACGGCTCAAACATATAATTGCCGACTAGATTATTATATTTCCGCCGTTTGAGGTTCTCAGCAGCCGCAGTTGTAGCACCAGCACAACACGACGAGTTAGGAAGATGGGATGGCGCAAGAGTATCGACACAAGTAGCGTCCCACACTAAAGGCCTACCCATCTTCCATGGAAATAAAGACATACCGTCCGGTCGCTTGCCATCGTCGCGTGCCAGGCCATTGGGTTCTAATACGGCAGGAACGCCGACGGCAACAAGAGCACGTCGGATAATGTCGTTGATGTTTGCGTGCCGTGCTATGCGACCCGCACTACGGCTGCATGACAGGCCGTGGACAGCTTCGCCACAGTGACAGCGATGAGGAGAGCAACAAGAAGCGCCTAAACGAAGGGAAGCAGCGAGGCGGAAAGTAGTATCGTCGAACAAGGTGCCTATGTTCGACGACGGTAGTGCGTGAAGCCAGAGGCCCGACTCCCACTCACCCACAGCCAGCAGGCGCGCACGCTCCACAGGAGCAGCAGAAGTAGCAATAAGCTTTTTCTGAACTTCTCTGCAAAGCGGCTCATCCCACCGTCTCTGGTTTGATGGGTTGTCGGGAGGATTTGCATTCGGGCAAGCGAGTCTCCATGCATACACGGCCTCGGAGAAGTACGGCACTTCAAAATCAACCAGTGTGGGAGCTAGAATATTCCTGATTAATTTATCAGTGCCGTGAACCGAGGATATGAAAGCCGGTAAACTAATACTGGAAATTTTGCGGACGCCAAGACCTCCCATACGGATGGGAAGAGTAGCTTGTGCCCAAACTCGGTCGTCCATGGTCACATTTAAAATTGAAGACAGTGTATGTTTGATAATTTGGTCCATTTTGTCTAAAAGGTGAGGGTAATTCCATAGATGGGAAGCACGAAGGAAATAAGTTAATTTAGAGCCGAAACAGCAGTAACGAATTATGGTGATGGCCGAATGCATGTTAATTTGGAACAATCTTTCAGACACGTCATTGAAATTTTGAATTTTTTCTTCGATAAAGTTGGGAAAGGAATGAAAACTAACCTATTCTCCGTAAACTGTGCATCGGACAAAGGGTACGTCATATTGACAGATGACAGCTCGTGTCAGTTCTATAAAAACAATAAAGTTTGTGCAATTGCAAAACGAGTTGGAAGTTCGTATTTTTTGGAGTTACGCTATAAAAACAAAGTGGCTAATGTGGCTAAGAAAGTTAAAAGTACATTGCAAGAGTGGCACGAAAGATTAGCACACCAAAACTTTGATTATGTAAGAAAGGTACTGTTGAAAAATAACATTGACGTGAAACAAACTTCGGCTACAAAATGTGAAAAGTGTCTAGAAGGGAAGATACATAGATTGCCGTTTGGAAAGAGTGAAAAAGTCACCACAAAAACGTGTGAATTGATCCACGCGGATACCTGCGGCCCTATGGAGGTTACGTCAGTTGGCGGTTCAAGGTACTTTGTAATATTGAAAGATGACTTCTCCAACTATAGATCGGTGTATTTTGTCAAGAATAAGTCTGATATAAAGCACTCTATTGAAGATTTCGTTAACAAGGCAGAAAATGTGACTGGAAATAAGGTGAAAATGTTCAGAACTGATAATGGTCTTGAGTTTATAAATAAAGAGGTTAAAAGTATCTTTACTAAACGCGGAATAATACATCAAACAAGTGTTCCCTACACCCCAGAGCAGAATGGAAAAGCAGAGCGAGAGAATCGGACATTAGTTGAATCCGCTCGCACAATGCTGAATGCATGCAAGGATTTACCAAAATCATTGTGGGCTGAGGCTGTAAACACAGCAGCATTTGTCTTGAACAGGACCGGAAAAAGTAAAGACAGTGAAAAATCGCCATATGAGGTGTGGTTTGGGAAAGACTTTGACATTCATCAGTTAAAACCATTTGGGACACCAGTGTATGCACACATTCCTAAAGAAAAGCGAAAGAAGTGGGATAGCAAAGGAGAAAAAGGAGTAATGGTTGGTTATGGTGAAACTGTTAAAGGATACAGAATATACTTCTCACAAAGGAATGATGTAGAACTAAAACGAGATGTAGTTTTCTTAGAAAAAGAACAAAACGATAGTGAAATCAAAGTAAAATTGAACTATACGGAAGAAAACAATGACAAAAGTAATGAGTTACATAATGAATCGGAAACTACATTAGCGAATCTAAATGAAACTATGGTGACTGCGAGTATGTCTGAAGAGTCTGGATCTGAATATAATCCAAGTGAAGCAAGTAACAGCTCAGTCGAATCAATTGATGAGGTCTGCCAAAGAGAACCCAGCAAACGAATTAGGAATTACCTGTTTACTATCATTGCCAAAACGTGCATACCGAACAACGTGAACCTGTTACTTATGGTGAGGCTATGATGAGAAGTGACAGCAGCAAATGGAAGGAGGCGATAGATAGAGAGATGCAAACATTAGAAGAAAATAATACTTGGGAAATATGTGATGTACCAGAAAATGAAAAGCTTGTGAGTAGTAAGTGGGTATTTAAAATAAAAAGGGGAGACTCAGACTTTCCTCAATATAAAGCTAGATTGGTAGCGAGAGGGTTCGAACAGGTTGATATTTTAGACCTAAATGACTGTTATGCTCCAGTTGCAAAATTGACAACCGTTAGGTTATTTGTAGCAATAGCAACTAAACTTAATTTACCCATAATTCAAATGGATGTAACAGGGGCGTTTCTGTATGGGAATATTAATGAAAATGTTTATGTAAAATTGCCAGAAGGAGCTTACATAGGTAATAATAATATTGTAAAATTAAATAAAGCACTTTACGGTCTCAAAAATGCACCTAAGTGCTGGAATAATAAATTCAACTCTGTTATCCTTAAAGAAGGTTTTGTTAGATCCAATTGTGACTCTTGTCTTTATAGAAAGTGTACTGATAGTGATCAAATTTATTTACTATTGTATGTTGACGATGTCTTAATATTTGGAACAAGTGATAACTCAGTAAAGCAGGTAAAAAATGTATTATGTCAGGAATTTAAAATGAAAGACTTAGGATTTGTAAGGGATTACTTAGGCATAAATATAACACAAAATTTAGATACAAAAGTTACTGAACTGAGCCAAAGAAAATATTTAGAGAATGTCCTCAAAAGATTTAAAATGGAAAATTGTAAACCAATGTCTACACCAATTGACCAAAACATTAACTTAAAGCTTTTTCAAAACCAAAACAATACAGTAGACAAAGATGTTGAAAAGTCATGTCGACAGATGATAGGATGTCTAATGTATGCTGTATCTGGCACTAGGCCTGACTTATGTTTTACTGTCTCTTTATTAAGTAGATACCAAAAATGTGCAAATAATATGTTATTAAGTGCATTAAAAAGAGTAATGCGTTATGTCAAACATAATTTAGACTATAAGTTAGTTTATAAATGTACTGATCATTTTTTGGAGGGATATTGTGATGCAGACTGGGGAGGGGATTTGAGTGATAGAAAATCAACTACAGGCTACTTATTCAAATTCTCTAACTGTTTAATTTCATGGAGCTCAAAGAAACAAGTGTCTGTTAGTTTATCTTCTACAGAGTCAGAATACATTGCTATTAGTATGGCAGCCAGTGAAGCCTGTTGGCTTATTAACTTGTTACAAGATTTCAAAGTAAATAATATATGTCATATACACATTTATTGTGATAATCAATCCGCCATATCTGCTGCCTGTACTGATACTGTCAAACGATTAAAACATGTTGATATCCGTTATCATTTTATAAAAGAATTAATTAAAAATAAAACTATATGTTTAAAATATCTTAAAACAAATGATCAACCTGCTGATATGTTTACAAAATCTTTAAGTAGAGAATTGATAAATCGTTTCTTAAAAAAATGTGGTATAGGTAACATTGATATAATTTAGTACTAAGTATATTTGTTTTGTAAATCATTTTAATTACGTGCAATTACATTGAGTGGGGGTGTTAAAAATATGGCAATGTAATTTCACTTTAATATATTTTTTGGTGTTGGTAACTCTTCCTCTTATATAAACTGTCATGGTGTGAACAAGAAGTTCTTCTAATAAAACCACTTTCGCTTATATTTAAAACTGCGTTCTTTATTTTATTACAACAGGGATATCATCAAATGACTTCTCTCGCTCTGGGTGGAGCGGAAGGGAGTGTCAGACTCTTACTGACTACAAGTACCTACAACCCACCCGTGTTCCTCCTAGTACCCTTTGCGTTCCAAGACCGCGGTGACTCTTTCATCGCGGTGGCATTTACATATGTTACCTACAGATCACTTTAAAAGGGTCTCCTTCAGAAATATATTTTTGAACAAGTGATGCCTGGCTTACCATAGCTTCGCTCACATGATATATCCTCCGACAGTTTTGCATCTGTCCAGAATAAAAAGAAGACCAGCTTTCTATCAGGAAAGATTTTTGCAGCAATTGTTGGTCCTTTATAATTCTTCCTTACTTCCTTTAAAAAAAACTTTGTCTTTTTTTTTTTTTTTTTTTTTTCTGGATGGGAAATCATCAAATGACCCCTCCCGCCCTGGGTGGAGCGGTAGGGAGTGTCAGACTTTTACTGACTAAAACCCACCCGTGATCCTTCTTGTGCCCTATGCGTTCCAGGGCCGCGGTAACTCTTTCGAACAAATCCCGCAACCCTAGCAGGCACCGACCCTATGGGGCCCCGTCCTCGGTGCTGACGGCTCCTTGTGACGCGCGTGGAACACAACGCGTCGTCGACTCAACCTGGTATCGGACGGCGAGCCACCCACGTTCACCGTCCCCAGGCGTCAGCCACTGCGCGATAGCACAGCAGCCGACTTGTCTCTGGAGGGGGCCGAAATGGGACCATTACTGGCACTCCATCTCAGCACCCTCCCGAGCGTTGGGAGCCGCAGCACCCGCAGCAGAAGCGGCAGTGGCGGCGACAGAAGCCGCGGCGGCGGCAGAGGCGGCGGTGGCGGCGGACCTCTTGCCCCCGGTCGGGGCGGATGGCGCGCAGGCCCTTCCCCCAGCCCAGTGCTCGGCCGGCTTGCCAACAGCCGCACATGCACTGCAGTGCGGCGTGGCCTCGCAAGAGCCGGCCTTATGACCGGGCTGACCACAGCGGAAACAAAGTCCGCTGCGGTCGACCTCCGAGGGGCACATAGCTCCCGTGTGGTTGCCCACATGGCAGCGGTAGCACCTCAGAGGTCTGGGTTCCAGCAGTTTTACCCGCGCAGACACCCATCCCACCAAGAGCCTTCGGCCCTCCGACACAGTTCTGGCCGCCGTCACGGGGCAGCTCACCACAAGGGTTTGCATGCCCGTGTTGTCAGGCCGGAGGGTGCCCGCCTTGAAAACTTTGTCTCACACTAGGAATTACTCCTGTATCGTGAATGCATTTACAAATATAAAAACTGTCATACACAAAAAGCCAGACCCGGAACAACTATCTGTAGGCCATACTAATATTAAATTTGTTCCGTGCGGGATTCGAACCCACGCCACGCAGTGCAGCAGCCAGTCGCTCAACCACTGCGCCAACCGTGTCGTCAGTCAGTTATGCACTAGTCACTATTCTAGACTAATTAACTCTAGAATACTCTACTCTTACTTACTCTACTATGTTTAACCCTTAATTTGGCAGAGATCCGAGTTGTTTTAATTGATGAAATAAGTAGTATTTCTGATATCTTAGGGTTAAATACAACCTAGGAAAAATAGAAAAAAAATAATTTAATTTATAGTTTTTCAGGAAACCCATGTTCATCACAGTGAACAATGCGAAATACATTGAAAACAACAAGTAATTTGTAATGTTCACTGTGGTAAACATTGTCAAATTAGTGCCATGTAAACAGGTAAAATAAAACACTATGTAACAATATATAAATCATATTATTTATTATGGAAATCTAAAAAACATTAATATTTTGTGAGGATTTTTTCCCGTAACAAAGCAGTCTCATGTTGCATTTTATAATTTGCGAAAGTATCCGTTTGTGCTGGAATAATGTCCTGTATTATCAAACCTGATGGGGTTTATAGACCTGGCTGATCTTGGGTTTATAATTTTACATTCCTGCACTTTTTCATGAGGTATAGATTTGTTTTTCTGAAAAATGAAGTAAATGTCATATCGAAAAACTTTCAATGCCTTTGACTTTCGTTGATCCCTATAAAGCGTATGCAATAGCCAAACATTATTTATACATATACATATCTAGTAATCGACTAAATATTCCTATAAACTACCTTCTAAATTTAAACGGGACTTTATATACCTAATGATATCCACATATCAGCCAGGTCTACACCCCCCATATGCTTACTGAACTCGCGAACAATTTCCAGGCAGTCAATTTCTATTTTTTGTTTCTGCTCTTTACAATACCTTATTAAGAGTTACAGGTTTATTATCAGTCCAGCGTACAATAACTAATTTGTTTGTATCACAAACAACTTGTAAAAAGGCCCTCTGTTTTTTCTTCATCGACTTTTCTTCCGGTAAAAACTGTTCAGCTCCTCTAATCTTGTTGCTATGTATCCGTGTCAGGTGTTGGTGATTGTATCTCAGATGGAAGAGATATATTGAAGACAATGATGAAACATTATCATAGTTTTGTTCTCTGGATGGTCTATTAGGGCAAATATCCTGCAAAACTGGAGTTAATTGGAAAGCTTCGGAGTGGTATATATCGGATGGTTTTTACAGCTGGTTATCGTCATTTTGGCTATGTTCAGATTCGGGACTACTAATGATGTCTAAGCGGTCTGAAGAAGAATTAATGGAAGGTCCAAAAGATGAAAAAGGGCTTGGAGAAGGCACTATTATTTTAGAATTTTATCACCAGTGTCGGATGGTGCATGCTCGACAGGTTACATTATGCTCGACATGCTAGTATTCTATACATGCGGTCTTGTATTTTATTCAGTTAGCAAGCATAAAAGCAATGAAGCCCAGTAATAACCCACCATATAAAAGCATATTATTTGTAAATAAAAGTTGTACCTAAATTGGCAATGTTCATCACAATGAACGTATCAGATTGACAATACTTGTTCGAGAATTTGGCAGTGTTCACTGTGATGAACATACAAGTTTACTTCCAAAAAAAAGTTACCAAAAACACTAAAAATCACGTAACGCCGATATCAAACGAAAGCATAAGCATTGTTTAGTAAATAAACACCATAAAAAAATTAGTTTAGTCATGTAAAACATGTAAAATAAAAACGTTTACCTTGCGAAGAATCGAGTGCCTACGTCTCGTTGACATCTTGTGTCGAAAATGACAGATTAACGATGTGGCCACTAGTAGGATTATTTTTTATACCGATAAATATGCTTTAACCTTGCTATAACTAAAATAAAAACCAAAATATAGTAGATAGTAGTCGCCCAATATTTACTTTTGATGAATGTTTATCACAGTGAACACAATCAAATTAAGGGTTAAGTTTGGTGTTCAATAAAATACTTCATCTGCCTAGCCGTTTCCCAACTATATTGGGGTCGGATCCCAGTGAAGCCGGATTCAGCTGTATACCAGTATTTTACGTGGAGCGGCTGCCTACCAGACTTCCACAACCCATTAACTGGGGGACACGGTACTTCTTTGGCAAGACTGGTATCAGATTTTCTGGCTTCTGACAATCCATAACGACTGCCAAAGATCTCGAAATGACAGCCGGGAACAACGGCTTAACACGTGCTTTCCGAGGCACGGAGAAGTCTCGTAATGATAAGATGTTCACCCATCCACAAACCTCGACAAGCGATGCTTAACCTAGAAGATCGACCCGTGCGGCTGTTATAATTTAACCACGAGTTCCTCTACTACAATAAAATACTTATAAATATTAATAAATAGTCTGATAAGTCTTTTACTGTTGACAAAGAAAAAAAAAACAATAGTGCACGCGCTTCGTCTCCACATGACTGGATAGGCAATATAAAGAATAACTGTACGTGCATTCATATGAGGCTCGTCCTTATGTCACAGGAGCCAGCAATGCCACGTATACCACGTCTGATCCCACGTATGCCACGCGCTGCACGCTAGGAGCACGTGACTGACGAGGTATTGCATTTGTAATGGGGTGAAGTTATTGCGATCTCATATTATGCTGACGTAGATCGGTTATGCAGTCTTATTACGTTTTAGAAAGAGCGCTACGATAATAATTGCTTTACAGTCTCAAAATGACCTCATTATGCATACATTTTTGACCAACCAACAATAAGTACCACTAAAACTGGAAAAGTTAATTGGTTGGTAAAATATGTAGTAGCACTAGCTTTTTGCTGCGACTTCGTACGCATATATCTATTGTTTGGAACTGTTTTGGTTCGTCGACGGATTTTCGTAGGAATTTTGGGAAGTCCTATCTTAATATTCTCCCACACTCTTGAAGAAGGCTCTATTCCAAATAACAGCTTTTTACGACCAGCAATGCTATTCTGTAAAAACTCACTCCAGTAACGCGTGCTCACTTCTGATTCTGCGGTGAAAACTGTATTTGGTATTCTGTAACTGGATGAAAACTACGCTGGCGCCACTAAGTGAGAACATAGGTGAAGCGAACTACTTTTAATCTAATGATGACATATACATAAATATTGGTTGATGATTAAGATTAGCGTACTAATACCATCTCAAAATAAGAAAATAATTAATAATTATTATCCTCTAAATCTAAACACATTTTAAATGTAATTAACGTAAATTTAGAGTAATTTTATTGGCCTCTTTATAATGGCTTACGTCGTACAGACAAGGATTATAATTATAATAATTAATTAGTAAAGCGTTTTGTATCAGGAAATGAAAACTTCATGCGGGAAATTACAGTCCTCAGAGAAATAGAAAGGTATGAGCTGGAAATTAGACTTAATTATACTATTTTTAAGGTTTATACGTCCGAAGACAATAATTATAATCAGCCTTTCAATGTTCCCACTGCTGGGACACAGGCCTCCTCTCTAGGAGAGGGAATTAGCCGTAATCCACCACGCGGGCCCAGTGCGGGTTGGTGAATGTCACATGTCTTCGTTCTCCGGTTTCCTCACCGTTTTGAAAGCAATGGTGATGAAGTTAATTACACAAAGTAATGCGCTTGGCTGGGTTTGAAGCTGCGACCTACAATTCGTAAGTCGGGGCCGTTACTACTCGGACACCACTGCTCAATACAATTAGGTGCAGAACTCTTTTATGTTAGTAGTTTTTCTGTCAATATCTCTGTCCGTCTGTTGCTTGTTTTGATGAAGTTCATTCAACTGAAATGGTCCAGCAGATTCGGAAAACGTTGGCCGTGACAGATGAACAAACAGACACACGCACAAGTATTCTCTATAAGATTTCCGTTTTTTTTCAAGCAGTCGTACGGAACGTTAAAGATTTAAAACGCATAAAGTATATGTGACACATAATAATTATTAATTTAATAATAATAATTGGATGAATAGAAATGTGAGTACATTATCATCTATCCTATTCAAAAACAATGTATCTAAAATAACTATGTTTTTCTCTATATTATTAATTCATGTGAAATAAATAAATGCAATGTCTCTCACTGACGAAAATTTCATCAGGTTAAAACTGTACAAACTTTACAAAGATTTATCACCAAAAACGAACAAATTACTATCCTCATAACAGAACTTACCCACAAGTATGACGGATGATTCAGGCCCAACCCTGACATAACTCAGGCCAAACCGTCAGGCGTCAAGTCTCGGCCTAGGACATCACGCTGTGCCTGACTTATCAAGATCATGTCTGAAACTAGGATGAATTACATTTGTAGGGCTTTGTTGAGATTTAACAAACTTGTGTATAATTTATGTTCGTCCATTTACCTAATCCTCCCGACCCAATGTGGGTCACGGTGGCCAATTTTAATTGAGACTAGCTTCTGCCCGCGACTTTGTCCGCGTGGAATAGTTACTAATCCCACGATTTTTTGTGATATTGATTCGTTGGTGGGAGAGGTGGTGAGAGGCGCCCGACGTGACGGCACAGTGGTGGCATGCGCGTGAGCTGCGTGCAGTTCTGGACAGTACGCGGACATTGCAATATTACTTTATTTTTCTAAAATGAAAGTAGCCCAAGTTACTCCTTATTACATCAGCTACCTGCCAATAAATCTGCCGTCAAAATCGGCCCCGCCATTTCAGAGATTAGTCCGAACAAACAGACAGACAGACAAAAATTGTAAAAAATGTTAGTTTGGTGTATGTACCGTATATATTCATATACACTATGTAAAAAGCGGTTATTTCAATATTAAAAACAGACGCTTCAATTTTATTTATATGTATAATAATATGTAGATTAGCTAAGAACGCAGGAGTTATTATAGTGCATAAGTGTGTGTACAACAACAGGTGTTACTCTCTGTTCCTTAACTGACACAGTCCGATGGGATCAATCCGACATGACCGGAGAGATCCGGACCGAATGCAGGGGCCGTATTATGACATCTTAAAACCATCATGTTTTCTGTGTGAGAAAAGGATAGTGCTATTCGTCCTGTATAGCTCCGTCTCTTTTTCACACCGAAAACATGATGGTTTTAAGAGGTCATAATACGGCCCCAGGACCAACGCGCTTTCCGGAGCAACACGTCGTCAACTTTCAACCTCATAAAAAAAACTCGTAAAAAAATTCCTACTGGAAAAACCCATTAATACTTTTGCAGACCTAGACATCGAATCCAAAAGATTCAATACTCAATACATTTATTTGTATTCTACAATGTGGACTCAGGTGGTAGGTACATAATATTCACCGCGGCCCTAGAACGCAAAGGGCACAAGAAGGATCACGGGTGGGTTTTAGTCAGTAAGAGTCAAATCCAAAAAAAGGTACATATAAAATATACATAACTAGCGGCCCGGTACGTGCTTCGCTACGTATAAAGTGAAATAAAATAAACAAATCGGAACATCAAATTCATTTATTTAATCAAAAAAATATTTTATTTAAAATCGAAATCAATTGCTAGCTATTTACAACACACTTAATCCAAAACATTTGGATAAACAATATTTTTTGTTTTTCCATTTTGAGCATAAATAAACAAACGGCTGGGGGTACCGACTCTGGAACAGGCAACATATAACTGGCCATGTGAAAAACAATGTTCCTCCAAATTCACACCACAAACGTGAAGTGTTTGACCTTGGGCCTTGTTGATGGACATCGCAAATGATAAACGCACAGGATATTGTAAACGTTTGAACTCAAAAGGCATATCAGTTGGAATCATAGGTATACGCGGTATCAAAACAACTTCTCCTTTTGATTTACCAGTTAAGATCGTAGCTTCAATCAAATTTGGCAATAACTTTTTCACTGCCAATCTGGTTCCGTTACACAGTTTTGGTGGATTAATATTTCGTAACCTATATTTGCTCGTCTGGCTGGTGGCATTTTTCCCGTATGCACATATGTTTTCGCTTAAAAATCGAAAAAAAAAATTAGAACAAAAAAAAAACAAATTCCCAAGAAGCTGTCGCATATGATGCCATGTGAAATCATATACGGCAACTTAGAAAAGTATACATAAATTCAGGACTCACCGTTTGTATGAATGCACTGCAAATGCAATTATGTGAAAAGAAAAAATTTATCGCTGATAATATGATTTAATCAAACCACGTCCAAAATGAATTGACGGCATGAATGACATAACAACGTGCTTGTCCTGTCAACAAAACTTCAAAAAAGTTTCTGTGAAAAAAGTTTCTATTGAATTCATTTATTACAAAAAATGTGACAAATGAGGAACCGCTCGACCGATTTTGTGCAAACTTCACATAAACCATCTACTAAATATGCCGACCAAATCCTAAGCATTTGGTTTGGATAGGTGAGCCCGTTCTTGAGTTATGGAATTACAACGAAAAGTGGCATTGATTTTTATATATATAGATTAGGCTGTGTGTGCGCCTGTGTGGCAAGATAGAATAAAGAGGGCCTCTTGTTATTTAAAACAAGTAAAATGTTAATGTTTTTCTACTACTCACTTCGATTTTGGTTATTTTCGGTAGGTATACATTTTCATTTATTAATTTTATTTATCATTAAAATATTCATTAATATTATAATAGCATTTATGGATTAGGAATTGTTTAAGTTTCTTTATAAATATATTAAATTTTTGTTCGTTTTTAATTGCTTCTGGTAATTTATTGTATATTTTAAGTTTGCGTTCGGCAATCGCCAGTTGTTCATCCACGAAGGCTTTTCACTCTGCCAGGGTAGCGGAATTTGTTCGAAAGAGTCACCGCGGCCCTAAACGCAAAGGGCATTAGGAGGAACACGGATCTGTTCTGAGAGTCTGATATACCCTTCAGATCCGCCCAGTGCGGAAGAAGTCATTTATTAGCCAAAAAATTCTACTCCAAATGAACTAAAAGACTTGCGCCCCATAAGCATATTGCCGTGTTTATCAAAAGTATTGGAAAAGGTCGTCAGCCGCCAATTAACTCTTTTTTTAGAAGACAATAACATTTTACCCGATTTACAGTCTGGTTTCAGAAAACAGCGCAGTACGTCTACTGCTTTATTGGATGTTACTGACAATATATTATTTGCTCAGGACAAGGGAATGTGCACAATTCTGATATTGTTAGATTTTTCGCGGGCATTCGACGCTATCAATATTCCGCTATTGCTGTCTAAGTTAAGTTATTACGGTTTTGACCCCAGCGCTACGCAATGGTTTCGCAGTTACTTAACTAACCAGGGGCGTGCGCTCCATATAGGCAATTAGGCTAAGCCTACCCTACCATAGCAACGGATAAATAAAACAAATGTATTTATTGTAACTATGCAATAAAATAAAACAAAAATATTTAATAACTCATAACGCCTAGTATAATGCTTATAGCAACTTCTCGCCCCGCGCCCGTGCGTGTGACGTATTTCAAAATACGCTGTTCCTACGAAACGGTTCACATAGGCCACAATACGGAGTGCCTTATTTCAATTGATAAATTTATGCATGTGTGCAAATGTTGTTGTGTATGTACGCCCATAATTTACACACACATGTATAAATTATGGGCGTTTTCTAGGCTCGCTGGAGCCCACTACACGGGTCCTGATTGGTTCACCACACAATTCAAGGACAAGTAGTAAAATTTTATGAATGGAAATCGCTTAACAGGGTTGCCAATTTGAGAATAATAATTTCCTTAATAACTTATAGATATAGTTTAAAAAAACTGGTTAGTATTATCAAAAGTATAAAATGTACAAAATAAATGTTAAGTTGTAATTAATAACCCTCTAAATATAATTAAAAACCGCAAGAATTTAACTTTTCTCCCCAAATTTTCCAAACTTAATTTGAGAATTTGGTTTAAGGGAATTAGAAAAATAAAATTGGCAACTCTGTTGACATAGAATTGTCAATTTTGGCGGGTTATGATGTATAACCCGGCAAAATGTCATTACATGTCATTCTTAAAGATTACGATAGGACCATGTAGCATTTTTTTTTGGAAGTGTATTGATTGTCTTTTTAAATGATATTTTTGCAAGAAAAAGAGAAGCCATATTGTTGATATTGTTTCATGTAACAAGCAATAGTCGTTCGAATATTTTGTTGTTGAGTGTTATAAATCATAGTGCATTGATTTATAAGTAATTCGTTTTGAGTCATAAAGTAGTGTAAATATTAAAGTTTAGTTATTTGTTTACATACTTAAAAATGGTCCTAAATTGTGAAGTTTGTGCTGACAATGTGTTTGTTAGAGATTAAAAACAGTAAGTTTTCACAGCTATCGTATAATGATAAGATTCAAGTTGTTTCTAAAGGTTGTATACCCGAGTTACGAGAATTAACTCAAAAATAATTCATCTCGTACTCGTCATTTCAATCATCAGAGTTATGAAACATATAACTGGCTATGTGTGTACACACAAATTATTTTGTTTTCTGTGCATTTTGTTCAATACTTCTAGAAAGAGTAGTTTGTATCGTCAGAATATCGTGATTTGAATTTGGTGAGTTTTTAAAATTATATGTTTCTCATCGTTCCGTATCGTGATTTCAACCCAGTAGAATGTGGTGAGCTTTTTTTTTGGACATTATGTCTGGCCTACCCTTACTCTAGAACCACTGCACGCCCCTGTAACTAACAGGAAGCAATTTGTTGATTTGCGTTTGGGTGACGGCACCACACTTAGGTCAGCAGTTAGTCCAATAGAAAGAGGTGTCCCGCAAGGCTCTATATTGGGTCCAATACTCTTCATTTTGTACTGTGCCGACATAATTAAATGCCTCCATCGATGCAAGTACCATATATACGCTGATGATGTACAGCTTTATATATCCTTCAGACCAGATGAGTACGAAACAGCCATCAAAGATCTTAACGATGATCTTCGAAGAATCGCCTCTTGGTCTGAAGAAAACTGTTTAGCTTTAAATCCAACGAAAACGAAATATATGGTATTTGGTTCGAGACAGCAACTTGGCAAGCTTCCTCTAACGTTTGATTTGAACCTAAAGGGCGAGCTTATTGAGCGAGTGTATGAAGCCAGGAATCTGGGTCTTGTTATGGATAAAGACCTTCGTTTTGAGAAACATGTGGCAGAATCTGTACGAAACTGTTTTTATCGACTTAGGGTTTTATACAAGATGCGGCCGTATTTGTCCGAGGCACTAAGGGAACAGCTAGTGGAAACCCTGGTTCTATCCAGGTTGAACTACGCAGACACGGTGTACGGCCCACGTCTACTGGCTCGTACAGATCGGCTCATCCAAAGAGTACAGAATGCTTGCGCTCGGTTTTGTTACAATATCCCCCGTAGAAGCCATGTAACACCTTTTTTGAACAAGCATTATGCTCTTAAAATGAAGTCCAGACGCAAGCTACACTTAGCCTGCCTACTTTTTGGTGTCGTCAAGTATCAGAAGCCCGACTACCTTTTCAATAAGCTGAGTTGGGTTACGAGTAGACGAGAATGCGGGAGAAGACAATGCTCACAGCAACTTTCGACCCAGTCTCACGGTACAGCAGCTTTTAGAGGCAGCTTTCGTTACGCAGCTTCCAAAGTGTGGAATAACCTGCCACCACCTATTAGAGTTATCGATACGATAGGCACATTCAGAAGACGCTTACGACAGTATTTAATAGACGCACAGCGGAAACTAGACTTAGTACACTTGAATCTATCATTGATATGAGGTTGAGCATATTCGTGGTTATTTATGAGTACCTATTCGATGTGTTTGTGTGTGTAGGTATCGGTTTTAGCGGAAAAGGTTTCACAAAATTATATTATAAAAGGGAACATAGCTACAGTTTGCGGGTGGTTGAAGTTTTTCATTTGCACTGGCGACAGCGCGGCGCGACGCGCGGCGGCCGCCTGGCTGCTGGGTATCCACCTCGACACCCGCTTTCCCAGTGTGGCCTGTGGGTTGAAAAGTACTTATTACTTCATATAATTTTAATTCCATATCATCCTGTTCTTTTTTAATTTTTTTTTTTTTTTTTAAATAACTGTGTTATTATGAACAAATTAGCAGTACTCACCCTATGTGCTTGGCCTACTCGCAATCAGTACTTGCGTCCGGTGTCGAGGTCCCCATCAACCCTCACGCTGAGACGGGAAATGTGCGGCACGGCGAAATCATTGCGACCACCCGTAACTATAAAAATAAATTATATTGTTATTTGATTTTCTTTACTTATTTTTTTTTACTATTCTTAAATTATATCATTTTAAAAGGACACGTACCTTACTATAAACATCCATTTGACACTGTGTTTCTTTTCTGTGGCACCTCGAAAAGTATATGCATGGTATGTTTGCACTATCTACTTCATACAACCAACTGCAACGTTTTAATATTTGACACAGCTTCAGTGTTTGACTGTTTCTCTCCGCTGCTATTGAATAAATGGCTCGTAACGTGCTCTGTGCCGCCTGATAACTCCGAGTTTCATACGAAACCGGTTTTCTGTTTACGGCGCGGCGCAGACGCAAAGTATTATTTGTGTTCAACCAGACAATTTATATCGTGGTTCGTTGTTCTAAAACGTTTAGATTATTTATGATTTTATTTATTATCTTTATTTATATAAACCTTATATTTATGTACTACCTATATTAATCATTAGTTTATCACATTCGTTTATCACGTACTTATTACTATTACCTCTAAGTAACATCTACACTACTATGATTTATATATATTTATCTCAAGACACTACACATAAAACTGATTTACGTCCGTGACATGTCACACCCTCAGGTCCAGTTGAAAACCAGCGTCAGGCACTAGCTGTCTGACATATATGCTGAACTGGACCTATTTGGCGCAGCCGTGGGGCACGCACCTCTTTTTTACTTTTCCTGGTTATTTTTGTTTGTTTTTTTTTTATCGTTTTTGCTGTGTGCCCCAACTGTGGCAAATAAATGAATTTTCTTTCTTTCTTTTTCTTTCTTTCTTTCTTTATTAGGGACCTAATTAAGGACTAAACTTACCAGTGGACTGTAATTAACCGACTTCTAAAAAAGGAGGAGGTTCTCAATTCGGATGTTTCCATGTTTTTTTTTTTTAATGTTTGTTCGCGCATAACTCCGTCGCTTGTCAACCGATTTGAAAAATGCTTTTTTTGTTGTAAAGGGTATACTTCCCAAATGGTCCCATGAAAATTGTATCGAAATCAACCAAGCGGTTTTCGAAAAATCAACAAAAATCTAAAAAATATATCTACATTGTCTACATTGACGACCTCTTAGTTTACTCTGCAAAGGAGCAGTGCGTTTTTTTTACACCAATGTGATTGGTTCGTTTAGGTGGGGGGAGGGGAGGGGGTGTAGGTACCACTAAAAAGTGAAAAATAAAAAACTTTTTACAAAAAAAATACAACCGACTTTTACACTAAAAATCAAAAAAGTGCAAAATAACTTTAATTTCGGAAGTCGGTGTTCAAAAAACGAGAAAGCAACCACAAACACCGAGTTACGAAATTAAAGTTATTTTGCACTTTTTTGATTGTTTGTGTAAAAGTCGGTTGTATTTTTTTTGTAAAAAGTTTTTTTTACATAAATGTATTCCAAAAAGGTAAAATATTATGCAGTTTGATGTTGGTAAGACTGTACGGAGTGCGCGCGCGCCGTCCACGGAGACCGGTAGTCAGTCTGTCCGCGCCCCGCACGCCCCACCTCTCACCACATCGCAGTGACTTGATGATTTCCCATCCATAAGTATGAAGCAAATTAAATGATGTTTTGGAAATTCTTAACAAGGAACACAAAATGTTCACTCCACAGCTATAGGCTACTCGTCAGCTTTCCTGTTCTTTAAAAAACCGGACAAGTGCGTGTCAGACCATGCATAGCGAAAGGTTCCGTAGTTCACTGTTAAAATCTCATATCTCTCAAAGTAGGTACCTATATATTAAGCAGTGTTGTTCAAACCAATTTTTGTTGGAAGTGTCTGTAAAGTTCTATTTGCTTATTTTTTTTTTGAATTTTCAACTTCATAGTTTAAAAGTTAGAGAGAAAAAATGTGTCCCCCCCGGACTCATTTTTTACGAATTCGGAAGCACATATCTCAAAAACTATTGCCTTAAATAAAAAACTTTCTGAGAAACCTGCACGATTATGTTTGTTGGAATTCATTTTTTTATCCATCAGTTACATGTATGAAGTGTCAGCCCTAAAATATATGTTTTCTATAATATTACAGGATTATTGAATAGCCGTTAACAGGTTGCACCTACCTACCAATGTTAATTTATGTAGCTTTAATAGTCTCCGAGTAAAACGGCTGTGACGTACGGACGGACAGACAGACAGTCATGACGAATCCATAAGGGTTCCGTTTTTTTTCCCATTTGGCTACGGAAATCGGAAAATCGGCGGATTCGAATCGGATTTTACATATATCTATGCAATAAAATTGATTAATTAATCATTACCATCATCACTGTAATAGCTGATTCACCCCTGAGATATTGTTCATTCGCAGTGCTATCCAAGTTTACACTGTAGAGTCTAAACTTTTCACATTATGTCATTATCCTTTATTAAAGGGTTGGCATTCTACGGAACCGCGACCCGACGACAAATACGTTACCATAATATATTTTCACGAAGGAATGTCAACCATAATTGTTTGCTAGTAAGATGTAGTTTTGCTTAAAGTCTCGGCATTATAAAATGTTACTTGTTTTTTTTTATGGACATATCGTCGTAAGTTCAGATAAGTTTTCGTGGAAATATGGACTTAGTGTTGAGAGCAATAGGGTTGGTTTCCCGATGAGTGTAAGTTGAAAATAGAGGTGTTAGAAATGGGGAGGGCCATAGTGTGAAGTAACGTTAGTACCACTAAAAAGAAGGGCGACATTAAAATGGTTGAGTTTTCAAGGAAAAAATGCAGCGAGAGACACCATTTGTGGGTTAGTAGGGCGTCCATGACATTTTATTTGGTAGGACATTTTGAAATAATGGATCACTTTATTAACTCTGTTTCAGTGCTGCAATGAAGTACTGAATGCTTCATTCTGAGTTATCTGAACCTAATACCCTAACAATATTATATCCGCTGTTATATACCGATGAAAAAATAAACTAAATACCCTAACTAATATTACAAATGTGAAAGTAAGTTTGTTTGTTGAGCTTTCACGCCTAAATCGCTGGACAGATTTTGATAAATTTTGATAATGAGATAGAGTACCATGGAGGCGGTGATAGCCTTCTTTTTTCGAAGCCTCGGTCAAAATATTATTATACAAAATCTAATAGTGTACCAATCTGAATTTCAGATCAGAACTTAAGCATAGTAAATATACCATGTATTTTCACACAACAGTTCTTAGCTAAATTAATAAATAAGTCGCCGAAGTTAATAAATAAGCTTACTAAGCTCAAAGTCATCTCTTGCTCGCTACACACAGCTAAACAAAATGTCGAAGCGACGATGTAATGGCGCCATATATTCTGGCAACAGTCTTTCGCACAGATTTATAGTTAGCCCGTAACTATTTGTTTGGCACAATACGTTTTACTAAAGTTCTGCGGAATGTATTCAATTGTACTGCTGATTTTGGTAAAGAGATAAAAAATAGATACGATTATTGCAGATCAATTAAGTACTGGATTCGAAAATTATAGATTTCTTATAAAGTTCTTCCGCACATAGATTGTTAGGTATATGATAGGTTCCGTCAGTTAGATTATAGAAAAATATTGGACACGTTTTTTTTTCCTTTATCTAATCTATAAAAACTGACAAAGATACAAAGCATCAAAGATCAGGAGTGGGTACTTGTGACGTCACGGCTCGGTAAAAATTGTAGCGAGTTGTAACGTCACACAAGTTTTCAACGCACTGTATCGTCTTCATTTTTTGTTTACGTGAAAAAAGAAAAAAATACTTGTCCAATATTTTTTGGAAATCTATCCAACGGACTAATTAGATTTCTTTAGCTAACTACCCTATTCAGTACTAGCTAGAACTGCATAGTTTAATTCCGCCAAGCCCGTTCCATCATCGGACCACAAGACTTGCGGCAATGCGCCACCGTTACGTGGTGGACATCCCACCCACACGCACTAAACGTTTTGGGAACACATTCATTGTGCGTACAGCTAAGGAGTGGAATTCCCTGCCGTCTTTAAGGCAAGAGTGAATAGGTTACTGGTACACAAGCGTGCTTCATCTTCGACCACATCATCGCTTTTGTATCAGATGAGATAGTGGTCAGACGCGTGCCTATCCCGAGGGTTTGCTCCTTTAACCTATTCCAAAGTTAAAAGGTAATAAGGCACTTAGTTATTATGTTGCTATCTATCGGTGAAAGAAACTAAATCGTATTACTTCCAGATTCTTGAGTCCTCTCAATCTTCAATTTTCCATGTTTTGTAATATTTTTCAAACGAAACGTATGTAGAGGATAAGACCAGTTATGTGACAACTTTTGACAATTCGTTCGTTTGGATGAACAGGGTGTTAATTCAAAATTTACGATTTTTAACCTAAAACTACAGTCCTAATACAAATCATGCGATATTTCTAACGAATATGGTTGCATAACGTTAACACGTCAAATTGGCGGGGGTGCGGGGTAGTATGTTCCGATTTAAAAACATTTAAAACAGATTTAAATACCGATTGAAAAACTTCAAATCGCTCTCCTAAAAAATAGGCTTTTTTGAGTTAATATCCTGTTCATCTGGACCAACGAATTGTTACTATGACTCAAGAAACAACTAAAGTTTTAAAATTAAATTTAGACTTTAGTACATACGTAATTCTATTGAATAAAACTGGCTGAGGGAATGCATTAACGCAGTATAAAGAGTGCGAGCTTATTTTAGATAACACAGAACAATAAATAACAGCTGTTGTTTTCTCACAATGTTATGTATGTGATAAATGGAAAGCCTACTAACTTAATATCCAAGAGTAACTGTCTCTATTGTACAGCAGTTTATTACACAATTTATCATCAGCCCTTATCGCAATCTATTTGTGGTTGTTGCAGCGTGTTATCTTATTCCATAAATGTACTTCTTTTTTTTTAATGGTATAGACCATTCAAAAAAAAGAAGTACATTTACAGCGAATGACTTCTCCCGCTCTGGGCGGAGCGGGAGGGAGTGTCAGACTCTTACTGAAAAAAACCCACCCGTGATCCTTCTTGTGCCCTTTGTGTTTCAGGGCCGCTGTGACTCTTTCAAACAAATTCCGCAACTCTAGCAGGCACTGACCCTAATAAATGCACCTCTATTACCATCATTTCATTTTCATTGCCTCGTTTTTCTTCATTTCGAGTCGATGGTTAACTCCTTAGATGTTTTGGCCACGCCAATTCCAGCGTCCGTGGCATTCATTAAATCCCCCAAAGTACAGGTGCATGGGCACTTGGGGCGCTCCAACGTGTGGCTCATATTATGTACAGGAGCGCCGTACTCACATTGAGTATTCAACGGGTCTATGAAACCTCATTTCACCAGGTTGTGTTTGCAGCGGCCTGCCTGGGTGCGCCACAGATTCAGTGCCTTCCATATAGGCCACTGCAGATCACGTCCAGGTGGTAGATGTTCCTAGGGTTGAAGAAGTCGATTGGTGATGGTGTTATTCCCACAGCTTGGTTCTCACCTTAGGTGGACGGTCTTAGATGGCCCCCGTGCGACAAAGAAAACTCTTCCAGCCACTCCCAAACTACTAGATCAATTTTATCAGCGAGTGCGTAATCCACCACGCGGGGCCCAGTGCGCATTGGCGAATGTCACATGTCTTCGAATTTTCTGTTCTAGGACATTCCGGTTTCTTCACGATGTTTTCCTTCACCGTTTTGAGAGCAGTGGTGATGAAATTAATTACACAAAGTAATGCACCTGTGAGGTTTGAACCCGCGCCCTACAATTCGTAAGTCGGGGCCGTTACCACTCAGCTACTACTACTCTTTCGGCCATCACTGGAGGCCTTATAAAGCAGATCTGTCTACGGCCGTATCGGGTTGCCGTCCAATCGTGAGTATGTGAGAGTAGAGGAATAGAGAGCGCACCCGTATCTGCCACATACTATGCGCACTGTTATATCTTCTGCAACCTAGGCTAATCTCCAATGATGATTGGCAAACGTGACAGAAACTCGATCAGCAAAACAGTAGCCCTCATCACCGTCCTTTCTAGCTATATCATTTTCACAAGTTGTGCCTCCATCGCTAAAATAACTGTTTCAAAGAAACTAATATCATTCTTTCTTCATAACATTGTATTAGGTAAAGGTATCAAACTTCTCATATTGTTGGCGCGGCTAAGTCGAAGAGCTTATTGAAACTATAGAGAAGGCTCTATAAATAACTTTCACTTTATCTTGAAAGTTCCTCCCTCGTTGAACAAACTGTTTGAGGTAGTGATTCATTAATTTATAGACCTGAAAGTGTTTTTCTTGTGACTAATCTGTTGAGCTAAAGATTTTGAAGTTGGTTTTGTGAGATTAGTTTTAAAGAGTCTCATTTTAATTTAATTTTGGTTTGGTGCTTAAACCTTATTCAGGCTTATAAAAACTCGCTAACTTTATTTTAAGTTTAAATATTCACTATTCAGGTTCTACATTCATTTTCTCGAAATATGAATTACGAACGTGCCTATTTTTATAAGTAGGACACTTCCTGTATTTTTTTTTTTATCTTAGGTTCAAATAAAAAAAGAATACATTGAAAATGATTATTTGATTTTATAAACAATTTTTTTTCAATATCGATAAGCTTGCATTTGACCACTATATCACCTGAAGGTAGGTAAGCTATGTACGTGTGGTGTGGTCAACGATGGAGCACGCCTGCCTAGAAGTGACCTCTTGACAACTCAGTTTTGATTAAAAACTTTCATCGATATATCAAGATGTTTAAATACTAATTGAAACATTTTGATATATTTGATTTTTTTATATTTATATGTAGTAAATAGTTTTAAGTTAGTTATGTACACTCATTCTTATTTTAAAAATAAAGATATTTCAATTAACGCGATGTTTTATTTAGTTATGACGTTGTCTGTATTCGTTCGCGTAGATGTCGGAAAAAATGTACCAACAGTTAATAACTTGCATAACCTGACCCCTCGCAGAATTATTAAGAAAATAGAAATAGGGGAATGTAATATCCTGGTTCCTCGAATAATCATATTATTTATTTCTTCTATTTTTAAACACCGCGTAGCCAGACTTATTACAGTTCTGTCCTGATTCACACGGCAGCGTGGCGACCCTACCTGCAGGTGAAGTTATATCGTCGGCGCGTGTTGTAAAAAGTTGTGTCTCAAACTGTCCACAGTATTCTACAGAGTATGTAGTTTTGTAATAATAGTAAAAACTATTTCTGTTTTATAAATTTAAGCCCGAAAGGTATACAAAAAACCATACGCACGATTTTTTTTGAGAATACATTTATGTTGCGTACAGATAAGGAGTGGAATGCTTGCCGGAGTTTGTGTGTTCAAGACAGCAAGGTTACTGTACCTCCAGGTGTGCTTATAAAATAGTATCTCGAGTTGTTCACACTATTCTGCAGTCCGTGGTTAGTTCACGCACGATACTCTTTAAAAACTACTAAGTTTGTGAAGTTTTGTACGTGTAGTAAAAACTATGTTTCATCACTACATAGTAACTATAAAACAAAGTCGCTTCCCGCTGTCTGTCTGCCTGTGTATGTCTAGATCTTTACTTGTTTATATATACTTCTATACTAATATTATAAAGAAGAAAGATTTGTATTTTCGTTTGTAACAAATAAACTCAAAAACTACTAGACTGATTTCAAAAACTCTTTCACCATTAAAAAGCTACATTCACCTAGAGTAACATAGGCTATATTTTATCCCCAAATTCCCACGGGAACGAGAACTACGCGGGTAAAACCGCGGCGCGCTGCTAGTCTTTAATAGATAGATATAGTGATCAAGAGGAAGGCTTATGTAGCAGTTAAAACACTAGGAAGTGGTGACGGGCGGGCGTTTTGTGGGACTGTCTTTATGTAACATTTGACGTTCAAAAAGTGCTGTCTCTCAGCCTACCAGTGGCGAAGCGTGGTCATAAGCCGATTCCCGCCGGCTTCCCTTCAGAAGTTTGGAACACAACTACTCTATCGTAATTGAATTACAAAAAAAATGCAACCGACTTTTCCACAAAAATCAAAAAAGTACAAAATAACTTTAATTTCGGAACTCGGTGTTTGTGGTTCCTTATTCATTATTTGAACACCGACTTCCGAAATTAAAGTTATTTTGTACTTTTTTGATTTTTGTGGAAAAGTCGGTTGTATTTTTTTGTAAAAAGTTTTTTATTTTTAACTTTTTAGTGGTACCTAAACCCCCTCCCCTCCCCCCACCTAAACGAACCAATTACATTAGTGTAAAAAAAAAACGCACTGCTCCAATGCAGATTAAACTAAAAGGTCGTCTATGTAGACAATGTAGATATTTTTTTAGATTTTTGTTGATTTTTCAAAAACCGCTTGTTCGATTTCGATAAAATTTTCATGGGACCATTTGGGAAGTATATCCTTTCCAACAAAAAAATAATTTTTCAAATCGGTTAGCAAGCGACGGAGTTATGCGCGAACAAACAATAAAAAAAAAAAAAACATACAAACATCCGAATTGAGAACCTCCTCCTTTTTTAAAAGTCGGTTAAAAATCACATGACACCCATAACAGAAAAAAAGTAAATCGTAATAGGGAATTGCCGCGCCGGCTTGGAAGTAAGCATATAATAATGTTTTCTTTTAATTTTTTTTTTTTGCTACGGCTTACCTCTCTCAACATATCACCCTTCGCCACTGCAGCCTAGTTTGAATACTTAAATGACTTTTGATTGATTTTTTTTGTACCTACGTATATGGCTTGTGTTTGCAGAATGTGGTAGAGAAACATTGATGATTTTAAAGATTTCTAATGTGATGAGCTGTGGTGGCCGACTGGTAACGGCCCCGACTTACGAATTGTAGGTCGCGGGTTCAAACCCAGCCAGGCGCATTACTTTGTGTAAATAATTTCATCACCTCTGCTCTCAAAACGGTGAAGGAAAACATCGTGAGGAAACCGGAATGTCCTAGAACCAAAAATTCGAAGACATGTGACATTCACCAACCCGCACTGGGCCCGCGTGGTGGATTATGGCCCATTCCCTCTCCTAGAGAGGAGGTCTGAGTCCCAGCAGTGGGAACATTAAAAAGATGATTATGCGTTTGTGCTTATGCTAATGTTATGAAATTGAATTCTGTGTATGTGTAATTAAATTAGTTACTAACATAGTGTGTAAGATTTTACTAATAAAATATGGATCACTGATATCTGATTAAAATGTTTTTATTTTAAGTTGCTAGATTTATACATATTCTAAACTGTAGAAAGAAAACAAATTTAGGTAACATATATGCAGTTTAAAGTTACGTTTTAAGGCAACTGTCATAAAGTGAATACGGTGAGGGGCCATTATAACTTTTTTAAGCAACGTTTGCATTCGCCTTTCTCTTCATTTTCGACAAATTATGACTGAGATAGTCGCATTTAGAATTACTGAGATAGTAGGCAAATAAGCGGTATTTTCTTGAAATTATTCATTGTTATATAGATAGTTACTAACATCCCTACTAAACACATCAAAAGTATCTAGGGATCAACATATATTTTTGCAATAACTTTCCTCCTGATTGATATTAATTAAAATTTTCTTTAAGGATTCATCAAATAAAGTGTTTTCGTTTGTCACAGTAACGATAAACCAAGTCACCTTTGCATTAATAAAGAAATTTGCCATTTTCCTAATAAAGGGATTTTTGACATTTGAACCACTAACATTAAAGTTCGAAAAAAAGACTGAAATAACAGTTTTCTTTAAAATTTTATTAGGTAACTTAAACAATTAATAATCCGTGTTTCTACCGCGAACACTAACAACACAAGAACATCGGTTTGGCATACTCAAAATGAGTTCATCCAAATCACGCTGTGGAATGGCCGCCCATGTTCGTTGCAACAACAAAAAAAGGTCTTCTTGCGACTGGATACCCTCCATATTCGGCAGAGCTCTTCTCTGTAGCATATCCCATGCATGCTCAATCGGGTTCAAGTCTGGCGACTGAGCAGGCCAGGGCAGGACATTGATGTTAGCTGCGGCGAGAGTCTGTCTTACAACTCTTGCGGTGTGCGGTCGTGCATTATCATGCATTAACTGAAATAAGGGACCGATTTGCACTTGTAGAGGAACGATGACGTCTGATACAATCGTCTCAGCATAAATTTGAGCGTTGAGGTTGCCTCTGATCCAAATCAACTCAGTTCTTCCGCCGATCCAAATACCCGCCCATACTATGATGGTTCCACCACTATAAGGATGGACTTCCTGGCAGGATTTTAATCGCTGTTGGCGTCCAGGGGTTCTCCAGTGTCGTATACGTCTTGTATCCGGTCTCATACCAAAACGAGACTCATCAGAAAAGCACACGAAACGCCATTGTTCTTCTGCCCAATTTCTGTGTTCAAGAGCCCATTGATATCGAATCCTACGATTGTGCATTGCTATAGGTGGTACCCGTAGCGGTCTTCGGGAATGAAGGTTCACTTCATGCAAGCGGTTTCTGACTGTTTGGTCGCTAATTAAGTTCCCTGAAGAGTGATGAAGCCTCACGGCTAACATCATGGCGGTTATTGTTGGAGCTCTTCGAGTTAAGATTTGAATGTATCGGTCTTGTCTCCGTGTGGTGCAGCGATACCGTCCTCCATGGCGCTCAGCCAAGGTAAGCGAAGAGCTCTGCCGAATATGGAGGGTATCCAGTCGCAAGAAGACCTTTTTTTGTTGTTGCAACGAACATGGGCGGCCATTCCACAGCGTGATTTGGATGAACTCATTTTGAGTATGCCAAACCGATGTTCTTGTGTTGTTAGTGTTCGCGGTAGAAACACGGATTATTAATTGTTTAAGTTACCCAATAAAATTTTAAAGAAAACTGTTATTTCAGTCTTTTTTTCGAACTTTAATGTTAGTTGTTCAAATGTCAAAAATCCCTTTATTAGGAAAATGGCAAATTTCTTTATTAATGCAAAGGTGACTTGGTTTATCGTTACTGTGACAAACGAAAACACTTTATTTGATGAATCCTTAAAGAAAATTTTAATTAATATCAATCAGGAGAAAAGTTATTGCAAAAATATATGTTGATCCCTAGATACTTTTGATGTGTTTATATTCTAATAACAAGATACACACAGAGATAATTAGAACCACATAAACAGTACACGCGGCAATACAACTAATTAGCACAATCAAGACACAATTAGTATCAGATATGTAATTTACGACGCCCGGCTGAAGAGAGAGGTTCTAGCAAATTAATAGTTGTATGGTGATCGTTGATAATGTTATTAATTATCAAAGACTAAATGTCTCATGATGTCACCTATCGTTACTAATTAACTAATTTGTTCGAAAGCGTCACCGCGGCCCTGGGACGTAAAGGGCACAAGAAGGATCACGGATGGGTTTTAGTCAGTAAGAGTCTGACACTCCCTTCCGCTCCGCCCAGAGCGGGAGAAGACATTTGATGATTTCCCATCCAGAAAAAAAAAAGACATCAACCTACATGGTTCTCATATGACTTGACCAGTACGGATTGTATGGACTTTAAAAGAGACTTTAACCTCTGAGTTTGTTTCGGTGTTTTTTCTCAGGATAGTCAGCTAGGAAACACCGGTCTCATCTAGTATACTCGTAAAATTACTAAAAAATATTGTACGTGTTAAAGTGTTATGTTTAACTTACTTACAAAATAAATAACATTTATCATGAATGGGACCAACTTCGAAATCGCTAAAAGAAAATCAACTACTTAGTACTATTTTATCGAGTTATGCGCTTAATAACTTTATTTATTTTGTATAGGTCAAGAAGTAGTTACTTCTATCCAGTATCAATATAATGCTAATTTAAAATATTTTGTAATTGTGTAATTCATTAAATATTAAGGTAGTTCGCTATTTTCATATGGAGAATAGCCAACAACAGTAAAAACGTAATGAAGGTAGGTTTTATCAAACTATATTGGTCTCTAAACAAAACAATAATGATCGAAATAATACCAACATAATTATATAAATCGTTTAATCGTTTAATTTAATTTATTTAATAAAATATAAAATTGTAACATGGATTCATCATCATCTGCCTAGCCTTTTTCCCAACTACATTGGGGTCGGCTCCCAGTCAAGCCGGATTCAGCTGAATACCAGTATTTTACGTGAAGCGGCTGCCTACCAGACCTCCACAACCCATTAACTGGGGAACACGGTACTTCTTAAAATTGTAACATGGATTATATAGCTAAAATTACAGATAGTAATAAAGTTTTACTTAACTTAATTTGATTCTCCAACTAAAACGCCAACCACTTGATTCACCACAACACGTTTTCTTGTCGAGGTCCGCACAGCTCAAAAGTCAAAAAGGCACTGCCTCCCTATTTTTTTTTTTTTTTTTGAATGGACTACTCGCAGTTCAGCACATTAAGGCTGGTTACTGCTCAACCGGGCAATCCCGTGGTTGCCTTAGATTCTAAGGCCCCCAGCCGGGGCTTAAAACTACTTAAAAACTAAATGGCCGCTCGCTAAGGGCATCCCCTGTGGGACACGGGCCTCGGCTTAGCGGGGTCATTGAGGGGAAACTGCCTCCCTACCGTACGACTCCTCTTTTATATCTTTGATTTTTGTAAACAAGGTGGGGTGATCTCGTGACGACATGACTCAATACAGATTGTCAATTGAACATCCAAATATAAATATTTTTCTGCAGTATTACAAAATAAATTAAATTTGAAATAATTGTATCCAAATAGGTAATAAATAAATAAATAGGACTTATTTACTATTATTCCTAAATTTCATTATAACAAAACATCATATTTGTATCTAAACGGGTTATAAAGTTCCTGTCAGTACATAATTTAAAAGATTAAATTAGAAATGTAATTTTTCAATTGTATTCTTAACCTTAAATGTACTAAAATAATCACTAACATGGTACTCAATTTTAAAATAATCTATCAATCTCGTGACGACATGACTCAATACAGATTGTCAATTGAACATCCAAATATCAATATTTTTCTGCAGCATTACAAAATAAATTAAATTTGAAATAATTGTGTCCAAATAGGTAATAAATAAATAAATAGGACTTATTTACTATTATCCCTAAATTTCATAATAACAAAACATCATATTTGTATCTAAACGGGTTATAAAGTTCCTGTCAGTACATAATTTAAAAGATTAAATTAGAAATGTAATTTTTCAATTGTATTATTAACCTTAAGTGTACTAAAATAATCACTAACATGGTACTAAATTTTAAAATAATCCATCACGGCCATACTGAACTGTACTTCGTTCTCGAAGTACAAGAATAAAAAGCAACCAGAGGAACATTTATATTGTACTAATAGCCATTGATCTTAGATATGTTAGGGCTCCCACCTGCTGAACATGAGATCCAAACTAACAATAGACCAGTGACCAACCAGCAGTAAATTATCAAAAGCCCCTGACCTAAGATATGTTAGGGCTCCCACCTGTTGTACATGAGATCCAGACTAACAATAGGTCAGTGAACAAACAACAGTAAATTATCAAAAGCCCCTGGTCTTAGACATGTTAGGGCCCCCACCTGCTGTACATGAGATCCAAACTAACACCAGACCAGTGACCGACCAGCAGCAAAATTCATTTCACAGAAAAGTGATCTCAAATAGTCGTAACTAACGACTAGCTGGTTCAAATAAATAAAAGAAGCAACAAACATGTGTGTATGTCCGCAACGACATCTGCTGCCAGCGTCTCCGTCACCTTGAAGACCCCAGTTTTTCAACCTTATGGTTGCTGGTGGACACCGGTGTGGACAAAATTGTCTACACCTGTGTCTACCGATCGCACAGCGGCGACCAGGAGACAACTCAACTCTTTGGCCACCTCAGTGAGGCCGCCGATGAGGCTCTGCATCAGCACCCGGATGCGCAGTTTGTCGCTCTGGGGGACTTTAACGCCTGCCACCAAGACTGGCTTTTCCCATACCAGAGGACCGACCACGCTGGGAGAGAAGTGCGAAACTTTGCAGTATCTATGGGCCTCTCCCAGCTGGTAAAGCAAGCGACTAGGGTGCCTGATGTTGTTAGTCATACTGCCAATTGTCTGGACCTACTGCTGACAACTGATCCGGACAGATGTATCGTAACAGTTTCTTCACCACTTGGAACTTCAGATCACTGTCTGGTGAAATCTGTATCGTCCTTCTCCCCACCTGACCGCGACTCTCGTGGCGAACGGCGAATGTGGCGTTACAAGTCAGCAGATTGGGATGAGATGCGGCACTTCTTTGCGTCTTATCCTTGGCAGCAGATCTGCTTCTCTTCCGAAAATCCGACGAGCTGCGCGGATGCTGTAACCGATGTGATACGTCAAGCTATGGAATATTTCATCCCTTATAGCGATGTACCCATCGGTGGCTCAGCTCACCCATGGTTCAACGCCGATTGCGTTCAGGCTGAAGAGCACAAGCATTCGGCGTTTCTCGCCTGGGTTGATGCTCGTGATCGCAAAGCTCCGGATCTGATCTCAAAGAAGAGAGCCTTTAACCGTGCTGCCAAGTCCTACAAAAAGGCACTAAAGAAGGCTCGCTTCGACCATATAAACCATATTGGCACAAAGCTCTCTGCACAACCTTCAGGTAGCAGAGCCTTTTGGTCCCTTGCCAAGTCGGTCGAAGCGAACTTCTGTCGGCCCTCATTGCCTCCGCTGGTAAAGCCTGATGGAACACTGGCTCATACGGCGAGAGAGAAAGCAAGCCATTTTGCGTCTCTTTTCGCCCATAATTCTCGTCTGGATACTAGCGGTGCTACTCCACCGACTCTGCCTCATTGTGACACCTCTATGACCGAGGTTCGCATAAGGAACAGAGAAGTTCTGAGAGCGCTGTGTCGCCTAGACGTGAATAAGGCTAGTGGACCGGATGGCATACCAGCGATTGTTCTCAAGGAATGTGCGCCCGAACTGTCTCCTGTGTTGACACGCTTGTATCGCCTCTCGTTCAGGACTGGTATAGTGCCCAAGTCCTGGAAGCTTGCCAACGTGCAACCCGTGCCCAAAAAGGGCAGTCGTGCCGATCCTGCCAACTATCGGCCGATTTCGGTAACCTCCATACTCTGCAAGATTATGGAGCGTGTATTGAATTCGCGCCTCATGGCATATCTAGAAGGTCACGATCTCCTCAGTGACCGACAGTATGGATTTCGCCGTAATCGGTCAACTGGGGACCTACTAGTTTATGCCACCCACTTGTGGGGCGAGGCCCTCGAGAGGAACGGGGAAGCGATGGCCGTTTCCTTAGACGTCTCGAAGGCCTTCGACAGGGTATGGCACGCTAGCCTTTTGAGCAAGCTTCCAGCGTACGGCATTTCTCCTGGTCTGATTAACTGGATAGGAGACTTCCTGAGTGAACGGTCTCTCCGAGTTGTTGTCGACGGCTGCTCATCAGAGCCCATGACGACTAATGCCGGAGTTCCTCAGGGGTCTGTTCTCTCTGCAACTCTCTTCCTACTGCATATCAATGATCTGCTGGTGCCCGGTATCTATGGGTATGCAGATGATAGCACAGTTGTAGAGAGATACCTGCCTAGTGCTCGGGCTAGTAAGGAGCTAATCCAGTCCGAACGAGAGTCTATGGTGGAGCGTACGAATGTCTCACTTCAGGCAGTCTCCAAGTGGGGTGAAGCCAATCTGGTGGGATTCAACGCCGCCAAAACACAAGCGTGTCTGTTCACCGCCAAAAAGAGCCCGTTCACCTTGGCTCCTACTTTTCAGAATGTATCCCTGGAGTGCACCGACCGCCTTCAGCTTTTGGGAGTAGAAATCTCTTCAGACCTAAACTTTGGGCGGTTCATTGAGTCCAAAGCCAAGGTGGCTGCTAGGAAACTCGGCGTTCTCGCAAAGGTCCGCCGGTACTTCACATCAGAACAGCTTTTGATGCTATATAAGGCACAGGTTCGTTCGTGTGTGGAGTACTGCAGCCATATATGGGCTGGTGCTGCGAAATGCCACCTAGCGGCTTTGGACTCGGTGGAAAGGCGAGCGAAGAGGCTAATTGGTGATCCAGATTTGGTTAAATCCAATCTTCAAAGCCTTGAGCACAGGCGTAAAGTAGCCAGCCTTTCGGTGTTTTACAGGTTGCATTTTGGAGAGTGTGCGCAGGAACTGCATAACTTGATCCCGCCATCCCTTTTTTACCATCGGACGACCCGACGTACGGCGAGTATCCATCCATACGTTGTTGAAACTTCTACGGTCCGGACTAAGCGTTTTGCCTCGTCGTTTATACCGCGAACATCGAAGGATTGGAACAATTTGCCTGCGGCGGTCTTCCCGTCCGATTATAATCTGAATGTCTTCAAGGCAAGAGTGAATAGGCTCATAAACTAGTGCGCCTTACCATCAGAGATTGCATCGCTGCTTACCATCAGGTGGGATCGCAGTCAAGCACTAGTTTATAACAAGTTAAAAAAAAAAAAAAAAAACATTTCAATCAAAAACTTATATTTCATGCTTAATACCTTTGTATTTACCAATCATCTATTTTAACAAATAATGTTTAAAGGCGTTAATAAAAATATGTTTAGACGAACAATTATAAACTGATACATTGTTTGATTTGAACTTTTCGTATAAGTAGTAAAAATAATCAAAACCAATTAAAATAATGCAATTATGAATAACTTAAATATAAGTACCTTATCTATTACAAAAAGAAAATATCAGTGTGTACAGTAATAATAACTAAGGACTAACTAATAAGTATAATCTAAATAATCTATCACGGTCCACCACTGACAAATGGATACATATTTTGTTTATTAGGATTCTTCAAAAGAAGCATTTTGCTCTATCCATTCGCCAGGCCAAACCCGTATTTTTTCCTTAGCGACAGTTATATTTCTTAGATTACCGTGACCTCTTAAAGAGTATCTATCATTTGGTAGTATTTCAATTATTGTGTAGGGGCCTTTGAATTTTGGACTTAACTTATCATGGCGTCTATGTTCTTGACTAATGTAAACCATGTCTCCAAGATTATAAGTTTTGTTAGTTCGCCTGGTAGTATCAAAACGTTCTTTAAATTTATTTGCAACAGCCGTGAGACGTTGTTGAGCTAATTCGCGATCGGTTTGCATATTAATAATTGGTTGTGTTGATAAATCTACGACATCAGACAGTTGAGCTTGTACAGAGGGGAGATTCCCTTCTCTGCCTATTAATAATCTAATTGGAGAAAACCCAGTGCTTTTTTGAAAAGTTGTGTTAAGGGACTGTTGTACCTTCCAAAGTACGTTTGGCCATTCTGGCAAATCACTAACGGTTGTAGACAACATGTTTGTTACCGTGGCTACGTATCTCTCTACTTGTCCATTACTACGTGGAGTACCGGTGGCTATCATATGGTGCTCGATTTGCATATCTTGAAACAATGACTGTACTTGATTGGAGGTAAAGTTTGTGCCTCTATCTGTAATTACAAGACTTGGGGTACCAAAAAGCATGAGGTTTTCTCTTAGAACAAAGACCAATTCCTGACCATTTAAACTCTTAAGTGCTCTGAGAATACAAAATTTTGTAAAACCGTCTATTATTAATAAAATATATTTAAACCCTTCAGTTGACTGTCTAAAAGGTCCGGTACAATCAAGATGCAATGTGTGGAAAGGAATTGATGTTTGGATCGGATGTAACAGGCCTTGTTTTGGTCCAGAGTGACTTTTTCGTGACGTACATATCAAACAATGTGTAATGTATTTCTTTGTGAATGCTGCCATACTAGGGAACCAAAAATTCTCTTTTATCTTATGAAGAGTTTTTTCATATCCCACATGACAGTTATCATCATGATAAAGACGCAATAAACTCAGTCTGTAACCTCTAGGGACATATAATTTTGGCGTAGAATCAGGACGAATTTTATAATGCAACAAATTGTTGATAATCATGTATTGATTGGAATCCACTTCACCAATTTGTACCTTATGTATTAGATTTTGAGTTTCGTTATCGTTTCGTTGTGCAACCTCTAACCAGGATGGTGGATTATTTTCATCGTTAATAATGTTAACTACTAAAGGAGCAATTGTCATTATTCTGTTTGGGTTGCGACTTAGGTAATCCACATGGCCCACAAACTAACCTTTTTTATAAACTATTTCAAATTGAAAATCCTGCATGAAAGTCCACCATCTAGCTACACGAGGTGACAAATCCCTCTTATTCATAGTCGGCTTAATGGCATTGCAATCGGTTACGATGGTAAATTGGATACCTAATAAATACACTCTAAAATGGTGAAGAGCGTTATAAATCGCCAAAGTTTCTAGATCATAGGAACAGTATCTTGATTCAGTAGGGGAGGTGCGTTTGCTAAAATATGCTACAACCTTACTTTGACCGTCCACTTTTTGCATCAAGATGGCACCATATCCTAATGAACTCGCATCAGTGTGCAATTCAGTTACTAAATCTGGGTCGAATATAGTTAGCAAGGGTTTAGATATTAAATGCTTAATTACGTAATCCCTAGCCTCATCCTGTTCTTGCCCCCACTCCCATTTTTGATTATTCTTAGTTAGTTTCGTTATGGCAGAGGTACGTGAAGCGAACTCTGGGATAAACCTCCTAAAGTAGCTTGCCAGACCCATGAATTGACGAACCTCTCTTACGGTAGTAGGAATGGGCGAGTTGGTGAGGGCCGACACCTTATTGTTGCTAGGCCGAACTCCTTCTTCCGATATTTGTCTACCCAAATACTCAATTTCCTTAACGAAAAATTTACATTTTTTTAAATTTATTGTGAATCCCGCAGAACTAAGGGCCTGGAGAGTTTGTTCTAAATATTGTAACCCTACCTCTTCAGTTTTGAATGGAATCAATAAATCGTCAATATAGACTAAGAGAAATTTTAAATGCTGAACAGCTTTAGTTATGGCTTTTTGGAAGACTGATGGTCCATTACAAATTCCGAATGGCATTTTCAGAAATTCATAATGGCCATCCGGTGTTATAAAAGCGGTATATTTAATCGATTCTTGAGCTACTGGTATTTGATGAAATCCATTTTTCATATCAATAGATATGTAATATTTCGCGTTTCCTAATTTATCTATCTGGTCCTCGATGAGAGGGAGAGGGTACCTTTCTTTTTCTATAATTTTGTTCAATGCTCTAAAGTCTACGCACATTCTATCACTTCCATCTTTCTTTTTAACAAGTAACATGGGACTAGCATAAGGTGAATCACTTTCCCTAATAATATTTTTCTTTAATAAATCATCAATCATTTCCTTTACCTTCTCTCTCTCTACGGGAGCCAACCTATATGGTCGATAATATATCAATTCATCTTTCTTTAAACGTAAATGCATTTCACCAGTCTTCACTGTGCCAATATGGTTTTGTAATGGCAATACTGATGGGAATTTTTCAAACATGTTTCTTATTTTAATTTGTAAATTGGGATCTAAATTACTAATTGATTCATTCAACTGAGCCATTTCACTATCAAGACCGTTTGAAACATAATTAATGACACAAATAGATTCAGGTAAGCAGGTTCTGGTCAGTCGACAACCAGAAGAGTCTAGAATAACAGCAATATCCGGATATTGGATAGCATTTCTACCAATTAAGCAATCGTAATAAAAGTCTCCATCTCTTGCTACATGAAATTCAATTTCGAGACAGATATCGTCAAATTTTACAGGAGCTGTTACCTGAGCGGATATATGTAATTTACCATTACCTATACCTTCCAGCACAGATGAATATGGTACAAAGTTACAATCTAATTGTCTAGCAATAGAATCTTTTATAACACTACAGCTTGCTCCGGTATCTATAAGTGCCTTAATCGTCTTGCCCTTAATATTGACCTCTGTTAATTTTAGATTTACTTTTTCAAGACAGTTAATATTATTATCTTTAGTAGTAGGTTTACTGTCAGCCCGTTTTTTAAAGAAGCAAACCGACTCAAGATGGCCAATTTTTTTACAGTAAGAACACTGAATTGGATTTGTAGAGGTTCCAGAGCCATCAGTTGTAATATCAGTTTTGGAATTAGAACGGGCTTCTTGATTCTTTAATTTATAACAATTAGTTTTAACGTGACCTAACTGTTTACAATAGTGACAACGTTTTTCCAGAGGGTCATTGGATCTGAAACGTTTGCTAGGCAATTCATTGTCACGTTTCTCAGTGGATTTACTGTCAGTGTCTAATGGACGCTTTCTAGAAATTTTGACGTACGTTGTAAAGAGAGAGATCAGTTCAGCAGTAGTTTTAACACAACTGTTGTACGATGCCATTTTAACATTAGTGTCGTGGATACCCCCACAAACAAGCTCTACCAATTGTTGTTCCGTGAAAGAAACCTTACTATTTTTAAGCAACCTCAGCTTCTCTCTGGCGTATTCACAATATGAATTAGATGATTCCGAAGTAAGCAGTAAGGCCTTGGTAAGTTTTTCAGTTAAGTTTCGTTTTTCTGGATACAAGTCTTTAACGGTAGTTTTAAAATTTTCCCACGATCTTCCTTCCTCGGGGTCCCAAGTCTCGTACCATAATAAAGCAGAGCCCTTTAAGGCCTTACCTGCTTTCGCCACTGTAGTAATGCTGCTCCATTCTAGGTCTTCTGCGATTGAATCGACAATAGTACACCAGTTCTCCGCACCGTTATCGTTCTTTGCAGGATCGAATGGTGGCAGCACGACATCTTCCCCTCGTTGTTTCACTGTTACTGCATCTCGTATGGCTTTCAGAAGGCCCTCCACGGTTGCTGGATCCATCGTAAGCCACGCTCACACTAAAATAGAAAGTAAAAAAAAAAAAATTAATTTATAATGTGGTATGTCACGTGGTATCCCACTTCTGATAATAACTTTATTTATTTTGTATAGGTCAAGAAGTAGTTACTTCTATCCAGTATCAATATAATGCTAATTTAAAATATTTTGTAATTGTGTAATTCATTAAATATTAAGGTAGTTCGCTATTTTCATATGGAGAATAGCCAACAACAGTAAAAACGTAATGAAGGTAGGTTTTATCAAACTATATTGGTCTCTAAACAAAACAATAATGATCGAAATAATACCAACATAATTATATAAATCGTTTAATCGTTTAATTTAATTTATTTAATAAAATATAAAATTGTAACATGGATTATATAGCTAAAATTACAGATAGTAATAAAGTTTTACTTAACTTAATTTGATTCTCCAACTAAAACGCCAACCACTTGATTCACCACAACACGTTTTCTTGTCGAGGTCCGCACAGCTCAAAAGTCAAAAAGGCACTGCCTCCCTATATTTTTTTTTTTTTTTAATGGACTACTCGCAGTTCAGCACATTAAGGCTGGTTACTGCTCAACCGGGCAATCCCGTGGTTGCCTTAGATTCTAAGGCCCCCAGCCGGGGCTTAAAACTACTTAAAAACTAAATGGCCGCTCGCTAAGGGCATCCCCTGTGGGACACGGGCCTCGGCTTAGCGGGGTCATTGAGGGGAAACTGCCTCCCTACCGTAAGACTCCTCTTTTATATCTTTGATTTTTGTAAACAAGGTGGGGTGATCTCGTGACGACATGACTCAATACAGATTGTCAATTGAACATCCAAATATAAATATTTTTCTGCAGTATTACAAAATAAATTAAATTTGAAATAATTGTATCCAAATAGGTAATTGTAATGTACACTAGGATCCAGAGGTTGAAATTAGGAAAGAGTAACACTAAATTACACTGATATCGGCTCGTAGTAAGCGTGCACGTCTTCTCTCTCCGGCGGTCGGTTGACAACTGTCTAGTCTGTGGTAGGCTATGCCCCCACCCGACCCCGTGTCACCGCGCGTACGTTACTCGAGACGACAGACCCGCTGTCTATATGCTACATCCCTCCCTTGTTATTGTTTTATTTGTTTTATATATCTACACTAATATTATAAAGCTGAAGAGTCTGTTTGTTTGTCTGTCTGAACGCGCCAATCCCAGGAACCACTGGTCCGAATTGAAAAATTCCTTTTGGGTTGAATAGACCATTTATCGAGGAAGGCCCCAGGCTATATAAAGAATGTTTTATAATCGGGAACTCCACGGGGACGAAGTCGCGGGCAGCAGCTAGTCAAGAATATAATAGAACACTCTTTATCAAATAGATAAGTACACCATATTCTCATTTTTTTTTTTTTTAACTTATAGTAGTATCTCTTCCTAATCCAACATAAGCATTGCATCATTTACTGGGAAAAACGCTGAAAAACGGTAGGTACCTACCCGATTTAATTATTCAAAGCCCCATTGAAATCATGTACTTACTTATTATCAAATGTGAGAATACCAATTCGCTTAAGTGTATAATATAATGAGTCTGTCAATAATAAAATATTTTAAAGCACCCCTAAAGACTTTGCCAGAATTCTAGATTTTGCATCTATATAATTGTCAGGGGGAATTTTAAAGAGCCTTTCTTTGTGAACTTCGTCGAAAATAATTGGACTAGAACCTCCGTGAAGGTCAACGTCAACCATAAATTAGTGGTATCCGTTGACGTAGATAGGTATCATTCGATCTTTACAGGTTTTATGTCGGCTTCAAGTAGATAACCTAGTACCTACACGAAACAATGAAGTTATCATTGGTATTAACTTGAGAAAAACCTATCTTCTTCGATCCATTGGTTGACTTCCAGCGTAAGCAGCCTTCTATTCGTACTGGTACAGTCTGTCACAAATATTTTTACAAGTTAGAATTGTTTTACGTAAGTGCCTTCTCTTATGATAAATACCTATTATGACTCAACATTCCGTGAATCATGCTATTTATAAGATTACATTTTCCGCGGTTTCGGCCTCTTATGAATTGAAAATCATCGTCCAAACAGCTCTAATGTTCCGACGTTGTAAAAATATAGTGACTTCTACATTTATGATATGTGTGAGTAGGAGTAGGATTAGACGAAAGTTGTATTTAATAAGAGTCTCAGAGCTAGGTATAATTACAGCTTATCTTGGTGCCCGTAAAAGTTCACAAACATTTGAATTAACAAAAGGGTAGTAGGTTGATATTGTTCTGATGTTAAATTACCTAAATAAATGAATCAGTACCTATAGCATTAAAACAGAATACTTGGTTTGACTTTAAAATAACTTTATCGATTTTAAATACGTTTTTTTTTCTTTGCATTGGATTTCAATAAGTGACACTGTAACTTATATTCCAAAAAACGCGGTAGATATTACATCTTCATATTAGTTTGCACGAGGCTATCACATGTCAAAGTACCTCACAAAGATCGACAAAATGAGCTTTTTAAATTATAATTAAAAATTAATTTATGTTCAATTATTACTAGCTGAACATAAATTGACATCGTCTATCGAGTATCCATATTTGACATTCTTACTTACGGTCATTGCCTACCGTTGGCATCATGGACTCGTGGTACTCGAAATGTAACAATACCTACTTGTATGTGTACCTACCGAAAAAGTAGGTACCTACTTGCGCAGTGATTTTTTGTAACTATGGTTTACTAGCACATCGCGCGCGACTTCATTCGCTTTCTGAAACTAAAATATAGCTTAAATATTCAGTGATTTTTTATTAGACAAAGAATTTATTTCTAGAGCCCATTCTTTACTAACACAATAATAAATAGAAAATAGTCGCTAACTTGAGAAGTTCTTATCTGTGATGAAATTATATGTAGATATAACAACCTAGGAGACATGCCCCGCTGCCGAAAACGCATCGGAAACCTGTTTCCCCTGTTTTTCCTTACTACACATGCACTGCAGCAGAAGCAACAGACACGCACTCGCGCACACATCCGCATTTCCCAAACTGAAGCGCACCGCACAACCAATCATAAACTCATCCCACCCAGCACATCGTGCACTTACCATACTCCGTAAAACTCACTCACCCAACAACAACGGTCGGTATCGCTGTGCTATGCAAAAGCAATTTATACTACATATAGGACGCTGGTGATTGACTAAATCGATTCTTGCAGTTTTACAAGTAAGTTTATCTGCACAAGTACATCACCCACCCGCCGCGAGAAGCAGCGGCCGTACACGCGATATACCTATACAGTATCGTTCTGTGATTCTTTTTCATTGCTCATCCAGTCAATCAGCGACAAACTTAGGAAGCGGTTAAGGAGCAATGTATCCACTGCAAAAATGCTACTGTCGCTGGCACATTTGAAAACAAAGCAACGTAGTAGAGTAGTAGAAGCAACAAACATTTTACGACTTATCGCTTAATTATGATTTCAAAGACAAATATAGTAAAATACCACTCCGATATGGTAAGTGGTTCCATAACCAACAAAGCCTGGTTCAAGCTTCGATTCTACAAGAAACTACTAAACAACAATTCCTATAATATCCTATCACGCTCACGGCCGAAAGTGCACCAGCTCGCGAAATCGACCATGTCGCGCGGGCACCGCCACGCCCCCCGCCACCTCTTCTGTATTACCTATTTATATATATGGATGGTATTCAGAAATTTTGCTGACCTAGCATTACTCTTTTAAGTAAACTCATTTACTTGCTAGTAGAATGTTTTTTGCAAGTGAATTTGAATTAACCATCAAAGTTGCATAATGCAATAAGCGTTCTTTAAATTTAGTTTTCGCTTTTAGTTTGTAATTTCTTTATGGTTTGTACAGACGAAGTTCTGAAGTCATTGGGCTCGTGCTTAGCTTACCTATATGATTACACTAAATCCGACACCAGTCCCATCAACCATCAACCAGCCACCGGCCCCGCGGAAGTCAGGCAGGCAGCCACTCCCCGCAAAATACTGATCGTCGGTCTAGTAGACGACCCCAACATAGCCGGGAAAAGGCAAGGCTGATGATGATGAACTGATTTTACTGAAAGTTTCACTAACCCAGCTCACTCATTTTCAAGAGTAAACGCTCTTACGCAGTCAAAGTAATATTTTGATTCGCTTCCCCAAAATACTTTTCACACTCTGCGGTAAGTGGAAAATACGTTATGGTTTCCTTTCCTTATTTACGATGTCAATTTTGTGAGTAATATTATTTATTTATGATAAGATTATAAGTTGCTAGCGGCCCGTCTCGGCTCCACACGGATGGACATAAATGTGTCCTAATTTAGTCTACATTACTACAGTGTTGTCTTTATACCCACAGGCTGACCGATGAAGAACGCCCTGCCGCAGCAAGCCCGCCCACGTATTGTCCACTATTGTACACCAAAGTTAAACACACAATAAAATGGGTAATTTACCCAGGGACAATGCAGCATTGTAATGCCGAATGATTCCCTGAAATCGAACCATCCTTGAGCCAAGGTCGGAGTCAGTTAAGAAATATTTCAAATTATTCATCCTGTTCCTGTTTTTAGGAGCATAATTTAATTCCATGTAGGTAGGTATATTCGCAATTTAATGCAATACCAGTTAACCTCCGCAATTTAATGCTATACCGTTAAAACTCCGCAATTAAATACTATACCGTTAAATCTCCGCAATTTAATACTTTACCGGCAAATCTACGCAATTTAATGCTTTACCGATAAATCTCCGCAATTTATTGCTTTTCCGGTAAATCTCCGCAATTTAATGCTTTACCGGCCAATCTCCGCAATTTAATGCTTTATCGAGCTTTCTCCGCAATTTAATGCTTTTCCGGTAAATCTCCGCAATTTGATGCTTTACCGGCAAATCTCCGCAATTTAATGCTTTATCGAGATTTCACACAGTCGCAATTTAATGCCCATAGCTGAAACTGCTCTCCACACGATACTTACGGTTATACTCGACGAACGTTTAATAAGTAGGTAGATGTGATTAAAATATGTATATATGACGGCGCATTACTAGCGCCATTGTTGGCGATACGTCGAAACTAGATTTGACGCCTGTCCGTCTAGCGGAGCGTCGAGTCGATGGTTTGCGCCGCCATGTTGAGATGTCAGTTCATGAGGTTGCTAGGCAACGTCAACAGCGAGCGCGCCAATCAACTTTTCAAACTTTATTACCCTACGGACCTAGGTACTTAGGTGCAATCACACTAGAAAACCTTGGATAGTTAGTGTTCTAAACAGTCGAAAAATGAAATAAAACAATCATTACACATAATTACCGTTGCGACACATACATAATAAAACTTAATTACGTCTTTGAAAGAGCTTTATATGCTTTAATTCTAAATTACAATTCTACCATAGTTTATTTCATTATGAATCTATTCCAAAGCAGTTTTAACGCGACCACATTATTTCTGGAAATGAAAGTTAAACTATTCGTTTTAGTTTGGGTTTTATAATGTAAAACATTCCGGCCGAGCCCGCCGTACGTTTTGTTAGAAATTATTGCACTGGGACACTTGGATTTACGTATGCGGTAAGCTCTCAGAATGGGTTTTATCTTGCTAATTGCACAAATGAGTTATAGTCTAAAATAAACGGGAACGTATTTTTTTTTAATTAGTTGCGCAGTTAACTTACGCATTAGGTCGCTTATGATATTAAAATATTTCTCCTTTAGCTACGTGACGCTGACGTCCGTGTTCCGCCTGACGTAGGTGTGTTACTCTCCTGATGTACCCCCATAGAAATCTAGATATTTAAATGTAAACAAAGATTACCTACGAAACTCATGGCCAAGTGGGTAATTAGTTACTTTACCTTTCCTTCAATTTTTTTCAGTTATATACAGTCCACATTACTTAGTAACAATGATAGTAGCAGTAAATAGGTACGTACATTATTTATAGGTTTGGAACTAATTAATACCGTGGACCAATTCATTACCTTTAGAATACTTAGTTGTTATTACGTACGGTACGTACCTGAATTGATTAACGAAACCCGAGAGGATCCGTGATTCATTTTACCTATTAAAAACATCTTATACAGCTAAATAGTTCACTAACACCGAAGCCAGAACTCAAGAAGGTAGGCAACTTGTACACATCTCGCCCACCACGGGTATACCCGATTGAAACAACATTTGTGAAGAAAACCCAGCGGGAAGTCACCCACATAATATCACTTTGTGCTGACACGCTGTGGTATTTATTTATTTTTCCTTAAATATCGGAGCTTATCTGAGATAGGGACCTTTTTGGCCTCGCACAGCCCAAAATTAATAAGTATTTTTTTTTTATTTGCGAGTCCCAAACAAACATCTTTCTTTCTTTGATTAAAGCTTGGTGGTTTGTCATGCATGAATTTACAGCCAGTGTCTCATGGTCCGTAAGTTTTATTTATTTAATGATTGTAGTCGGATAGTATAAATATTTTGTCCACGTGCATTTCCTCTCTTTTCTTTGTTATTAAATGTGCAAATGTTAAGTACTCACAGTTTACCTCGTCGCCACATGTAATGTACACTAGGATCCAGAGGTTGAAATTAGGAAAGAGTAACACTAAATTACACTGATATCGGCTCGTAGTAAGCGTGCACGTCTTCTCTCTCCGGCGGTCGGTTGACAACTGTCTAGTCTGTGGTAGGCTATGCCCCCACCCGACCCCGTGTCACCGCGCGTACGTTACTCGAGACGACAGACCCGCTGTCTATATGCTACAGTAATAAATAAATAAATAGGACTTATTTACTATTATTCCTAAATTTCATTATAACAAAACATCATATTTGTATCTAAACGGGTTATAAAGTTCCTGTCAGTACATAATTTAAAAGATTAAATTAGAAATGTAATTTTTCAATTGTATTCTTAACCTTAAATGTACTAAAATAATCACTAACATGGTACTAAATTTTAAAATAATCTATCAATCTCGTGACGACATGACTCAATACAGATTGTCAATTGAACATCCAAATATCAATATTTTTCTGCAGTATTACAAAATAAATTAAATTTGAAATAATTGTGTCCAAATAGGTAATAAATAAATAAATAGGACTTATTTACTATTATCCCTAAATTTCATAATAACAAAACATCATATTTGTATCTAAACGGGTTATAAAGTTCCTGTCAGTACATAATTTAAAAGATTAAATTAGAAATGTAATTTTTCAATTGTATTATTAACCTTAAGTGTACTAAAATAATCACTAACATGGTACTAAATTTTAAAATAATCCATCACGCTCATAAATGTATGAAGCAATCGGTATTTTCACGATTTCGAGGTCGCAAAGTAAAAGTTGTTCATGATTAGTAGCCGATTGTAATTTATGACGCGCAGCTGAAGAGCAGCTGGTCCTAGCAATATGCATACTAGCTGAGCCCGCGACTTCGTTCGCGTGGATGTCGAAAAATAATGTGTCACATAGATTTAAGATGTACGATATGTAGCAGTTAATACCCATTATCTGACCTCACTTACAATTAAGAAAAAGCTGAACAAACTCTTCAGCTTTATAATATTAGTAAGTATACATAATTTCTGCGGTACAAATTCGAATTAAGAATCTGCTTATTAGTATTTATAAACCAATCATATGGTTGGATTTTTATCATTAATTAATAAAAGTCTGGCTAAGATAAGGCAGCTATCATTTAAAATTAGAATCTTTTAAATCAGGAATTTGAGAATCCTTAATAAGTTTGAAAATAAAGATTTATAAATAATATGTTTAGCAGAAGTTAGAAAGTAAAAAATAAAACAAAAGATTTTCTTAATATAACGACTACTTTGACTAAATAAAAAAAAAAAAAAAAAAAAAAAAAAAAAAAAAAAAATACAACCGACTTCCACAAAAAATCAAAAAAGTACAAAATAACTTTAATTCGGAACTCGGTGTTTGTTGTTCCTTTTTCGTTTTTTGAACACCGACTTCCGAATTAAAGTTATTTTGTACTTTTTTGATTTTTTGTGGAAGTCGGTTGTATTTTTTTTAAAAAGTTTTTTTATTTTTCACTTTTTAGTGGTACCTACAGCCCCTCCCCTCCCCCACCTAAACGAACCAATTACATTGGTGTAAAAAAATGCACTGCTCCAATGCAGAGTAAACTAAAAGGTCGTCAATGTAGGCAATGTAGATATTTTTTTTAAATTTTTGTTGATTTTTCAAAAACCGCTTGTTCGATTTCGATAAAATTTTCATGGGACCATTTGGGAAGTATACCCTTTCCAACAAAAAAAGATTTTTATAAATCGGTTGGCAAGCGACGGAGTTATGCGTGAACAAACATAAAAAGAAAAAATACAAACATCCGAATTGAGAACCTCCTCCTTTTTTAGAAGTCGGTTAAAAATAGTACAACACAAAGTTCTTTAAAATTGAATCAACTACATCCAGTTGAATAAATTACGGGCAGATTCAATATTCACTGTGAAAATAGATTTTCTTTTCAGTCCATAAACGATCAGTCGGAGATTGATTGAGATATATTTATATAGCTCTGTAAATTGGTACTAGACAGTAATGAATACTATACTGATCTAATATTATAAATTCAAAAGTGAGTTTGTTTGTTTGTTTTTGTTAACTATTAGGGATCATGGTTATCTGACATAGTCCTCACACATAGAAGCGTCAAGGATAATGTAACCAAGGTTTTTGTACTATAGGACATGATTTAAAAGAGAGTGTCCGTGGAGTTTCTTGTACGTTCTTCTCCATAGAGATCTACACTTTCGAACGTGCAAATAGCTTCATGTTTTTGACTAACCGACGTTGACAATTCAAAAGTGCCTGTAAATGGTTTATTTGAAACTAGTGACCCGCCCCGGCTTTGCTCCGGTGCAATGCTGATACTAAATCTATTCTGTATTATACAGATAAACCTTCCTCTTGGATCAATCAATTTATCTATTAAAAAAACTGCATCAGAATCCTTTGCTTAGTTTTAAAGATCTGAGCATACATAGAGACAGACAGGCAGCGGAAAGCGACTTTGTTTTCTATATCTATACTAATAGGAGAGATTTGTATTTTTGTATGTAATGAATAAAACTACTGAACCGATTTCAAAAATTCTTTCACCATTAGAAAGCTACATTCACTATTATTCCCATGGGAACGAGAACTACGCGTGTGAAACCGCGGGGCGCTGCTATGTAGTGATAAATGCTTTGAATCTTGAATTAAATTAAATTTGTTTGTTACACTTTCACATTTAACCTGCTGAACCGAATGTGATGATTTTTGGTAAAGTGTAGGTAGGTAAGTGGAACTCTGAGGGTCTTAGCAAATGAAATTCTGTCAGTGGTGGCGTGGCAAGCGATTGGCAAAACATAATAAATGAAAAACGTGTAAAAAATGACACGTGATCAATCCCCTGTATGACATTTCAGTGGTACTTTATCGAGAGCCTCTGGTGACTGTTACAAGCATTTTTTTTTTTTGCGAAAGTCTAAGTTTAAGGTGAGTTAGTCTGTTGCAAAATTTCTTCGAAAGAGTCACCGCGGCCCTGGAACTTAAAGGGCACTAGAAGGATCACGGGTGGGTTTTAGTCAGTTAGAGTCTGACACTCCCTTCCGCTCCGCCCAGAGCGGGAGAAGTCATTTGATGATTTCCCATACCGAAAAAAAAGGTAAGTCCGTGTTTACGTTAATGTGAGCGAAACCGCGAGCGAAGCTAGTTGTTTGTACAGGTGGAATGCTATAGAACATTGTTATTAATCAGAACCTATCCAATTAGTCTGCAGCGCAAACACGAATAAATTATCATTGTAGGAATTGTATTAGGTAAATTAGGTAGGTACCTACATTGATTTAACACAATATCTAACTACAAGCACTGTCTAGGTACTAGAGATGTTCTTCTTTTCTATCAACACTCTGTTACAAGTTTTTTTTTTTCAATTAGAGATTTCTGTTTCATAGTAAAGAATAATAAATTTCAGAAAAGTAACGGATTGTAGTATTGCTATTTTAAAGTTTTTCTTGCGAACACTTCTTAACTTTCGTGGTATGAAAATATAAATACGCTTCGATAACATTTTTTTTTAAATTTATTACATATAAATTGCGTATTAATATGATATCTTGAGTTATTTATTACTTTCCTAAACTAGAAGAAACTTAATGGTCTTAAAACCGGTGTCTGGAAGAGAAATTATCGTAAAATAAAGTTGAACGCGCCTTAATACTGAAATTGTTCGTATGAATTTACAACAGCCTAAATTTGTCTCCAGAAGCCGGGAGTCTATACGATACTATTAATCGATCTGCCTAGCGTTTTCCCAACCATACGTACCATTATTTTGCATGGAGCAACATCCTATCTGTCCACCACACCCCAGTAACTGGGTAACACGAAACGCCTTGGCAAGAATTCTGACAGATTTCTTTACTTCTGACTACCGTATCGACCGTTACAGATCTAAAAATGATAGCTGGGACCAACAGCTTTCCTTGCTTTAATAGTCACGGAGGAAATTCGTGTTAAGATAGTCACCCATCCACCCATCCCAGCGTTGCTTACTATTAAGCCACAAGCTCCTCCCATCAGATCTATCCATTACTTCTAAACTTCAATAAATTGAATATTCCACACACTCGTACAAAACTAACAAGAAAAAAAAATAAAAACCTACGCATTTACTGAATGTTCTCGTAACTCAAATATATTGAAGCTAAACTTATATCTAAAAGAATACCATTAAAACAGCGCCGAATTATCAGCGACTGAAGACGGTTATAAATCTGAAACTGAGCTGAGATAGGATGAAGAATGGCTTGTGATTTACTGGCCAGCCACCCTAGCCCCTCCTAGCCCCTTTAGCCCCCTTCTAGCCCCCCAGGAGTGGTAGGTGCAGACGCCTAGCCCCCGGTCATCGCCCCAATGCAAGCTAGGCCAGTCAGGGAATCTAGACCGTGGGGTCACCTTACTAATACCTACGGGTAAATAACTCTTTCAACTTTTTCAAAGTGACTATTAATACGTTTAACTATAGGATTATTACCGTCATTAATTCTGCAAAGATTAGGGATTTTTCTTTATGTTTTTGGACGAGAATCGTAGCGTATAATAAGAAAAGATATTTTTAGTTTGTATTTTAATGCTTCTTATCCTTATGCATATCAATCTGTTTTGTGAGGTGAAATATTTTGTTCAATTTATTCTCAAAAGAACTGAAAGATTCCGATGTTCCTGCATCCTGCATGTGTCGGGTGGGATTCATTTTTAAATTGAAGTTATAAATAATTATTTATTATATGTTTCAAGCGCCTGTTGTCTTTATCAATATAGAGTAAAAATATGTAAAAAATTAAATTTCTTTATAAGAGCCTCCTTAAATATTGTTGTTGTTACTGCAGCGGAGCCTTAGTAATAGGGTCCCGTTCTACCCTAAAAATGAAATTACCTCTTTCATCAAGCCAATCATTAATTTTAATTAAACCAGAAAAACACTCATCATCTTTTTGCAATGGAATCCGACTGAGGGTTAACATACAAATTACTACAACTACAATTATTCCGATTAGCTCCCACAGATGAACGATGACACAGCCTCCTAACGGCACCAGCTCCGCAGCGCGCTCCGCATCCGGCGCGCCCGTGTGTCTCCTCGTCGCCAGCCAGGGCACGCGTCCCTGTTTGATAAGGGAACTTTATTAACAAGAACTTACTTTATTTGCTCTACGTGTGTGTACATTACGCCCCACCAACACACGCGAATATCAACCCTAACACAACCACACAAGACTCCCCAAACTTGGCACCGAAACTAGGAACTAGTTTTCCGTATATAAAGAGTCAGTATCTATATTTCCTCTGCTGTGTGACTTTCCGATTTTCAAAGTTTTGTTCTGAAAATAAGACGGTTCTGATTTTGAAAGAGGAGTGATAAAATAAAATATCTCGGCTTAGGATTTTCTATATTTTATGCGGCGATTGATTTTCTTTGTGGATATTTCTGGAAGGTTTCTAAAGCGAATTTATAGCTGAAAGGTTTTTGTTATGGTAACGAGGCGACTTCGGAATTAATAGCAAGAGGAAGTCGTTCTGTGCGCTGCAATAAAATGGTGGCGTTTAGGGGAGTCGTGTTTGGAAGTTCGGCTTTTGTGGAGCTTTTAAAGACTGCCGTTTATTTATTGTCTATGGAACTGTCACATTTTCTTTGGGCTGCTGAAATTAAATTAACTATTAAAGAACACGCTTGTATTCCCCGAAGGGCAGGTAATGCAGGGATGAATCAACAGTACAACAAAAAACCAAACCACACAAAGCTCGACCCTTACACAATTACATAATATATTGGGGTCGGCTTCCAGTCATACCGGATTCAGCTGAATACCAGTATTTTACGTGGAGTGACTGCCTACCAGACCTCCACAACCCATTAACTGGGGAACACGGTACTTCTTGGCAAGACTGGTGTCAGATTTTCTGGCTTCTGATAATCCCTAACGACCGCCAAAGATCTCCAAATGACAGCCGGGACCAACGGCTTAACGTGCTTTCCGAGGCACGGAGAAGTCCTTCTCTATAACCCAGTAACTGGGTAACACGGTACCCCATGACAAGACTGGTGCCCAATTAGAACCGACAGGTTATAGGTAGCTACTGAGGAGTCTCGGTGTGGTAAGATACTCACACCCATCCACAGACTGACCTCGGCAAGCGTTGCTGAACCTTGAAGAATTATTTGTGCTAGTGTTACTATTTTAGCTACAACCTTCTGGTTTGCTTTTTACCTTTTAGTATACTTCAATGTTTCTTATTTCTTTTTTTTTTCTGTAGTAGGTACAAGTTTATTTAATAAGAATAATCACTACTATTATACATTTCAATAAAAAAAAACACTAAACTAACTAAAACTGAAAATAGTCAAAAGATGGCGTCGAAAAATTCCTCCTCATCGCTGGCCACTGCTAATGTACCCAAAAGGCTGGCAGCATTACCACGCTGTATGGCAATGCTTATCCTTTGTCCAAGGTAAAAGCCAGCCCTTGGGTCACGCGAAGGTCAACTAAATGTTTTGACAAGTCTTTATATAAGTTATGAGCACTTGGACACCATGACCCGAGAGTTTCAACCCCAAACGGCTCGAAAATATAACTACCAACAAGGTTATTATTTCTTATTTTTTAGAATAAATATCCGTCTCTCTACAAATCCTTGATCTCCACCATCCCGGATCTGAATGACCTCCATCCAAGCCAGTAGTTCCTTCAGCAATCCGCATATCATCTCACTAAACTGACACACCCTCGTCATTTCGAGATGATCCGCTTTGTATTCACTACATTAACGTTATTACTGACGCGTGTCGTGGTTGGATGGAAAACTTCTAATCGAGGGGATCTGAGTTCAATTCTGGACCGGACAGACATACTGTTTTTTGTTTTTTTTCGTGTGGTTAGTGTTCTTGAGACTAGGTTTTTGTTCAGTCGTTAGAGCTTAAGGGCCATCCATAAGCATAAGCATAATCAGCCTTTTAATGTTCCCAATGCTGGGACACCAGCCTCCTCTCTAGGAGAGGGAATGGGCCGTAATCCACCACGCGGGCTTAGTGCGGGTTGGTGAATGTCACATGTCTTCGAATTTTTGGTTCTAGGACATGCCGGTTTCCTTCACCATTTTGAGAGGAGGTGATGAAGTTCATTATACAAAGTAATGCGCCTGGCTGGGTTTAAACTCGCGACCATTCGTTTACTTATAATTATGGCAAAAAAAAAATGAAATGTGCAAACTGCGAAAATAGTTTTCATGTAGACAAGCTGCTTTGGCACCGAGCAGTCAGCTACCCATTTTAGCTGTCCCAGACTGCTAAGCCATTACTTTTTAACCGACTTCAAAAAAACAAGGAGGTTTTAAATTCGACTGATATTTGATGAATAACTTCGGAGGTAGGCAACGGAACTCTTCAATAAATGATAGGAAATCTTCCAGGAATTGGAATTCGCTTTGGGCGCAGCCTGACTGACAATGGTCCGTACTATAAGACTTGAAGTTCGGATATATTTTTTATTTCGAATAATAAATACTATCCAAAGTCATCCGGCGTTTCATTATGCCATTCATTATCCGCAAACATTTTAAATGAATTCCGGCCGACACGGAAACCAGACGAACACAAAATAAACGACTGTCATCAGATTTGCGAATATTTTATAAAAACAAGAGAAACTAATAAAGCAATTAACGCTCATCAAACAACTGCTGATTTTACCATACGTGGGTGCGAGAAGGGAATATGAAATGCTAAGGAGGAAAAGAGAGGATGTAGTGTCGTTATCAGTCACAGAGTAGAGGGGTACAGAAGGTCAGCTTCATTGACTAAATGAACACAAGCAAAGCCGGGTACAAAAGTTGGTCAGTATATTGACGATATACCAACCGGGGAGCCGTCAGTGTCTAATAGCCTGAGCTACATCAAAGAAAAATCTCAAATTTTTAGATAGAGGAAAAATTAAAGTTTTGTGTTAGTTTTAATAACCGTTTGTTTTACTAACCAATGTCACAGTATTACAATATTCCCTACAGTACGGCAACGAATGTATTGCACAGAGCAACGGAGGGGAACTCGCGGGGTGTCGGGCGGCGCGGGCCGCGTACCGCAAACACGCTTACTTTGCGGTACCGAGCGCGAAGGGCAGACGCGGGCGTGTTTTAGTGTAATAATTTTATTATACTTACATTCTATAATGGTGCGCACAAACTGTTCTGTTAGGTTTTTTCATTTGTGTACCATAGACTTATGGAATATTACAGACGCCCCGCCGCCGCCTCTAAGACAAAACTGACTTGTGTACTCAATTTTGGCCACTTTTCCTTATAATTTTATGTCTGATAATTATAATTGTAAAGGTATGTGTTTGTTTATTGAATTTATAGGCACCTACATACTTTCCAGGCGTGAGTTATGGATAGAAGCTTGTCAAAGACGGTAATTGAAAATTAAAACAGTTGTACAATAAGGTAGTTGACTAAAAAAATCTGATAACTCCGTCGAATTGATTTCCATAAAATATTGGACACATAATTTTTTCTTTTTTCATATAATTAGAAAAAAACGAAGACGATACAGTGCGTTGAAAACTCGTGTGATGTCACTACTCGCTACAATTTTTACCTAGCCGTGACGTAACAAGCCCCCACTCCTGATCTTTGATGCTTTTTATCTTCGTCAGTTTTTATAGATTTAAAGGAAAAAATACGTGAACAATATTTTTCTATAATCTTACTGACGGACTCAACATAATCAGATATTTTTTACTCAGGAAACATCCTTATTATATAACATGTAGGTACGTATGTGGTTTACACTTTTAATCAATATTAGATTTAATAATCACAATTATTTTGAATGTAAATATGAATAAATGATTACATCATAATAGTAATAATCACAATTGTTTTATTTCCCATTTGGTGACAACCCTTCCATATTTGCGTGTGGCAGCGTAAGTACCTACACTGGCGGCGGCATCGCGCGACATCAAAGGCGTTGCCCTACTGTAGGAAAAATATTGTAATACTGTGCCAATGTGACACTGCACGCTTGTAGAATAGCACGATCGTTGTGTTCCTCTCACACGCTTCTGACTGTAGGTATTCTTTTAAAACTTTATGGAGAAAACCGCAGTCCAACCTCTGTGTTGGTGGCTTTATTCAATGAATGAAAGCAAGTGAACGAACATAGACGTGAACGCAGAAGCAGCAAAAAAAATGGGAAAACTTTAATTAATTGTGCGTCCAAAAAGTGATATTCCTTGACAGAGTCTATGTTTTTCTCTTGTCTTGAATAAACAGATTATTTCTAGGCGTGTTCCATGGTCGACCACATCATCGCTTATCATTACGTGAGATAGTGGCCAAACGTGAGTCTATCGCGTGAGTACGGCTGTACTCGATGGACATGAAGCGTATCTATGCGCGTGTGCTTGCTTGTTGTACGAAACTGACCTACTGTATCTAAGTATTCTGTGACAGTGTCATTCGCTTTGTAACCCAACCCTTCCGAGGGTGACGATGAGTCGCACAAGAAATTAATTAATGTTCGGAAGGTTTCGGATTATGTTCGTAAATGGTTCTTGTAGATATTGTTATAGTTGGGTTTAATGGCGCTGTGATAGTGTCAATCTAGTTTATTGCTCGTTTTTAATGGCCTTTGAGATTTTCAATACTCAATACTCAATACATTTATTGCTTCCACATGTGAACTTAGGTGGTAGGTTTTACAAAAATATGATCATTGTGGACCCTGTCGGGCACAGCAAAGTAGGAGAGAGGAAGAGTGTACTATTTGTAAATTAATAAATACAAAACAAAATAAAAAATTATAAAAAAACGACAAACATGTACTTACCTAATTTAAAATTTATCATTAAAATATTCATTTATATTGTAATAACATTTGGATATTAAAAATTGCTTTAATTTATTCGTGAATATATTATTTTTTTGTTGTTCTTTAATTATTACTGGTAATTTATTATATATTTTAATTGACATGACTAGAGTACTATTTGAGTGCATTTTAAGCTTAGAACTTGGTAAGTTTAACCTATTTTTATGACGTAATGTAAATTTTGACTGTATGTCTTCTCTTGTCGTATAAAAGTGTTGGTAATTACGAACGAATTTGCATAGTTCTAGAATGTATAGACAGGGTAGGGTTAATATCTTATGTTCTTGGAAATGGGGTTTGCAGCTGTCGGTGTCTTCTATATTTACTAGTATTCTCATAAGTTTTTTTTGTAATGTGAAAAGTGTCGGTGCATCCGTGCTGTTTCCCCACAATATCACGCCGTAACTTAGCCACGCATGTGCGTAGGCATAATATGTGACCAGTGCTGTTTTTAGGTCAGTGGTTTTTTTGACTTCACGGAGGGCGTATACGAATTTGGATAATTTTGTTTTTATCTTTTGAATATGGGATTTCCAATTAATGTTTGTGTCTATTGATAGACCGAGTAGATCGAATTCGTGAACGACTTCTATTGTTGTGTCATTGTAGGTGAAGTTTATGTGTAGTGGAGTTTTCTGACGGGGATAGAAGGGAATTATTTTAGATTTTGAGAAATTGATTTCCAAGTTATGGTCATTCATCCAAGTTATTGCTTTATTTAGTGTATTTGTTAGGTCCTCACTCAAACCAACAGTGTTTCGGCATGACGTTAATAGTGAAATATCGTCAGCAAACAAGACGCATGGTCCTTCTATGGTTTTTGGAAGGTCGTTTATGTAGATGAGAAAGAGGAGGCTACCTGTTACACTTCCTTGGGGAATAGAGGCGTTAATTTTTTTGACGTCAGACCGAATGATTTGAATTTCTCTGGTATTTTCATTACAAAATTCTATTTCGACTTGGTGTTCTCTATTTGATAAATATGATTTAAACCATTCATGCGCCTTGCCGCGGATCCCTACACCTTGTAATTTATTTAACAGAATGTCGTATTGCACTTTATCGTATGCTTTGGTCATGTCTAACAGTAACCCTACAGCGTATTTTTTGTCATTAATTATATTTATAGCTTCCTGTATGTATTTATAAATTGCTAGAACGGTGGATCGGTTTTTGCGAAATCCGTTTTGACTGTCGTTAAAAATTTTATATTTTTCGCAGAAGGAATAGACGCGATTGCACATTGCCTTCTCAAAAATTTTGGAGGCGGTTGGTAAGAGAGCTATGGGACGGTAGTTGTTTGGATCCGTTTTCAAGTTTTTTTTGTGGATTGGTTTTATTACTGCTTTCTTTAGGTAATCCGGGAAAACGGCGTCTTCGAAAGATTGATTTACTAGCAAGTAGAAAGGTAATGTAAGTTCGTTTGCACATTGTCGTATTAACATTGGTGGTAATTCGTCTATTCCATGACTTTTTTTACTTTTTAAGTTTTTTAATAGAGTGTTTATTTCGTCGGGATCTACTGGGCTTAGGAACATGGTGTTTTCAGTGGGGCAGAGCACTGGAGTGCTTCGCTGCTTGTGATAAGGTGCTTTGTTGCTACCCTCGCCGATGGACGCAAAGAAATTATTAAAAAAGTTAGCTATTTGTTTTGGTTCAGTGACATTTGTATTATTTATTTGTAATTTAATATTGTTTTTATCCCTTTTAATTTTTTTATTTGTTCTTTCATTTATAATACTCCACATAGTTTTAACTTTGTTATTAGATTTTTTTATTTTATTTATATATTGTAATTTTTTTGCTGTTATAACTGTTTTCTTTAGTATTTTTTCATATTTTTTATAATTCTGTTTAATTAGTGGGTTATTTGTTTTTAGTGCAAGTATCTTTTCGAATCTTTTATTTTTACATGATCGTTTGATGCCCGGGGTTAGCCAATACTTTTTATAGTTTGTTATTAAATTTATTTTTCTTTTAGGTATGTATTGGTTTAATAGGTTAGTCAATGTGTTATTAAATGCTTCATAGTTTTCATTTATATTTTTATTTGTTTCTATTATTTCGTTCCAATTTATTTCATTTAATTTAGTTTTAAAAAATTGGGTGTTTTTATTATTGTATAGTCTTTTTCTGATAAACCACTTAGTTTGTTTAGTTTGTTGAGGCAAAGTCATGTGTATGATAGTACCACTATGATCTGAGAAACCTAACTCTTCTACTGTTGTATGTAAATTGCTATAGAAGTTTGTAAAAATTAAGTCTAGACATGTTAATGATGTTTTTGTTATTCGTGTTGGTGATTTTATTTGTTGTTTAAACTTATATTCTAGCATGAGATCTAAGAAGCGATTCTTTTTCAAATTATTTTCTAGAATATTAATATTAAAGTCACCCCCTATAATTATATTGAGTTTACCATATTTTTTATTTATATAAGTTAGAATCTGTTTTAATTGTTGATAAAATATGTCTTCCTCTCTTCTATTCCAGTAAATGATTATTAATAATAGTTTTTCTGTTATAAATTCTGTTGCACATACTTCTATAATATATTCAATTGAAAATTCAGTAATATCGTTTCTTTCTACATACTCAATGTGTTCTTGCAAAAGGATGCACACTCCGCCGCCTGTTCGAGTTTTCCGGCAGTAGGAAGATGTAAATTTGTAGCCGTTAAACTGTATTATTTCCATTTTTTCTTGTGACAACCACGATTCCGATAAACATATAGCTTTGAACTTAGGTGTTTGTTCCATGAAGGCTTCCAGTATATGTTGTTTGTTGTATAGGCTTTGGATGTTTTGGAAAAGTATTTTAAATTGTTGGTCTTTGTTTTCGAAATGGCTCGCTGTTATGTTCTGTATAGTTGTAGCTTTGAAAGTAGTTTATATCTTGGGAATTTATTTGATTTTCTGTGTCTCTGTTTGTGTAGGATTGGTTTTGTGGGGTTTCGTCTTTTGAAGGTCCTTATTCCTATTTAATTTTAAGGTCGCGTTTTTAATCGGTCTTGCCAAGGTGTATAATATTACCCAGTTACTGGGTTGTGAAAGTTATATAGAAAGAACGAAAGAAAATAAATTTATTTGGTACATACAGATACACACAGTGAAGATACAAATAAAATGAAACTTAATATTAAAACAATAACATTGTTGGCACAGTCGCGGGGCTGTGCCAAATAGGTCCAGTTCAGCAAAATATCATACAATTAGGAGCTGCCTGACGCTGGTTTTCAACGGAACCTTCGTTGAAGTGTATGGTTGTTATGGCAACTGAAGCCGGTTTAACTGAAAGTCGATTTCAATATAGATGGGGAAAGGTTAGCCAGATGATGTTTTGGTTATTTTTTTTTTAATTAAACATTATTGTTCTATCAAAATTAAAAATCTTAAACATAATTTTATACTGATACCGAAAATACTAACAACAATGAAGAAAAATACGACAAATAGATTGTAGCTATCATTTTATCGTAATTAGGAATGGCCCAAATAAATGACAAATCATGGCTCCCCCATTCCGGTAGCCGGGAACAGTTTTTTCTCATATTTTTCCGTAAAATTTCCTACGAAGAAAACAGCCTAATTATACTAAAAGCTTAATTACCGCCCAGTCTTTGAGAATTATATCATTTCAGCCTGAAAATATTCCTAAAAAAATAAGTTTACATTTTTAACGACAACAGATACTTTTCAACTTATTTGAATACTTCCGAGTGATCATTTATATTTTCAGTTTCAAATCGTTTTTCAATACTAATATTGAAAATAGGAAAGAATTTTCGTTAATTTGTTTGTACCGTAGAAGCTCCGAGACTACTAAATCGATTTTAACCATTTTTTCACCAATGGAAAGCTGCGTTATCAGCGTGTAATATTTTGTCCCCGTAATTTCATGAGATATATTTATAAATACTACTATCTAGATATAAGTAATATTAAGTAATTAACATACATAACTAAGAAAATTAAAATAGTATTTTTGAAAACATAAACATTCTAAAGTATATAAGGAAAGTTAAATAACAGTTATAAATATAAACATTTTATTATCTAGATATACCTAAGTAATATCTAAGTAAAATAACATAGCACCTAAGAAAAAAAAAACTTTTTGTAATGAAGGTCAAATAACGGCTTTTTTTATTAATTTCATGGGAACTACGCGTGTGAAACCGCGGGGTGCTACTAGTCTTTCAAATATTTTTAATAAATTCATTTTCCTCTGGGTATCTTGGAACTGGACTCGTGAATAATCCCTATTGACATTTTATGAAATTGCCAACGGAACCGATTCATTGCAAAAGATAGTTTGAATCGATTTCTTCGTGTTTCATCTTTGTCTTACAATTGACGGGTTCAAAGAAGTTGGAAACTTATTGAAATGGAACTCGGTCAGTTAAAAGTTTTCAGAATCAATCGAAGTCATTCCTTTTCTTGAATATTTTCCTAATTTATTGCGATTTTATAATATACTAGCGCCTCACGGTTTCACCCGCGTAGTTCCCGTTCCCGTAGGAATACGGGGATAAAATATAGCCTATGTTACTTAGGGTGAATGTAGCTTTCTAATGGTGAAAGAATTTTTGAAATCGGTCCAGTAGTTTTTAAGTTAATTCGTTTCATACAAAAATACAAATCTTTCCTCTTTGTAATATTAGTATAGATTGATATCATACATGAAAAGAGTCTTTGTTTGTTGTTGTCATGATTGTTTCTTCAATAAAAATAGTTTCATTTCTTATAAGTAAAATCTATACTATCTATACTTATAATAAATCTGTAGAGAGGTCAATTCTGTACAAGGAATATATTTTCAAAATAACTATCAGGGGGTGATTAGTGATCGATACTGGTGCCAAAAATGCAATCAGTAAAATTTTTGTCTGTCTTTCTGTCTGTCTGTCTGTATGTTCTTTATAGAAACAAAAACTACTCGACCGATTTTAACGAAACTTGGTGCAATTATTCTTCATACTCCTGGGCAGGTTATAGTATACTTTTCATCACGCTACAATCAATAGGAGCAGAGCAGTGAAGGAAAATGTTGGGAAAACGGAAGAAGTTACTCCATTTTTTAAGCTTCCGTCGCGTGTGTAGCCTTAATGGTTAAAGTTACATAGAAATCATGTATTACGGAAATGTTCTACATAAAATTATCTAAAAAATATCCCGAAACAGCATGTCTATCTTTTGTCAATTTTAAACCGATCGGGCTGAGTTTCAAAATCGGGGGTAAAGTAACTATTCCACGCGGACGAAGTCGCTGGCAGAAGCTAGTATATAATATTATAAAGCTGAAGAGTTTGTTTGTTTGTTTGTTTGAACGCGCTAATCTCAGGAACTACTGGTTCGAATTGAAAAATTCTTTTTGGGTTGAATAGACCATTAATTTATCGTGGAAGGCTTTAGGCTATATATCATCACGCTTAAGCCAATAGGAGCGGAGCAGCAAGAATGTTTTAAAATCGGGGATTCCACGGGGACGAAGTCGCGGGCAGCAGCTAGTAAATAATAAAAAAAGCAACTTCCGAATTCCTAATTCTAAGAAGGGTCAGTCAGGTAATGTTGAATTATCGACAGTTCGTATATCTAAAGCGATCTTTTCGACATCTTTTTATTTACCGACATGCACACGAAGTCGCAGGCAACGGCTTATCTTATATAACAGCCAAATAAAATAATAACCGACATTACAAAACAGACCTGTGTTAAACCTGAACACGTTGCGCCTCCGGGGATTTTACACCTCGCGATGTTGCAACGTGAGCCTCCGGTGTTGCTGCAACGAAGACGTGAGCATACATTGTAACTGAATGACGTGATACAATGTATTTGTAGGTTGAACGGTTAACAAATAAATATATTTTGTTGATAAGAAAAGGTGTTACGCCTGATCAAAGATTGTGTTACAGAGTTTGTGAATAAATCTTCACCATTAAGTAGAATTTGGTTTTTTTTCATGAAGCTATCATCATCATCATCATCATCATCAACAGCCTGTTGCAGTCTACTGCTGGACATAGGCCTCTCCAATTGCACGCCAGTTAGATCTATTTTCGGCTTCTCGCATCCAGTTTCTGCCAGCCGTCCAACTATCTGCCGTTATAAGCAAAAAGGACGTATCTACACAAAACGAAGTAAGTAATTTCAAACCTTAAGTTATTTTCGTAATTTCGGAAATTGGCTACTTCGTTTTGTGTTGTTACGGCCTTTTTTTTAATGACGGCATCTTTACACTACTTCAATGAACCTGCAAGCATCAAACAGAACCAGACCCTAGCCCTGGCTAACCAAGGCGTATACATAACATCACGGCTTTTTTCCATAAGGGTAAGAAGACGCAAGTACCCTCGCTATTTGTGATAAAATTGGGCCATTTATTGAACTTTCAGACCACCAAGAAAAACACTTTCCTTCATCAAAATATTTCATCTAAGTACCTTATGAACTTAGCAAACAAGTATGTATGTAGTTTCAGCGTAGCCTACCAGTCATTCAGTCACCAAAAAATCATTAATATATGTAGATTTTGAAAAATTCAGAACCTGACCAGCTCAGGAAGGATTTCTTTTTTTTTTGTTATTTAAACTTTTCCCCACACTAGGAATTACTCCTGTGTCGTGAGTGCGTTTACAAACATACAATCTCTCATACAAAAACAGCCAGACCCAGGCGAATTATGACGTCCTAAATCCATCATGATTTCTGTGTTAGAGAGAGATGGAGTTACACAAGACGAATAGCACTATCTCTTTCCCTCACATGAATCATGATAGCATTGGCACTTCGTAATACGGCCACAGAACAACTATCTTGTCTGTGTGTCTTTAAGGTGACTAGCTGCAAAAACAAAGATTTTTATCAATCACCTACCTTAACAAATTGACACCCTCACATTACTGCCAACCTCAAAAAATATAACGATAACAACGTAATCACGCCCTGACACGGTTCCAATCAGTGTCGGCGACAGATACGAGCACCCCTCGTCCTCAGTCTTCAGGGGCAGGGGGTGTGAGGCAGCCGGGGTGGGAGGCGAGGGGGTCCATCAAACGCAGGCCGAATGCTGTCATATCTCGCACTCGATATTTTACGAAGCGATGGAGCTGTTGCTGACGTGGCGGTGTGGTGCCAGTCACAGCGGTCGAGGGTACTAATAAAATTGTCCCAGAGACGACTGACTTCTTTGCGTTAATGGTCTAATGGTGACACGCACAACTGCTAATTGTAGTTTCTTAGATAAGATCTCCTGTTTGAGCAGTGTTATTGGGTAAACGGAATAGGTACGTTCCTACATGTATTTATGTAACCCAGCCAGGCGCATTTCTTTGTGTAATTTATTTCATCACCACTGCACTCATAACGGTGAAGGAAAACATCGTGAGGAAACCGGCATGTCCTCGAACCAAAAATTCGAAGACATGTGACATTCAACAACTCGCACTGGGCCCGCGTGGTGGATTACGGCCCATTCCCTCTCCTAGAGAGGAGGCTTGTGTCCCAGCAGTGGGAAAATTAAAAGGCTGCTTATGCTTATGCTACATGTACTTATGTAGGATTTATCAATATCCCTAGTCATAACTGACGGGAGAAAAATTAATTTCTGCCTGCCCCTTTTTGTTATGACGTTCAAGTTTATTTGTACCCGTATTAAGTTTTATATAAATCGAGTTGCCCGTTCGAACGAAATACCTGCCATGAGGTAAATGTTCATATCATAATCATAATCATAATCATTTATTTGCCAATAATGCAGGTATACAGATAAGGTGTTATAATTGTTGATTGTGCCAATACATTTTGCCTTGCGGCATGCAAAATATTAAAAAATAAGGAGCTAAGTTGTTGCTAAGTTCCACTTTATAATTTTGTAGTAGGTATTAAACAGTTCTCAATTGGGGAATCAGTGAAACTAGATGAAAAATAAATCAACGTAGACATTTTTTAACGTAACGTAACGTTTCAATTAGATAATCCGCTTGCAGTGGCACCCAGCTCTCTAAAAGGGTGCACTTCAGATATTTGGAGTGTATCAAGTACATATTTTGCGCACTATACCTACCTACATACCTAGTATTTACTCGACCGTTATGTACAAACTCTTACAGGCGAAGTGTCCATTCTGTTAGATTTCAGCTGAGATCGCGTTTATTTTATGTTGCTATTACTCGTAGACAGTCTTCCGAACGCCCTTTGTTTTTGTTCGTAATATCATTCTCAGAAATTATAACAGCCTCACGGGTCGATCTTCGAGGTTAAGCAACGCTTGCCGAGGATGGTCTGTCGATGGGTGACCATCTTAACATAACGAGACTTCTCCGTGCCTCGGAAAGCACGTTAAGCCGTTGGTCCCGGCTGTCATTTGGAGATCTTTGGCAGTCGTTACGGATTGTCAGAAGTCAGAAAATCTGACACCAGTCCTGCCAAGAAGTACCGTGTTCCCCAGTTAATGGGTTGTTGGAGGTCTGGTAGGCAACCGGTCCACGTAAAATACTGGTATTCGGCTGAATCGGGCTTGTCTGGGTGCCGACCCCGATATAGTTGGGAAAAGGCTAGGCAGATGATGATCATTCTTAGAAAGGAGACCCAGGCGTGTATTAGTGCAACCAAAAGTCATGGTAGTATTCAAGTTTTCATTGATGGGGGGCAAGCATTTTGCCATTAACTAGGAATAAATCTAGACTCCGAGTTTTTGTTTCACTTTCGTGTCACTGGCATGACAGTGGCTCAGATTTGAGTTAGGTACCCAAAACATCCCCTGTGGAACATCGGGTACGACTGGGTGCTGAGGGGCGAGCTCCAGCCGGGAGTGGACCTGACGTGTTACGCTGACGACACGCTGGTCACTGCCCGGGGGAGCTCGTACAGGGAGGCAGCGTTGCTGGCGACGGCTGCGGTCTCACAGGTGGTGAGCCGCATACGCCGCCTCGGCCTGGAGGTGGCCCTCAACAAGTCGGAGGCCATAGCTTTTCATGGCCCCCGGCGGGCACCGCCGCCGGGATCACACATCGTGGTCGGGGGGGTCCGTATCGCTGTCGAGTCCACCATGAAGTACCTAGGATTGGTGCTCGACAGCCGGTGGGATTTCGGCCCCCACTTCCGGCGGCTGGCGCCCAAGTTGATGGGCGCGGCTGGGGCGCTGTCAACGCTGCTTCCCAATCTGGGGGACCCGAGCACCGCCTGCAGGCGGTTATACGTGGGGATCGTGCGATCGATGGCCCTTTACGGGGCCCCGATCTGGGCGGCTGACCTGACGGCCAGCACTATCACTGTTCTGCGGAGGCCGCAGAGGGTGATGGCCGTCAGAGTCATCAGGGGTTATCGCACGATCTCCTACGAGGCGGCTTGCGCACTGGCCGGATCTCCGCCATGGGACCTGGAGGCGAAGGTTCTCGCGTCACTGTATCGGTGGCGCGAGGAGGCGCGGGCGCGCGGCGAGCAACTGATGCAGCGACACATCGAGCTGCGTCGGTCGCAGCTGCGCGAGGTCCTGGTGGCGGAATGGCGGGACAGGCTTTCACGCCCTTCCGCCGGCCTCGTCACTATCGAGGCCATCCGGCCAGTGCTCGACCTTTGGCTCGGGAGAAGGCACGGCTCCCTGACGTTTCGTGCGACACAGGTCCTTTCGGGGCATGGCTGCTTCGGGAAGTTCCTGTGTCGCATAGGCAGGGAGCCGGACGCTCGATGTCACCACTGCGTCGACTGTCGGGAGGACACGGCGCGGCATACGCTGGCAGAGTGTGCCGCTTGGGAGGAGCCGCGCCGTGACCTCATCTCTGTGGTGGGCAGTGACCTCTCGCTACCGGCCGTAGTCCAATCTATGGTCTGCGGCGAGGAGTCCTGGGACGCGGTGGTCTCCTTCTGCGAAACAGTTATCTCGCAGAAGGAGGCTGCGGAAAGGGAAAGAGAGAACTCGACCTCTGACCCCGCCCGCAGCAGGCGCACCGGGCGTCGGAGGAGGGCGTATGCTGCCCTCTTCCGGCCCCCCTAACTGGGTCCAGGGGCGGCGGACTTGGGGACGTCTGTCGCCCCCCATTCATCCGGACCCGAGGTGGCGGCGCGAGGTGTTCCCGTGCGCCCCTCTCTGAAGTCACGGAGGGTGTTTAACACCTCACTCCCTCCGTAGACGCGAGGTGGCCCGCAGAGGCGGGCCGGCACCAGCCGGGGATTACGGATGTGGTATACGTTCCCGCGATCCCCGGCGTAGGTGAGAGATGGAACACCGGGGTGGTTTTAGTCAGTAAGAGTCTGACAGACCCCTCCGCCCGCCCCAGGGTGGAGGACATCCATGAAGATTTCCCTCCGTAAAAAAAAAAAAAAGGTACCCAAAACATTGCCACTTCCACTGCATCGTTGGTGACTCCGGTGACATGATGTTTTAATAACCATATGAATCATTGATGGAAGTAAATTAAATTAAATTACAGTGCGGATTACCGTGGCATAACGTGATTAATCAATCGACCGTGCCCCGCAATGTAATTGAACTTGCGTGCGAGTTGCTTTCAGATGGAAACGCGGTCTAACAATAAGAATGAATTTCGCGTGACCTGGGCAACGAACCCTTAGAGTCACCTCGCAAATGGTCTTTCGACCACAGCTGTACCAACAAGACAATAACACAGACAAGACACACACACGAGAACAACCGACATTGTGTCGTGTGTGTGTGTGACAAGCATGCATTTGCAGCAATTAGCGAATAAATTTAAATATTTCCTTCTCCAGTTTGGCATTACAAAAGTTTTAATATTTGACAATGCTTAAGGCTGATTTGACAGCTTCTCACGCCAGGATATGTAATCGCGATGTTAAAAATACCATTCACTAAAAAAATTACAGCGAATCCTCCAACAACAGTAAACCATATCCGTGAGTAAACATTTACGGTGTACGCAGCCGATAACGGGCTGATACATGGAGTATTTTCCTCTCTCACGATATCAGCAGCTTCAAGAAAAATATCCCTTTAATAAGGTGTCAAACGCCATACTCATAGTGTTGTGAAGCGAGCGGTTGTTGTAAATAGCTTGAGCAGCGCTTTGCTGGTTCAGTGACGATATATAGGAAAGAACTTGCAGAAGGCCTACTCCGTCCCACTGCAGGGTAAAGGCCTTTCTTTTGTCCTTCCATCTTCCCAGCAGAGTGCAGTGGTGGCCGAGTGGTAACGGCCCCGACTAATTGTAAGTCGCGGGTTCAAACCCAGCCAGGCGCATTACTTTGTGTAATTAATTTCATCACCACTGCTCTCAAAACGGTGAAGGAAAACATCGTGAGGAAACCGGCATGTCCTAGAACCAAAAATTCGAAGACATGTGACATTCACCAACCCGAACTTGGCCCACATGGTGAATTACGGCCCTTTCCCTATCCTAGAGAGGAGGCCTGTGTCCCAGCACTGGGAACATTAAAAGGCTGATATGCATGATATGTCTTCCCAGCTGGTTTCGGAATTTGTCCAATAACAACCAGGCCCGGGTATCGACCCGGTCCTGGTTGTTATCGGACAAATTCCGATCCCGAAATTGCCCGTGGGACACGATGTGCTATCGGGCACATCGTGTCCCACGAGCGCCTCAAAGATATGTCAGCAGAGAAGACGGGCCCCGCTAAGGCAGTTACCTGCTAGGGTTGCGGAATTTGTTCGGAAGAGTCACCACGGCCCTGGAACGCAAAAGACACTAGGAAGAATACGGGTGGGTTTAAGTCGGTAAGAGTCTGACACTCCCTTCCGCTCTGTCCAGAACAGCGGAATACCTTTAATGATTTCCTATTCAGAAAAAAAAATTCTTCCTGGTTTTGAGCAAGGGTGGACCAATCCTGTGGATATGTGGTAAGCTCATCTCAAAAATTATATAAATTACTTAACCACAAATTCAAATTAAACTGAAAGTAGTTGGAATGCCTATCGACTGGCATTTTGCGCCACCGGTAGACATCCTAATGGGAATACTTTTAGTGTGCGTTCAGCAAAGGAGTGTAATTCTCTGTCAGAGTCTGTGTTAGGTTAAGACAAGCATGCTTCATCATCGACCACATCGCTTTCCATCACCTTACGGAAAGCGATGATGCTCAAATGCGAGGCTTCAAGTCAAAAACTGTCCGACCAAAGGTGATTGTACTATATCTTCAATTCAGAAATCAGTCCAGACCTTCTGTGTCATAGTTGTCTTATAAAGTGTGTAAGTTTATAGTGATCATAAAATCTGCGCTGTAAAGCGCTGGAAGCGATGGCGCAGTATATTGCGTCAGCGTATCAAGCGAAGTGGCTCGCTTTTACTTTGATGGAACAAAAAGTGGACACATGCATACACTATAGGGATGGAGGTTAGAGCAATATGGTTGAGTGATGACACTTTTGTAGGTCACGGTACAATATTGTGATGACATTTTTTGGAGGAGCAATGTAAATGGTTTAGATAAAACTAGGAATAAGCGGGTGCAAAGATGCCAAGTCATTCAATACATCCTACTATGTAGTTACTATTATAACTGCGATAGATTGTGTGGATGGATGAATGGATGATTATTACTTTTTCAGTTTACTTCTTCTTGAAGGAACATGGTAGTTGAGAAAATGTCATGCTCACTCAAATGTCTCGCTGATGGTGGTACGTGTATTGGACCATTCAGCTCCCTCCATAAAATGGTTGAACTGAATAGTGCCGATAAACACGTCATGTTCGTGAACGCCGTCAGTTGGACTGATCATCTCTTAACTGCCACTGGCTTGATTTAATATTTATATTTTGAATTGTTTTATAGTATCCTATTTTTCTTTGCACCGTTCTCATATATAGAAGCAACAAGGATAATGAAACCAAATATTTTGCAATACATACCATGATTTAAATTACAGTGTCCGTGGAGTTTCTTGTACGTTCTTCTCCATAGTGATCCACGCTTTCGAACGTGCAAATAGCTTCATGTTTTAGACTGACCAACCTTGACAATAAAATTCAAAAGTGCATGTAAATTGTTTCTTTGATATAAAATGTTTTGAATCTTGAATCACGTTAGTAACTTTTGAAGAAAATTTACATTCGTATTGCTCATTAATTGCATCAGAATAACACATATATTGCCAGTTGTACCACGCGGGCAGAGCTAGTACAATAATTATAAAATATCTTCGCAATGTTTACACACAATTTACTATTGTTGACTCAAAGGAACCGATTGCTTTGCAAATTTTCAAGAAGTCATTCTTTAACGTGAAAATTCAACTTGACATAGACAAATACTGTTCGAGAAATAATTTTATTGATTCTCTTATGGAGTGGGGAATCGAAGCTCAATATTGGAGGATCATTTGATATATTATTTTTACACCATCTTCTGCAAATATCAATGACCTTTAGTCTTCATTATAATTGATACTCCCATTGACATAGCCTCATTGGCAAGCCATCGACCTCTAAATCGTATTAATAGACAATCAAGCTGAGACGATATATTATTGTTAAATGACAAGATATATTCAATATGGAGGCTGTAAGGATTCAGTATGACGATCCTTCTAATCTTTGTTTATTGAGTCAACGACCCGACAGTGATAAGGCAGTTTCTTGTTATAATTTAGGAGAGGAGTTGAATAAACTGTTTAGAAACGGTTTCATCCAGATTATTTGATGTAAGCAACACCAAGCTGTAATGTGAGTGTTGCCAGCTCCAAACTTGTTTCAAACGATATTTTTTTCTTTTTTATAAGAATATTTAATTTCAATAGACATCTCCAAGGTCCATCTCTGCACCGAAAATCGCGGAACCGATTTTGGTGAATTTTGGTCAAAGCGTTACAAATCTTTAGCTGCTAACATTTTAAAGAGGAAAGATTTTCTTGTTCGTTTGTACTGAATAATCCCCGAAACTAATCGATCGATTTTAACCATTTTTTCATCAATAGAAACTACATTATCAGCGAGTAACATATTTTAACCCCGTATTCCCACGGGTATGGGAACTACACGGGTGAAACCGCGGGGCGCTGTTAGTGAACAATAAAGGAAACTCACTTTCGCATTTATACCTAACTAGCGTCAGCCTGCGACTTCGTCTGCGTGGAATACGTTACTGATCCCCCGATTTTAAAACATTTTTCATTGGTGCTCCGCTCCTATTGGTCTTAGCGTGAGTGTTCCTATAGCCTTTCTCGATAAATGGGCTATCTAACACTGAAAGAATTTTTCAAATCGGATCTGAAGTTTGTGAGATTAGCGCGTTCAAGCAAACAAACAAACTCTTCAGCTTTATACAGTATGTTAAATAACATAGGGCGTTCCCTTAAACTCGTTAATCTATATCATTAATAGATTAAAATTAAAATATCAGAATAGAAAAATAAGCATAAAATAATCCGAATTCATAAAAATCAAAATAGTAGCGCGGAATAGTACTCGTAGTAGCAATGCCCAAACCGGCAAGTACGCGTGTACGGAGTGTTTCTTTAACGTATCAATTTAATATTTTTAGTGAAAATTTAAATTTAAAAAAAATAAAAAACATTTTGTTTTCGAATGGTATTTTTTTATCATATATGGATGCTATACTATTGCGGATTAACGGGAACGCCCTTTGTTAGTTAACGTACTGTATATTAGTACAGATGCGGTTGAACGGTAGTGATAAATTATGATCAGTAGAACAATTTCTACAACATTGTCGGCGCACTGTCGTTGTCGAGGCATTATGGCAACGCGCAAAAGAGCCGAAGAATATAAAACGGATTCGGCTTAACTTCGTGTATCCGTTCTTTCAGGTAAGGTAAGAGACTTAATATAAAACCGTTTAAAGCTGTTATCACGTAACAATTGCCGGTGCCTGGTATTACCCGGCAATACCCAGGTGTACCTGGACGGACCCTACTCACTGTCGCAAAGGATTTCAGCGACCTTATCAACTTTATTGAATGTATCTGAAAAGTGCCTACCTTGGCAAGTTTTATGCTGATAGCGAATTGGCGTGGGGAGAAATGAAAAGTTTTACAAGGGTTGTAGTCGGTTTTTTTTTTAATATTTTAATTATTACTTTAGTAATTTTAGGATCTTCTCTAAGAAAAAATACTTCTGCAGACAGACGCAATACGACAATGTGGCAAAGATTTATCTTTATGCGCTCTATTTTACTAAAGGCGATTGTCAAAACGTCAAAATGATCTTTTTATTTTTTGAAGTCGGATGTTTTTTTAGCCGATTTCCAAAAATGAACGATGTTCGCAAGTCATTTTTTTTTGTGTATTGGTGTACCGATTTGAACACACACAAATAAAATAAAACAAATAAAGTCGACTTGAGAACCTCCTCCTTTTTTGGAAGTCGGTAAAAAACCGTTTGATTTCTGAATCCGCTATAATAGCTACTAAAGCTAATAGCAGTAAGTACTTAATACTATACTCATAAAAGGATAAATTCCCAGTGTGCCATATCCAGTTTAAAGACAAAGGATTACCTCCAGCAGGTCAGAATGTTTCTGCCCCATTTCCTCTCACTCGAGGGAGTTAAGATAAAAATGCGAATATATGTGAATATCTACCTAACAAAGAAAAGTTGCCCGTACTCCGAGAAAAACGTGTTGTTCAAGTTTATGGTTGGCTTGTGGATTTTTTAATGTTACCTAGCAGCTTTGTAATGTGGAAAATGTAGACAGATGAATTACGGAGCCATTTCTGTGAATAAGCATAATCAGCCTTTTAATGTTCCCACTGCTGGGACACAGGCCAGGAGAGGGAACGGGTCGTAATCCACCACGCGGGCCCAGTGCGGGTTGGTGAATGTCACATGTCTTCGAATGTTTGGTTCTAGGACATGCCGGTTTCCTCACGATGTTTTCCTTCACTGTTTTGAGAGCAGTGGTGATGAAATTAATGACACAAAGTAATGCGCCTGGTTAACTGAGTGTCAGACTCTTGCTGAATAAAACCCACCCGTGTTCCCCCAAATGTCCTTTGCGTTCCAGAGCCACGGTAACTCTACTTACGCAAACCTGATATTCAGTACTCTTTCTATGTCGCCTCAATGCCATCATGATTTAGGTGTGAGACAGACCCCACCGAATGTGTCTCCACGTTGTCGTCGTGGCGGGGCTTGAGCGTCTCAATGATCTTGGGAGCTTTCCCGGTAGAGCCACTCATGCCGGAAGGTCGCAAGTGAGGGATCAGACCAAGAGAGACACACACGCGAGGGATCCCGCTCGCTGCCTTCTGGTACGCGTCTGCTTATCAGACGTGGCTGTGAGGGCAGTGAGCGGGTGGGAGGAGAGGCCCTGTGATGGAGAAAGGGCGGAGGAGTAAGGGACCGCACCCTCTAAAAGGAAAACAATGAAGAAAAAAGGCATTTGTAAAATGAGTCCCCAGGTGGGTCCCGACTGCTCAGCGGTCGGGGAATCCCACCCCGCTTCGGCGGGCTGCCCTCCGTACTCTGGGGTGGGCACCAAACGCCTTCCGCTTGCCAGTGGCAACACGAGCCGAGGAGGCTCCCAATCGTCGTCATCCGAGTCCGCTTCCTTTAAGGAGCTGATGGCGTACGATTGCGTAGTGGAGGGTTCGCCTGAGCGCCGGGGTGGTGCGGAGTCGGATTCCGGCTCCGCGCCAGACCTAGTAACGGTCAGCTCGGCGGGCTCTGAAGACGGAGGAAGGGGGGTCGCTGTGGAGGGCGTCAAGCTCGTCCGCAAGCGGCCCAGACGGGAGGACGACAAGGAGTCGTCCTCCGAGGGCGAGTTTGCCTCCGCCTGCAAGATCCCCACCGCTAGGCGGGGCAGGGGCTGTGAGGCAGAGAGGGGGCTGGCTCCCTCTACCCGGGAGGAGCGTCGGGCCGGGAGGTTGGTGGAGGAGGGGCGTCGCCCTGGAGGGAGCGGTCGCAGGGCTCCCTCTACTCTTCCGCCTCCTCTCGACTCTGACGACTCGGAGTCCCCGGGAGAGGAACCTCCCGCTGCCGAGGAGCAGAGGGCCGGGTTTGAGGAGGTAGTGGAGGCCGCGATCCGCGCTGTGGCCTTCAAGAGGAAGCAATCCTCGAAGCGGGAGGCCATAAGCGCGGCCAAAGCCTCCATCCTGGCGGCAGCGGCGGCCAACGGGCCTGCCTCAAAGGAGGCGTCAGAGTTGCGGGCGGAGGTCGCCCGCCTCGCGGTCGTTACGGAGCGGCTCGTTCAGGAGAATGAGTCGCTCCGGAGGGACCTGGCGGGGATGGCCAGAGCGGCCTCTGTGGAGCCGCGAGGAGGACTGAGTCCGGCAGCGCCGGAGGGGGGCCAAGTGCTGAGCCAGGTACGGGACCTGGTGCGGCAGGAGCTGGCTCCCTTCCGGAGGCAGGTCTCCGTGTTGGAGGACATGGTCTCCGTGACGGAGGAGGAAGTTGTGGCCGCCGTCGCCAGGACTGGGGGGTGCTTTGCCGAGCTCGTCAAGGCGGGCACCCTCCGGCCTGATAACACGGGCATGCAAACCCTTGTGGTGAGCTGCCCCTTGACGGCGGTCAGAACTGTGTCGGAGGGCCGAAGGCTCTTGGTGGGATGGGTGTCTGCGCGGGTAAAACTGCTGGAACCCAGACCTCTGAGGTGCTACCGCTGCCATGTGGGTAACCACACGGGAGCTATGTGTCCCTCGGAGGTCGACCGCAGCGGACTCTGTTTCCGCTGTGGTCAGCCCGGTCATAAGGCCGGCTCGTGCGAGGCCACGCCGCACTGCAGTGCATGTGCGGCTGTTGGCAAGCCGGCCGAGCATTGGGCTGGGGGAAGGGCCTGCGCGCCATCCGCCCCGACCAGGGGCAATAGGTCCGCCGCCACCGCCGCCTCTGCCGCCGCCGCGGCTTCTGTCACCGCCACTGCCGCTTCTGCTGCGGGTGCTGCGACTCCCAACACTCGGGAGGGTGCTGAGATGGAGTGCCAGTAATGGTCCCATTTCGGCCCCCTCCAGAGATAAGTCGGCCGCTGTGCTATTGCGCAGTGGCTGATGCCTGGGGACGGTGAGCGTGGGTGGCTCGCCGTCCGATACCAGGTTGAGTCGACGACGCGTTGTGTTCCACGCACGTCACAAGGAGCCGTCAGCACCGAGGACGGGGCCCCATAGGGTCGGTGCCTGCTAGGGTTGCGGAATTTGTTCGAAAGAGTTACCGCGGCCCTGGAACGCATAGGGCACAAGAAGGATCACGGGTGGGTTTTAGTCAGTAACAGTCTGACACTCCCTACCGCTCCACCCAGGGCGGGAGGGGTCATTTGATGATTTCCCATCCAAAAAAAAAAAAAAGGTGTGAGACAGAGACAGAAGTATACAAGATGAATAACATTAAACCTTTTTGACAACGGATTTATGATGGCAATGTTTTGTCATAGTGGGAACGTATGTTAGGTATCTAAAACATGAAGATTTGTATCGTAAATGCTCCCACAAAAAGGAGCTACGCGATAGAAGGAGTGTCAAAAACGTTACTACACTTCTTTATGGAAATGTGTCCAGCAATTTAAAGTAAATTAAAAAAATAATGCGCTTTCACATGTTTGTCACTACATCATATTGTATCTATATGTGCAGAGTCTTATAAAACGTCACTGTTGGTGTCAGGTTTTCCACATTATGTACTTTATAGCATTTTGATACAAAGGGTTAACAAGAAATAAACCTCGTCTAATCTAAGCCGGAACATTTCAATATTGCAGCGAGTTTGTGCTCCTAGCTACTGCTCTAAGTGGGCGCAAGTAGTGAGTAGCTGAACTACGCTAAGTTAGGACAAAGTTGTGCACTCCCGAACTGCATGCTGGCCTGGTTGACTGTTTGTTTGGAACGATGTAATCTACCGGTATTGGTTTTAGAGGATTGTACAGAAATTTTTACAGCATTTTAATTATTTACCGTGGCAAGCAAGCCAGCGAAATTCTGTTAGTGTGTCATGATGAACATTAACATAATAGTCATAAATAGAATTATAATATGCTTTCGAAAAAAGGTTTGATTTAAAAAAGGCATGTCAAGAAAATAAAGTAGAAGTTTATTGTAGAAACGGATACCGAGCCCCACAAATGAGTATTGGACCTTACGAAGTCGGTGGGAAGGAGCATGTAGCTTGTGCTTGTTTCTGGTGTTAAATCGCTCATTTTAGTCTAATGTCTAATTTGCCTAATATATATTAGGCAAATTAGCAAAAATGAATTGAGATACGTACTACTGTGAGAATTGTAATCTCTTTAAAAAGTTCTATTAATTAAACTCTAGCTGACATATTGCTCGCACAGCATGTTCTTGTAAAACAAAAATATATTGTATATCAGCAGCTTTTCTCCACAATAGAATACCGTAGGACATAACGCTATGGAACAATCTAAATGTCAACGGCAGTATATTGTCTCATTTTCCTGACAGCATATGCGGTAGGCCTTAGTTTTTCCAATAAGCTTGACATTTATTTGGGACGTATTGTTGTTTGGACTTGGCTGTTTTTAAGGTATAACTGTTAATTCAGTTATACCTTAAAAAACAGCCAAGTGCACAGTTTAAAGTCCAGATTTATGAACTCATATCTAAAACCAACAGTTATACAGTATGCTAAATAACAGAAGGAGTTCCCTTAAATTCGTTAATCTATAATTATCATTAATAGATTAAAATAAAAATATCATAATAGAAAAATAAGCATAAAATTATCCGAAATAAAAAAAAATATTGACAATATATTCCTGCACACATCCTGTTTAAAATCAAAATAGTAGCGCGGAATAGTACTCGTAGTAGCAATGCCCAAACCGGCAAGTACGTGTGTACAGACTGTTTCCTTAACGTATCAATTTAACATTTTTAGTGAATATTTTAATATTAATAAAAATAAAAACATTTTGTTTTTGCATGGTAGTATTTTTTTATCATATATGGATGCTATACTATTGCGGGTTAACGGGAACGCCCTCTGTTAGTTAACATACTGTATATAGTCCAATCTATTACAATAGTCTCATGCAAGTACATGAATGTACGAGTAGTTTAGAACTATCTAGTAGATAGATGCTATCTGACAGATCCCTAGAGACCAGAGAGTAATGGATGATCACCCACCGGAAGAGCTGGCTTATTGCCTCCTTGGTAACTAGAATGGGGGATGTGACGTCATATTAACTTGTCTATTATCATTAGCCGAGGGTTCTCTCGCATGGGTTAATAAATTAAAATGATTTAATTTGAATTTTAGATAGTTATCCTTACTTTCATCATGTAATTTGCGTCTGTTTTTTATCTTTTCGCGTGAACAGATTTTGATGAAACTTGGCACCATCGGATAGACAATGACACGGATTAGGGTATGTGATACTTTTATCAATCCGGTAGCAAGTTGCCCAACACTTGCCGAGGTCGGTTTGTGGATGGGTGACCATCTTAGCATAATTATTAAGATTCCTCCGTGCCTCGGAAATCACGTTAAGCCTTTGGTCCTGGCTGTCATTTGTAGATCTTGTGTGATCTGTCATTTGTAGGTCCCGGCTGTCATTTCTAGGCCCGTTTAGTATATTTTAGCTACTTTCATAGTGTGATGTCATATGGCATTCTGCTGTGGGGAAATGCCGCCGATATTCAGACAATATTTGTCTTACAAAAAAGGGCTATTCGTGCAATTTATAAATTAAGTCCCAGACAGTCCCTCAGAGACAAATTTAAAGAGATTAATATTATGACTGTGCCTTCCCAGTATATCTATGAAAACCTTTTGTATGCACCTGTTTAAAAAATACAGTGATATCCATAGCATAAATACTAGGAACAAACACAATTATGTCGTTCCTAAAACCAGGCTCAAAAAAATAGGTGGTTCGTTTCGATGCCAATGTATACATTTTTATAATAAACTTCCTAGCCCTATTCAAGAACTAAGCATAAATAAATTCAAATTATTTATAAAACGTAAGCTATGCCAGAAAGCTTTCTATACAGTGAAAGATTATCTTGAGGACAAGAAGGCTTTCGTTGGGAGGATCCGGCAACTGGGTCTCGAGGTGGCCCTACACAAGTCCGAGGCCATGTGTTTTCACGGCCCTCGGAACCGGCCACCATCGGGATCCCAGATAACGGTGGGAGGGGTTTGCATCGGCGTCGGGTCGACGATGAGCTACTTGGGTCTCGTCCTCGACAGCCGGTGGAACTTCGCGGAGCACTTCCGCCGTTTGGCTCCCAAACTGGGGCGGGCCGGGGCTGCCCTCAAGCGGCTCTTGCCCAACCTAGGGGGACCAAACGCCTCCTGCCGGAGGCTGTACGCGGGGATCGTGCGGTCCATGGCCCTTTACGGGGCCCCGGTGTGGGCGCTGTCGCTGAGGCGACTGCCAGCGCGCCACCTGGTCTCGGCCCAGAGGGTCATGGCCATCCGGCTGATCCGGGGATACCGCACGGTCTCCGGCGAGGCGGCGAACCTCCTTGCCGGATTGCTGCCGTGGGATCTAGAGGCGAGAGCCCTCGCGCACGTCTACGCGTTGCGCGTGGAGGCGCTAAGCCGGGGTGAAACTCTGCTGCCGCGGCAAATTGCTGCGCAGCGGACGGAGCTCCGGCGGGATCTCACGGAGGTGTGGAGACAGCGACTGCTGCAACCCAGCGCTGGGCACGCCGCCATTGCGGCGGTAAGTCCCCTCTTTGAGGAGTGGCTGGAGAGACGCCACGGCGTCCTCACCTTCCGCCTGACGCAGGTGCTCACCGGACACGGCTGTTTCGGGAGGTACCTGTGTCGGATCCAGCGGGAGGACACGTCCGGGTGTCATCACTGTGTGGATCGCCCGGAGGACACGGTGGAGCATACGGTGGAGGCCTGCCCTGCTTGGGCGGAGCAACGCCGTGTCCTCGTGGAGGTGATCGGCGGCGGCGACCTCTCGCGGCCGGCCCTGGTTCAAGCCATGGTCCGGAGCGAGGAGGCATGGGAAGCGGTCGCCTCCTTCTGCGAAGCAGTAATGCTAGCGAAGGAGGAGGCGGAGCGCGTGCGAGAGAGGGAAGCCCCTCGCTCCAGCCGCCGCAACAGGAGAAGACGCCCCGGGCGTCGGGAAACGCAGGGCGATTCCCGGCCACCGTAGGCGCGGGCCTGCGGATGGCGAGCTATGGGTGGCTCGCCGTCCGATAGCAACCAGGCCCGAGTCGACGGCGCGTCGTGTTCCACGCGCGCCTCAAAGAGCCGTCAGCAAAGAAGACGGGGCCCCATAGGGTCAGTGCCTGCTAGGGTTGCGGAATTTGTTCGAAAGAGTCACCGCGGCCCTGGAACGCAAAGGGCACAAGCAGGAACACGGGTGGGTTTTAGTCAGTAAGAGTCTGACACTCCCTTCCGCTCCGCCCAGAGCGGGAGAAGTCATTTGATGATTTCCCATCCAAAAAAAAAAAAAAAAAAAAAAGGACAAGAAGGCTTGGGATTGAGCTGCTTCAGTTTTGTACAATATTTTAATGTTTTTTATTCCTGTTTTGTTCTCTTTTGTGCGCTTTTTGTTTATATTATACAGTTTGACATTTTTATATTTTCATTTAATTTTGACATGAATGTTTACTTTTTAAAGTATTCTTTTTATTTTATTACAATTTCTTATTTTGACATTAATGCTTACTTTGTAAAGTATCATATATTTTTTTTTAATTATTATTTTATTTTTATTCCCTATTGTGAATATGAGGACCATATGGGTTATTATTAGCTTTTTCCCCTTCAAAGTATTTTTTAACGTTGTCTGGCTGTTTGAGTATTTTTGTGGCCTACCCAAAAATGTCCTTTCATTGGCATTGTTCGTCGAGTTGTTGAGCTCCTTGTTGTTCTAAGTTGAGCTACTTGTCTCTGACCAAGGCTTGCACTGACTGGACAGGTCCACTCAAAACGGTGTGGTTCTTTCTTAAAAAGACCATTTCAGACACTGATCTGCATGGTCCTCATATAACGTATTGTGAATATGAGGACCATGTAGATCGCTACGTCAGGGGTTCATTCATGTTAGTCTGGCGGTTTGAGTTCTTTAGGTGGCCTACCCAAATGTCCTTACTTTGGTATTGTTCGTCAAATCGTTGAGCACCTTAAAGTTCTAAGTTTGAGCTACACGATAACTGACAAATGCTTGCACTGTTTGGAAAGGTCCACTCAAATCTGTGTGGTACTTTCCTCAAAAGACCACTTCAGTCACCAACCTACATGTTTCTCATATGATTTGACCAGTACAATTGTATGGACTTCAAAAGAGACCTTGACCTCTGAGTTTGTTTCGGTGTTTCTTCTCAGGGTAGTCAGCTAGGAAACACCGGCCTCATCTAGTTTTTATAACGGCCAAAAAAGATTGACGTGTAAAAGTGTTTTTTACAACCTACTTACAAAAATAAATCATTTATCATTTGCCAATCGTTACGGATTTTCTAAAAGTACCGCGTTACCCAATTAATTCGTTATGGCGGTCTGGTAGGCAGCCACTCCACGTAAAATACTGGTATTTAGCTGAATCCGGTTTGACTGGGAGCCGACGTCAATATAGTTGGGAAAAGGCTAGGCAGATGTTGACGCGGGAAAAGCCGTCAGCAGAAGCTAGCCAAAAATATTATAACGCTCGGGTGAATTAAGCGCAGCGTTAATCAAGGGCACTTACAGATTGAAACACGACTCTTTTAATAAATTACGAAGTAATTGGAGCGTCAGTTATCCGCACGTTATTTATAAGTTCAGAGAATAGGAGCCTAACTTTTCAATTCTATTGTTTTAGGTTTTTGTTTATTTTCGATCATGTTATTATAATTATGATAACTAGCTTTTGACCACGTAGCGACTGTCTCCCGAGTAAAACCTTCGCATTTTCTAGAATTACCAGCAGGCTCCCGCGACTTCGTCTGCGTGACATAAGAGGGCTGGGAGAATAAGACCCTCTTTTTTAAACATTTTTCATTGATGCTCCGCTCCTATTTGTCGTAGCGTGATGTTATATGTAGCCTGTAGCCTACCCCGAAAAATGGGCTGATTCCTTTTCAATGCTTCGATATATTTTTACATGTACAAGTTTCAATTCAATTATCAAAATAATGTGGAACATTTAATGGGGGAGAAAATCGCAGATCAAAGATGATCGACGCGTTAAAAAGAAAGCTTATCTTTAAATTTAAAGTAGATATTTACCCAGTATAAAATGCATTAAATGTATTATCTGGATTTACTATCGCTTATTCACTTAAAGCATTTTAAATTTTACTCAGAACTTTTATCCAGATCATTAAAATATTACTTACAAACAAAAAGCCTACATTTTTGACAGACTGCGACTGGTGAATGAGAACTTTGCTTACAAAAAAACGGTCGTTTTTTGTAAGCAAAGTTCGTGTCGGACCATGCATAGCGAAAGGTTCCGTAGTTCACAGGTAAAATCTCATATCTTTAAAAGTATATAAGCTGTAATTTTCAAACCAATTTTCGTTGGTAGTGTCTGTGAAGTTCTATTTGGTCATTTGTTTTTAGAATTTTCAACTTCATACTTCAAACGTAAGAGGGGGAGGAACACATTTTTTTAAGAATTCGGAAGCATATATCTTAAAAAGTATTGCCTAAAAAAACTTTTTTAGAAACCGGTATATCATTTTGAATTATGTACCTATCTACACCACACGATTATGTTTGTTGAAATTTATTTTTTCATCCCTCAGTTACATTATGTATGGAGTGACACCCTTAATTTTTTTCCCATAATATTACAGCATTATTGAATAGCGGTTAACAAGTTGCACCTACCTACTAATTTTCATTTATGTAGCTTTAAAAGTCTCCGAGTAAAACGGCTGTGATACGGACAGACAGACATGACGAATCCATAAGGGTTCCGTTTTTTGCCATTTGAATACGGAACCCTAAAAACAGTAGAAATGGCTTTCAGATTTGTGAAAATAGAATATCATCAAAATAAATTGCTTCGTATCGCTTTCAGCTATAAGACCATTCATTGTTACACTCTTCTATTTTAAAAATACAATTAAGGTTATTTTTGTATGGTATACGATAAATAGTATTTCTATTCTCGTCTTAAATTAAATGCACAGTAAGAAAAACATAAGACAACGCTAAAACTCAAGGGACAGCCATTTTGTAAAAGAAATATAAACAGCTTATCTAGACAAGAGAATAAAACGAAACCTCTTTTCTGGGCTCCAGCGATATCGGACCAAAGAGTTCGCATTTTTAAATTCATTCCGAATTTGATTTCTTATTTTAAAAATGGGCGATAATAATATAACTAAAATTTTAAGTAGATCCGAAAGTGTGTTTGTTTGTCACGCTTGCTCAAATTCAAGCGTGAAAGCTGACCGTGTGATTTTTTAGTACAGAGATACTAGAACATTTCCGGGATATCTAAATTAACACAAGCAAAGCCGGGTATAAAAGTTGGTCAGTATATTGACGATATGCCTACCGGGGAGCTGTCAGTGTCTATTTAGTAAACGTTAAGTCCGTGAGATCTTCAGGGTGTTCTCTTTTTATTTATGCTAAGAATTTAATCAATGTTTGGTTAGAAAAGTAAGATCAATATCAAGCAGCAACCAGTAAAAGGGATACGGTACCTATCTATTTATTTTACACAACACTAAGGGACAAAAATATTTTTTATACGTAATCTGCAAAGCTAAATTGCAGGAGGTCTGCGTTTCGTGTCAATTTCCAAAATATTTGAGTTTTCTGAAGACTACAATGAGTGCCACGAAATTGTCTCAGTAGGTAACAAATATTTTTCAAAGAAATGAATTACGTTAGTTTCTGTAAGTTCTAGCTACTTCACGAAATTGTAATAGAAAATATCTGTCCGTTGGTGGGCCACATCGAACAGAAAATGAGCTCGTGGGCCCGGGGCTGGGCCGCATAGAACGAAACTTTTTTCATTCGCCCGCAGAGAGTCGCGCCAATCATGATTCCGATTTCAAAACGCAAACGTTCGACGTTCGAAATTTGAAAAAACTTTCTCAAACTTGAACTTCGTCGCTGAATTGAAAACTACAACTTGACGAACTGCATCAAGATGCTTTTCTATTTATGAAAATTGAGTTTGACAGCCGGCCTAACGGCTGGCTAGAACATGATAACGTTAAAAGATAATATGAAAAATATTTATGTTATAATTACTAAGAGAAAGGATTGTGAAGGCAAAATCGCTAGGAGATATTGACTCCATGGTCGCAAGAGGCAAGTCGCTCTATGTATGTACATACTGGTACTCAGCTGATTCAGTGAGCCTTTTTTTGAGCCTTGTTTTGGATGGGAAAACATCAAATGACTTCTCCCGCTCTTGGCGGAGCGGAAGGGCGTGTCAGACTCTTACTGACTAAAACCCACTCGTGTTCCTTCTTGTGCCCTTTGCGTTCCAGGGCCGCGGTGACTCTTTCGAACAAATTCCGCAACCCTAGCAGGCACTCACCCTATGGGGCCCCATCTTCTTTGCTGACGGCTCTTTGATGCGCGCGTGGATCACGACGCGTCGTCGACTCGGGCCTGGTTGCTATCGGACGGCGAGCCACCCATGGCTCCCCATCCGATTCAGTGAGCCTTAAATGATAAATGATATTTATTTTCGTCAAATATTTCTGTACATTTTAAGCTAGATGAAGCCGGTGTTTCCTAGCCGACTACTCTGAGAAGAAACACCGAAACAAACTCAGAGGCCTTGAAGCTGATCCCGACATAGTTGGGAAAGGGCTAGGCAGATTTATGAGCTATGAGTTTGAGATTGGAAGAAAACAGAAAAATATTTTCCTGTAGGAGAGGTGTACCTTACTACTTATACTTGTGTCAGATAAATGACAGTACTATATTCGTACTATTATTTATTTAGGTTGGTATTAGAATAAAGATTTCACAAAAATAACATAATAGAGGGTTTTATTTGGGTTCCAACCCGCTTCCAGCCATTTGTCTGGACCCTGTGCCCATTTTTTGTTCCCTGGGCCGACCAAGGCTGGCATAGAATTCCCTTCTTTACGTATTTCCTAAGTAGGGTACCTAAGAAGACCTATATTTTTTTATTAATGTCTAAAAATTTACCGGTCCCTGGTTTTATCGTCGGTGATATTCTTAATTTTATCTAGATCGTAAATTAACTTTATCTTAGAGTGGATCCAAATTAAGTTATTAAAAATGGGCATACAGAATGGACTGAACGATAACTTCATAATTGACACTTGTGTAGAAAAAAACGATTCCTAACCCGGTTTTGGAATAAAAAATCTAAATCCAAATGATTCGATTGAATGTTGAAAAGTCACTCAACTAATAACTGTCAGTTTTAATCTCAAAATAATCATCGTGACAAATATCAAACAGACATATTCGTTTGACCATTTGGAACAATATTATGTGACGACTTTTCCTCGAAAAACTGAACCTATAATAATAATGCAATGTAAGCCTCTGAATCAGACCGAAAAAAAAATTAAAAATCTTTGTTAGTTTTTCCACCAACGTCTTCTAAAACTCGCAACGGATTTGAATACAGTTTTTACTTACAGAAATACGATGAATGAAGTAGGTTTATGTGAAAAATTTACACCCGAGCGAAGCCAAAGCAAATCGCTACTCGCTAGTAAATTACAAAACTGGATTCTAGAAAAAGGCTCCATACAAGAATAAACGTCACACGCAGATAGGGTCTAGGGAACGCTCAGTCCTTACCTCTATTTCTATGTAACCGAAGTGCCTCCTTTACGGAGAATAATGTTGCAATCATTTTATGAATAGAGTGTAGACCAGGGATGGAGAAATTATGGCACGCGGTAAATAATTCTGGCTCGTCAATAAAAGATAGTATCTATAGCAGATAGATGGATTGTTAGTGTATTTAATAGGTAGATATCCAGGTAATTTGCAACAGCTGAATTCCAGTTATTCCTATCATCATTTCTATATAACCAAACTATAATTCTTAAGATAAGTTTTAAGAATTCTTGTTTCAGATTGCTAAGTATTTCATCATCATCAACAGCCTCTTGCAGTCCACTGCTGGAGATAGGCCTCTCCAATCGCACGCCACTTAGATTTGTTTTCAGCTTCTCGCATCCAGTTTCTGCCAGCCGTCCTGCGCAAATCGTCACTCCACCGTGCCTGAGGACGTCCTACACTACGTTTGCCGAGACGCGGTCTCCACTCTAGAATAGTAGAAGTAGAGAAGTATTTAAGTTAATAGTATCTAGGGATTTTATCTGTAAAATCAATAGATTATAAATCAAGTTATTTTGGTGGCAAAACGTGGGCATTAAAAAAAAAGAACAATGGCACGGTTACCAATAAAGGTTGGCCATCCCTGGTACAGACTTTTTAAAGTTTAAAATTCTTGGTACCATTAAATAAAGTGGTATCGAGAATATTGACGCTTAAATGCACCACTATGCTGTAATGACACAGGTTCCTAGGAATATTACTTTATCAATAACAATCATGCAAGCTCTGTATATATAGTTTTACTATTATTTATCTGTGGTTTCACTTTCAGGAATGAGTGGGCAGGTATCTACTTAATGTCGTAAGTAGCTTGTCTATATATTCTTTATATTTACAAGCAACCAAGTGTCAGGTGTTATCTTAATAGAAAGCAATCATCGCAGGAATACACAATATTCACTTTAATATGTAGATATGTACGTATCGTTGCGTCGACAAAGGGCGCTCTATACTATGCTGCTGTTAGATTATTATTATTGCATACATTTTACCTCCAACACTAATTTAATCCATAAAACAAAATTAAATACGAACACACCTAAAATATAGTAAATTAAACGCCCCATTAGAACAAACAAATATCGCTACATCTGAGTGCCATTTGAAACCCGAACGCCTGATATAATTGTAATAGCAATCGTACGTGTAATCAGATATGCGTGCTCGACGCGATCAATTTGCATTAATTATACGCTAACTATTATTAGACGTGCTCCCCATATTATTATCATAAATAATAAACTAGGTTTTGTTCGTGGCCCCACTATCTGGTATTCAGTGTTTGTGTTGCGATCGTATCTAACAGTATTTATTAAGCTTTCGTGGTGGTGGCGCCCTGAAATACCTTCTCATTGTTTTGATAATGTTATTAACACCTAATGTTATATTATATGGGGTTTACAATTCAGTTGTAGAACATAAGCTACACAGAAATAGATACTCGCTATGTGTTGATGTCCTAGTTATGTACAAATTTACTTACTTAGGTATATATGTAAAAAATCGCCGTTTGCGGACGAATGGATGGTGATTAAATTCTTATATTCTAGACTAGACCATATTGAAGCAAATGTGATTGTTAAAATATTATTTAAGGCATTGATCACTTGACATTTTGACAGCGTTTTTCGATCCAATACAGCTTTGATGTTTTGACAAACACCGTCGTCGCCACGGGATGTCTGTTGTCTAGCGACTTAGGTCAATCTATCTGGTAGTTCTGTGAGATGGATATGTGGTCCTTAACTGTGTATCTTTAACTAATAAAACATACTTACTTAATAGTTTTCTTTGTTAAAGTGAGACCAAATAAATAAATAACTGCGTAATATCCTTACAATAATCATATTAGACCTAATCATACCTACTTTGCGGTTTTCCAACCATATTACCTCAGGCCAATCAGACTAAAGCAGTAGACTGTTACTAAAACTCCCTATGGAACAACTCAATAACAGCCCGACCCAGTAATTGAACTTAGTACCCCATGCTCAGTATTAAATAACACTTATATTATGATCGCCATTAATTCAAGTTGAACGAAAACTCGAATCAATACATTGTTTCACAGTTTCACTAACTTACCGCTAGATGGCGCTACTAGTTCCATCGTGGATCATTGTCGTTTCTTAGCGCCTTTTATAACGTTAGTGTGACCAACTGGTTATCACAATATCTTAGTACATACTATTTTTCCTTACTTGTAATCTACTTATGATGGGCTTACACTTTATCATAACGCCTTTATACCCAGACGGTGTAGGCAGGGTTACGTACCTATATTGTGAGATTTTTCGAAAGAGGAATCCCCCTAATGTGGGAGAATTCATTGTTTTGATGATTTCCCACCCACAAAAAGACTGGAATACTGTTAGTCGTAAGTGCTTCATTGGCAGTGTCAAGTGCTTTGGAAATTACCTTAAAAAAAGGGAAAATAAACATTCCAAAAAATATTAATGTTATGATTTTGAGTTATTCATTCGTAATAAATACACACCGAACTACCTCATTGGTCCAGTGGTTGTAAGTTCTACTGCCGAACATGAGGTCGTGGGTTCGGTTCATGGGCAGGGCAAGGTTAAGGCTAAGGTTTTCCGTTAGGCATTTCTCAGTAGCAGTCTGGAGCCCGGATTTTTCCGCATTGCAGATGACCATGGCCATTAGACACAACAACCGTCTGGCCGGAGGATCATTTCTTTTCAAAGGAGGTTTGCTGGACTTTGCACCCACTCCCGCATATACAGGGATATTTGTAAAATACCAACAACCTCTTAAGAGGTCATTGTACTCATCATTATGAACAACTTTTACTATGGGACCAAACCAAAATACGCGAAAAATAAATCAGCTGTCACCTATATTTTGATGAGTGATACGAACATAAATGTAGGAACAGCAGATTTTTTTTTTCGCGACTGGTGACTCCCCACAGCAAACTCCATGGTCAGCGCAGCATTCGAGCAGCATCATAGGTATTACTTCATAGGCAGTGTTGTGAATTAGACAATCAAAACGACGTTTATATACTTAAAACGATTAAAAAAATAACAATCGTACTGAGTCAACTTGAATCAATCCATCGTTACACAGTTTGACTACTACACCACTAGATGGCGCTACTAGTTTATACGTAGAGCAATGGCGCTTCATCTTCAATCACAAACATAATGCCTTCTATAATGACGTCATTAAGCAACCGGTTATCGAGATTGCTACAGTTATAACTAATAGGTAAAGTAATTATGACGTGTTTACACTGTAACATCACGCCTGCAGCCGTGGAAGGGTGGGCTGAGTTAGTAGTGGGTATGAACGCAATTTACAGCACGTAATAATGTTATGGTGATAATTTAATGTCTTTTTTTTGTTAAACAAGTTATAAGCATGAGAATTTTGCCTTCTTTGGTAAAAAAATATGAAGTTAGGTACATGAACAACTGCTAGGGTTGCGGAATTTGTTCAAAAGAGCCACCATGGCCCTACTGGAACGCAAAGGGTACTAGAAGAAACGGGTGGGTTCTAGTCGTGCACTTCCTACCGCTCCGCCCAGAGCAGGAAAAGTCATATAATGATTTCTCATCAAGAAAAAAAAAGGTACTTGTACAAAACAATGACAGCAAAATCTTACTTCCTAAGATGAAAATCGTTCGATGTACAGTATGTTAAATAACAGAAGGCGTTCCCTTATACTCGTTAATCTATATCATTAATAGATGAAAATAAAAATAGCAGCATAGAAAATAAGCATAAAATAATCCTTGAATTAAAAAAAATATATTAATCTATCTATACTTATAATAAATCTGTAGAGAGGTCAATTCTGTACAAGGAATATATTTTCAAAATAACTATCAGGGGGTGATTAGTGATCGATACTGGTGCCAAAAATGCAATCAGTAAAATTTTTGTCTGTCTGTCTGTCTGTCTGTCTGTCTGTCTGTCTGTCTGTCTGTCTGTCTGTCTGTATGTTCTTTATAGAAACAAAAACTACTCGACCGATTTTAACGAAACTTGGTGCAATTATTCTTCATACTCCTGGGCAGGTTATAGTATACTTTTCATCACGCTACAATCAAAAGGAGCAGAGCAGTGAAGGGAAATGTTGGGAAAACGGGAAAAGTTACTCCATTTTTTAAGCTTCCGTCGCGTGTGTAGCCTTAATGGTTAAAGTTACATAGAAATCATGTATTACGGAAATGTTTTACATAAAATTATCTAAAAAGTAATTGTTGTAAGTTGTACATACATATTTCACACACACATAGTGATCTATCAATGAACAGCCCAAACCACTGAACGGATCGGGCTGAAATTTGGCATGCAGGTAGATGTTATGACGTAGGCATCCGCTAAGAAAGGATTTTGATTAATTCTACCCCCAAGGGAATAAAATAGGGGATGAATGTTTGTATGAAACTTTGTCAATTTTAAACCGATCGGGCTGAGAGTTTCAAAATCGGGGGTAAAGTAACTATTCCACGCGGACGAAGTCGCTGGCAGAAGCTAGTTGACAATAAATTCGAAACATTTTGTTTAAAATCAAAACAGTAACGCGGAATAGTACTCGTAGTAGCAACGCCCAAACCGGAATGTACGCGTGTACAGAGTGTTTCTTTAACATTTTTAGTGAATATTTTAATATTAAAAAAAAAAAAAACATTTTGTTTTTGAATGGTAATATTTTTTTATCATAATATATGGATGCTATACTATTGCGGGTTAACGGGAACGCCCTCTGTTAGTTAACATACTGTAGAAAGGCATAACGCTAGGTACCTATTTCTTTATGACTGACTCATGAATGAAACTGTTGCAGAATAACACTCTGAGGAATGTTGTGTGCCATAGGAGTCATGGTTTGAGTATTAATTGTGAAAGTTGTTTGCCTATTATAGTAGAGAGTTAGTGCTCAGGTGTTTGTGAGTCATCCTTAGATAGCACCTGGAATTACTTGCTTCTTATACAGGAAAACTTCTTCAAGTACCCACCAGAAGTTCTAGACATAGTGACATTCTGTTAGGGAATGCGACTGTCGAAAAGCAAAAATATAAGTTACTAGCAGCGCGCCGCGGTTTTAGCCGCGTAGTTCCCGTTCCCGTAGGAATATGGGGATAAAATACAGCCTATGTTACTCAGGGTGAATGTAGGTTTCTAGTGGTGAAAGAATTTTTGAAATCGGTCCAGTAGTTTTGGAGTTTATTCGTTACGTACAAAAATACAAATCTTTTCTCTTTATAATATTAGTATAGATTTACTATCGTTGTGTTTTTTTTTCTGGGTGTACCAAATCAATATTTTATCCATCTATCGAACTTAATTTATTGTTGTCTACAAAACTGTTCAATCAACATGACCGCACCAAGTTGATCTTCTGGACCCGCTCTTCGCCCGTGACGTGCGACTGCGCAGGTTTAATACAAACAATTTCCTACCCCGTTATACCCCCTTGGGGGTTGAGTTTCGTAAAATCGTAAAATTCTTAGCAGATGTCTACACCCTATAAGGAACCTACCTGCCAAGTTTTAAGTTTGTAGGTGTTATAGTTTCCGAGATTTCGTGATTAATCAGTGTGTGGTATTTCCCTTCTATATACAGATTGATCACGAGACATTTTGATGGCGTTTGTCAACCGCATTCCTATCCCCACTTGACATCGCTCAAGCACAGATAATATAATACTACGCTCAAGTAACGTGCGTTTGAAATAAACTAACTAAAGAAACTAAATCATGTTAATTTTTCCGTTGTTTTAGAACCTAGGCTGAAATGAAATGATGAAGCTGTAAACCTTATTTCTTTTTTCATATTCAAAGGCGACAACTAACAAGAAAAACTTGTAAATTAAGTTATTAAATACCACAGAAAAAACCAAGTCTCCCCTCATAATATGCAGTTTATAAATATTTTACAGTATTATGTAATTCGTGACGATCTCGTGGCTTAATTATAACAGTTACACGGCTCGATCTGCAAGGTTAAGCAACGCTCGCTGAGGTTGTTCTGTGGATGGGTGACCATCTTCATATACTGAGACTCCTCAGTGCCACGAAAAGCACATGCGACGCGCAGCAGTAGTCGGTTTATGTAAATAAAGTTATTAAAATGTTGTCATAATTATATAGGTAGGTACTTAAAAACTTTTTAGAAATAAAAAATACAACCTTCCAAAACTGAAGAAACAACCAAAAACACCGACTTCCGAAATTAAAGTTATGACGTCATTCACAATCAGTGTCTGCTTTTCTTAGATTTTGAAACGACAACTGCGTCTTACTTTGAGTATTCTTTTGTGTTTTCCTTGTTAGGCTTTGAGTAATGTAAAAATCCAGTACAATATTACCTAGTAAATAAGTACCTTCTCGCCTCACATACATATGTATCTTAGAAATAAATGGAACGAGTCTAAAACCACTATCACATCCGTACAAGTTTATTTATTTATTTTATTATTTATGTACGCACAGAAAATAAGTAAGAGATAACATTACAGATTTAGTACAAAGGAACTGCTTATTTCAAAAGAAATTTCTTCCAGCAGACCTGCGAAAGGAAAAACGAAAAAGAAATGTGTGTAAGAACAAGAGAAGAGAATGTGAAGCCTTAAACTAAAGTAACAGATCAAGATATGATAATATACTTATAAAAAATAAATACCGAATACTATAAATTATTTACAAATAATAAATCACACACACACTTAACACACACACGCACCCTCACACACACACACCCTCACATATATGTATGTGTTAGCGGGAAAATGATGTCACACCCGTCAAAAGGAGGGGATGACAGGTGGTGGTGGCGCGCCTATATAAGCCGCTGCGCGCTCATTTTGGAATCCCTTTTTCGTGGAGTCAACTTGGGTTGGGAAACCTCTGCCCGATTGGATAGCCAGTTCTGCCTTAACTTGTATTCATTTCGTTATTGTGTTTCGTAATAATGAATAAAGTCAAGTTTAGTTGTTTAAATTCGTGTTTAAAAATAAACCGTCATTTTCTTATTTTTGTCTTTGTTTTTTTTTTAATCAATTTTGCCCTATTGTGCTAAGATCAGTTGTGGGATACGATTTTCACTTGCCTTGATTCGTTCCAATCCTTGAAGTAAGGTAGTTTGGCTATTCAATTTGAAGAAGAAAAAAGTAACGGTTTCAACAAGTACCTACGGTAACTTCGTGTGGTAAGGTGTACAGTGGTAAAATCTGGTGAGTACGTTCCGATTTGTTTAGTAGGGAAGACGACATTGTGTTTACGAATATATTTCTAACGCAGCTTTGTGGCTTGCTTACATTTTTTGTTTCTCAATATCCTGATTACCTACTCTTAAGTTCATTGCTTATCTCTTCCCATTGTTTTCTTTATTGAACTATTAAAAGTACTCCTTACTAGTTTGGTACATTTTAGAACTGTGAATATGCCTAGCCATAGTCATGGAAGCGGAGGTCGATCTAGGAGTTGTGATTCGCATTCTGGTGCTCATGATGCGAGTTCTGGCAAGCATGGCTTGCGTTCTGGACATTCTGGAAAGCGACGTGGATCTCCTAATGATGTTTTGACTGAGCAGATGCCGCAAATAAGTACTGGATCGGCTGACGTCGTTGGAGGAGCGGCGCCGTGCGCCTCCGCCGCAACGACCGCGTGGGCGGGGTGCTGATGCGCGCCCGGCGGCGCCGCCGCGACCGCTCGAGCCGGCCGCTGGCGCTGCGGAGTGTCGAAGGGCGGCGGCAGGCCTTCGGGGGTCGGTGGTTCCATCCTCACCGGGTCCTTCCGTAAGCGCTGCAGCCGATCGTGATGCTGGCGTGCCCGATCGCATTGTGGAGGCTATCCGGTCAATGAACACGACGGCACAAGCCACTGGCAAGCTCGACTCGGGCATGCGCGGGCCATACCGTGTCATCAAGGTGCTTCCCCATGATCGATACGAGCTGCAACTACTGGCGGGTTCGTATGGGAACGCGACCCAGGCTGCGGCCGAGTTTATGGCGCCGTGGCGAGGGGAATGGACTCCTGACACTTGTGCAACCTTCTTCGAAGGTAATTTGTCATACACTTGCTGATAAGCGAACGTCGTGCCTATGTCATGCGAGTGTAGAAACCATGTGGTATGCGAACGTCGTGCCTATGCCATATGGAGTTGTAAGAAATACGCTAACGACGTGCCTATGTTTCTTACGGTTGTTTTGTGTGTGTGGTACTTATGCGAACGTCGTGCCTATGCCATACAGATTTGTGAGAAATATGCGAACGTAGTGCCTATGTTTCTCATGGTTGTTTTGCGTGAGTGTGGTATGCGAACGTAGTGCCTATGCCATACGTAGTTGTGAGAAATATGCGAACGTAGTGCCTATGTTTCTCATGGTTGTTTTGCGTGAGTGTGGTATGCGAACGTAGTGCCTATGCCATACAGAGTTGTGAGAAATAAGCGAACGTCGTGCCTATGTTTCTTACTGTTGTCATGAAGAACGTGGTTCACGATAGTTCAGTTTGCCTGAGCTTATTGTGATAGTGCAGTTGACGTGTCTGTAAAGGCTCAATTGCACTGTTACAATAAAATCAATTTCATGAAATTGCGTGTCATTTTTGACTATTTGTTTCTAATCTATTCTCAGGTGCAGACTGTAATGATGACGACACGGAGTCCACACCTGAGCGAGCTGTCAGCGATGTGCCCTCTGGCGTGATGACACCAGAACCCGTACCAAGTACTTCCAGTGCAGCACTGCCTGGGACACAGGAGCACGAGGACGTCCTCCAGTCAGGAGAGGCCGTGTTAGCGGGAAAATGATGTCACACCCGTCAAAAGGAGGGGATGACAGGTGGTGGTGGCGCGCCTATATAAGCCGCTGCGCGCTCATTTTGGAATCCCTTTTTCGTGGAGTCAACTTGGGTTGGGAAACCTCTGCCCGATTGGATAGCCAGTTCTGCCTTAACTTGTATTCATTTCGTTATTGTGTTTCGTAATAATGAATAAAGTCAAGTTTAGTTGTTTAAATTCGTGTTTAAAAATAAACCGTCATTTTCTTATTTTTGTCTTTGTTTTTTTTTTAATCAATTTTGCCCTATTGTGCTAAGATATGTATAAATTTCACAGTTGAGAGGAGAGGTAGTGCTCTTTAAGTCGAATCTTAAACAAGAAAATAGATTTTAAGTCTCGAATGCTAGGCGGAAGTGAGTTCCACAATATATGCATGATACAGAGAACTTTCTACAAAAGTTGGAATTACTCAAAAAGACTTCGACTGGGTTCGAAGTAGTAGCCAACTGCAGCAGTACCGTTTGCAACCACTGAACCACAACGAAGTATTTCCTACTGAATGAATTGCTTAATTCATTATCCTACAATCTTGTATGACACATCGCATAGAATGTCGCGGTCGTTGAAATGACTAATCTCATACACGTGAGTCATATTCTGACTCATACAAACACAGGTACATAACAGCTTCAAGGAGGAAGAGATCAGCAGTGCCAAGCTGGTACTGTTCCAATCGCTCGGCAAAATCGAGCAGATGCAGTCCCGCCGGAGGGATGGAGGCCAGAAGTGTGTGCAGGACATCATCACGCTGTTCAAAAGCACCGACCCGGACGACGTTCCCGCATTTGTGGCGAAGGAGCTACATAAGTTGCCCCCAGTCACGTTTGACCACGTCGACGTCACCAGGCTGCTAAAGGACATCACAAATCTTAAGGCAAGTCTGGCCGAGGTACAGTCCAAGTTGGAGGTGTCGAATAACACCATTGGGGAACTACGTGCCGAAGTTGCGTTATTGCGCAACGTTGTTTCGGTAAATAGGGCGCCTGATGCCTCCAACGTGAGTACACGTCGCGGCGCGAGAAATGCAAGCATCGGCAGTTTTGATTCGGCGAGCGCCACTGTGTCACCTACGGCTGAAACTGCACGGGTTGCAACATGCGCCGCCTCCGTCGCTGACTCGACGCCGGTCGAGGTAGCGGCTTGTGTAGGTACGTCGACCCCTAAACGTGCCTACGCTGCTATCGTCGCCACAAATAAGCCGATGGCCAAGAAGGGGGATGAGAAGAGCTGCTGTGAACCTGCCAACAGGGGTTCGAAACAGCTAGGCCCAGCTACGGGCACGAGTGACCAGGATGGCTTCGTGAAAGTGGAGAGGAAGAAGAGGAAGATGCCTCCTAGTCGGAACCAGTGCGGAACTGCGCTGGTAGGACCTAATATGCTGCGTCCAGCAATACCTACGACGCAGCTCTATGTGTCTCGATTACATCACACCACGAAGGTTGAGGAAATCGTGGAGTATGTTCGAGCGAAGACCAGCTGGACCTTAAGGGTAGAGAAGTTGGAGCCGCGCCATAACACGAATTTCAAGTCGTTCGTGGTGCGAGTTCCGACTCATCATATTGAGACCTTCCTCAAGGAGGAGTTTTGGCCGAAGGGTGTCGTGTATCGGCGATTCCGCGGAAGACTACGCGACACCACGCAGCGTAACACGACGCCGGCACTTCGTGTAAAATAAATAGTGTTATGTTTTAGTTTTATATAAATATGTATGATAGTCTGTAAGGTATATATGTTATGGGTCTTTGTTACCCGAAATAAAAGAAATATTATTATTATTATAACTGTGGCATTTCATACTATATACTTACCTGTTGTATGAGAATTTATTGTTTGAGGATAATTTGTGAAATTTTCCCTTTGTTGTAGGTATTTTTGAAGAAGGAAAAACCTAATTTCGGTATTTCATTAATTTTACTCCTACAACAGTATACCAACGAGCGTCTCTCGATTAAATAACGATTCTCGGCTCCGTTATATGGCTTGACTAGCTGTCGCACGCCGCTTCGCTTGCGAAATAAAGAAATAAACTATCCAGGGATAAGTCTACGCGTGTGCCAAGATTCATCCAAATCAGTTCAGCCGACGTGCAGGTAACAAACAAACCGTCTTTTGCATTTATAATATTAGTTAGGATGAGGATTCATAGCATCATGTATATTTTGTGTGATAAGGTTCCCATAAATCGACGCAACAAAACACAAAACACAAAAGCAAATACTTATAAATAAACTTAAACAATACCTAATCCATAAATATTATTTTAATGTTAATGAATATTATAATGATAAATTAAATTAATAAATAAAAATGAATATCAAAACCAAAGTCCCCTTGAGAACCAAATAGAAAAACATTTACATTTTACTTTTTTTAAATAATAATTTTATTCTTTCCTTCCTCTATCCTATCTTGCTATGCCTACAGGGTCTGGACCCTGTTCCCCTGTGACTTAAATTATGTACATTTTATATGTAGGTACCTACCACTTAAGTTCACATTGTGGAATGCAAATAAACACATATGTATATTTAGTATAATATATTGAGTATATGTTAGCAGTGCTTAATAAGCATAATCAGCCTTTTAATTTTCAGTTATGCCGGTTTCCTCACGATGTTTTCCTTCACCGTTAATAAAGCAGTGGTGGTGAAATTAATTACACAAAGTAATGCGCCTGTCTGGGTTTGAACCCGCTTCGTAAGTTGGGGCCGTTATCACTCGGCCACCACTGCTCTTAGCTCTATCAGTGCTTCCAAAGCAGAATTCAGAAGAAGTAGATATTAATCTGCTAACCTGTTTCCAACTATGTTGGATTCACCTTCTAGTATATGTGGATGCAACTGAGTACCCGTACTTTACATGGATCTTACTAGCTGCAGATTTTCTGGCTCCTAATTATCCGTAACGAGAGTCAAAGCCGTAACGGGACCAACAGCTAAGAAGGTCACTTTTACACGGCCTGGTCTCGGCAAGAGCTGCTTAATTAACCTCGAAATTCAAACCATCCGGCTGTTATTATTTAACCCCGAACACCTACTAAAATGTCTGTTCGTCTATCTAAGGTAACTATCTGATAAAGTTATAACCTCTCTTCGGAACGACTGTGCGATTAATCTTCTACTCCTACTACCTATATTGATACGGAGAATTTACTGATTGTGCTAAAGTGATTTTGTTTTTATACAATTCTTGAACTAGTTTAAGTACCTTATTATTTAAGAAACTATACAATTTATACAATTTTTGACCTATTATAGGTAGGAATCTAGAAGTTAAGTTTTTAATTGTCTTTACTTATCACAGATTTTTTACACATTTGTATTGTACTATAGAATCCTTTTGATTATTTGTTAATTTAAAATTATTTTATATCTTCTCGCCTGAAACACAAGATTTCCTAGTTCAGGCTCGTAATACTTAGAATTAAGATATATAATTTAAGACTGTATGTAATTTATCCTGTAAAATATGGTAATAAAATAAAAAAAACCTAAAGATCTGAAACATCACTTCACACCCCACACAAAACAAATGTAAATCACACAGAATTTGCTTACGTCGAAAAAAAAGCGGTAACGACAGCTTTACCAGTTTCGCCAAATTTCCAACTTTCCAAACATCTGGCGTAACATCCCTTCAGTCCCTAGCGATTCACACATATCTGACTCAGCCCTTTAAATAAATAGCCCAAGAAATGCGGGCAATAAATAATAGGCCGCGCTAGTAAAATATTGCCCGAACTATGCACGTGAATATAATAGGGCTGGGAATTTGTCTAGGATAAAAATTACTTTTTATATTGCCCGGGATTTCGGGAGGTGTGAGTATAAATTGAGGGTTCGCTGTCAGTATTTTATTTTTCGGAGTTCTGTTTTTTCGCAAAAATGATATAAATTCATGCGTAGCGGGTTTCTGCTGTTTGTTAGAAGAAAATAAGTGGTTATGGTGGAGAATTTCAGTTCCTGAAATATTGCGTTCCTACAGTATGCAGTGTAGACCATAGCGGGATCAATAATCTACCTTTTTTTCTGTATGGGAAATTATTAAATGACTTCTCCCGCTCTGGGCGGACCGGAAGGGAGTGTCAGACTCTTACCGACTAAAACCCACCCGTGATCCTCCTAATGTCCGTTGCGTTCCAGGACCGTTGTGATTCTTTCAAACGAATTCCGCAACATCAACAATATACCTACTGTGCGTCGAATAGGTACAGTTAGGAAAATATAACATTCAGCAGATTTACACACATACGTTGTTAAATACTCCTAATCAAGAATGAAATTTGTGATTTGAACATCGACTCTATTATTTTTATGTTTGTTACCTCATAACTTTGTACTGGGTGTACCGATTTTGATGATTATTTTTATATTCGAAAGTAGGTGCTTGTCGTGTGGTCCCATTTGAGTTATCCCTAATAATGTGTAGCTTAGTTTACATTATTGACGTTTTCATTCCCTCTTATCGATGTAAAATGAAAAATAAAATTATGTACGATGCTTTGGAATAGCATCTTAGTATTTCAAGGTGGTCCCTTTCTAGTTTGAGGAAGATCTGATGAAGAACAGGAAGCGGAACTCTTCAATAAATGATAGCAAATCGTTCGGGATTGCTGAAATCGCATATTTGTTTATTGTTTACATCAGTGATTGGTACGTTTAGTTGGATTTTGTGTACCATTAAAAAGTGCAAAAAAAAACTTTTTACAAAAACATACAACCGACTTCTACACAAAAAAAAAATCAAAAATTACAAAATAACTTTAAAGTCGGGAGTCGGTATTTGTGGTTGCTTTTTCGTTTTTTGAACACTGACTTCGGACCTAACATTGATGTAAGTTGTTCATAATAGCTGAACAATATGTCCCTTTGGCTGTTATTTAAAGTAATTAAGACTCTTTTAATGTTTTATTGTATGACAAAGATGGAGAAAAAGCATCTCCAGTGTAATCAACAGTATTCGAACCTAATCAACAGGATATTGGACCCTCTTTGCACTCAATTAGCCACACTAGATAGAAAGCGGTTCTTTTTCAGTGAGCGAAATAGTGTGGGGACTGTATCGGGTCATCGCCGGGACTGAGAGTCCAGGACATATCGCATCCATACGTGATTAGTTCGGCGCAGTCAGTAAGACGTGTAATTACTACTAACCCGGGGTTTTGGACATAGTGAAGTGTGAAACAGTAGCACAAGTTGACGAGTTGTGGTTTTAGAGTCCTCTGAAAAAAAAAAAATGGGTTCCGTTTAGCATCACTTAGGTCGTCCGTCTGTCGGTTTGTCACAAGCGTTTTTCCCAGGAACTAGTGGCAGTATAGTGATGAAATCAAGTAAGTATTTCTTCGGTATCTGAGTCCTCTAAAAATATTAAGCTTCTTAGTTAAAATGATTATGCTCAGCGACCATTTTAATTAAATAACAAAAAAACATGCCTAATCGGTAAGCGATGAATGTGGTCTACGTAGAAAAGAACGAGTCTAGACGAAATTTGCGAAACATTAAACATCTAATGTTTCATTTCGGGCGGTTCGGTTAATTCCGACCAAAAGATTACTTTTATAAATTCCGGGAATTCAACGGTTCGTGATAAATAGCTCATTAATGATTCCCGAAAAAAAAAATGCTTTGCATTCAATTTTTTTTTGCAATAAAAGTACAATTTGTCGAGTATTATTCGCAAAATCTCCAAATAAAACTGATAAAAAGTTCATCGGTAACGAATAGTCACAAAAGGATACAATATATTGCAGTAGCGTACGGATTTAACCCAATTTTCAGCGAACATTGAGGTCAATGCAAGCTCACAAAGAACACAGCAGAGATAAAGTACAGAAGGTTATCTTCATACAAGGAGCGATCTCGAACGCACACATATACACGCTTCACGTACAGCGAGTACAAGCGCTCTCGCGACCGACTGACGTTTGAGATCGTACGTACACACATATGTTTACATGTGTGCGTGCACCTATTTTCGCTCCTTAAATGGAGCCGACTTTTACCAACACATATATATTGGAGTCGGCTTCCAATCAAACCAGATTCAGCTAAATGCTAATTTTTTATGTGAATTTGACTACCTGTCCAACCCTGTAGCTGAGTTTTCCAAGCACTTCTTAGCAAATCTGGTGTCAAATTCTGCCTTGAGGCAATCCATAACGACTGTAGAAGATCTACAAATAACAGATGGAATCAGTGGTATTACATGCTTTTCGAAGCGTGGAGGAGTCTCGGTATGTAAATATGGTCACCCATCCGCAGATCGACCTCGGCAAACATTGCTTATCGTTGAACATCGACCACTGCAGCTGTTATTATTTTTATTTTTTTCATTATTTTATTTTTATTATTAGCCTCGAGCTCCTTTTTATACGGAGCCGACCTTCACCTGCCTAGCCTTACTATATTGGGGTCGGCTCCCAGTCAAGCCGGATTCAGCTGAATACCAGTATTTTACGTGAAGTGGCTGCCTACCAGACCACCAACCCATTAACTGGGAACACGGTACTTCTTGGCAAGACGGGTGTCCGTAACGACTGCCAAAGATCACCAAATGACAGCCAGGACTAACGGCTTAACGTGCTTTCCAAGGCACGGAGAAGTCTCGTTATGTTAAGATGATCACCCATTCACAGACCAACCTCAGTAAGCGTTGCTTAACCGCATAGATCGACCCGTGCGACTGTTATAATTTAGCTACCAGCTCTTTTTTGTACGGAGTCGACCTTCTGTTACCGAATTCTATTTTGTATGGAGAATCTGCACAAACGCACGGTATTATTTAATTAATCCGATCCCGGGATACCAGTCTTTGTTTGTGGATTAACAGTGGCACAAAACTGTGAATATATGTATTCAATGTACGCAGTGTAGTGGTATTTAATTATTTCGAGCGGGTATGATACGCTGAAAGTGCATTAGTATAGGTATTTGCAAAGTTTGGCAAATTAACGAAGATCTCAATTGATATGATTGAGGTGACCAGTGTATGGATTTATATTATTTTATCTATACTAATATTATAAAGAGGTGACGTTTGTGAGTTTGTGAGGTCGTGTGTTTCGAGACGTTGTAAGGGGTAATCTCTGGGTTGCGGAATTTGTTCGAAAGAGTTACCGCGGCCCTGGAACGCAAAGGGCACAAGAAGGAGCATTGGTGGGTTTTAGTCAGTAAAAGTCTGACACTCCCTACCGCTCCGCCCAGGGCGGAAGGGGTCATTTGATGATTTCCCATCCAAAAAAAAAGGGGTAATCCCTATCTACTGAACCGATTTTCAAAATTATTAAACCAATAGAAAGCTATGTTATTGTGGAGTGTCATAGGCTATATTTTATTCCCGTATTGCCATGGGAACGGGAACAACGCGGGTGACACCGCGGGGAGCTGCTAGTATTTTATACTTTAGCGTCTAAATCTTTGACCGATTGAATGATTACCCCTTACAACGTCACAAACTCACCTCGTTACCTCTTATAATATTAGTATAGACAAAGAAATTAGTAAAATACAAAGAAACTCACTAATATTAGGTTAAGATTATCTCTCCTGCAATTATTTTGACATATTGTTTGTTTTGGCGCTGGTTACCAAACTAGGTAGAACCTGTATCTTTACGACCTTGACCTTAGACCTTATTCAACTCGTCCAAACTTCAGGTGATGCTTAAGCTTTGCAATAAAAAAAACGATTCATTCTCCTTTGAAGGCCCTTGGCCCAGTTATGAAAGCTCACGCCTCAAGAATTAAAATACTCATCGGAACCTGTTTGAATGTATCTGTTGCCTTGAGTATCGAATAAAAAGCTATTATTTTTGACGTCTGTATTGTTTGAATGAAATATCTCTTACTGTATGCTTGCATACAACTTAATGACGTCTGTGAAGGTCTCTTTTCGCTTCATAGTAGGTACCTTACCCCTTTTTTTTCTGGATGGAAAATCATTAAATGACTTCTCCCGCTCTGGGCGGAGCGGAAGAGAGTGTCAGATTCGTACTGACTAAAACCTACCCGTGATCCTCCTGTTGCCCTTTGCGTTCCGGGGTCGCGGTGACTTTTTTGAACAAATTCCGCATCCCTAGTAATCACTGACCCTATCATCATCATCATCAACAGCCTGTTGCAGTCCACTGCTGGACATAGGGCTCTCCAATTGCACGCCACTTAGATCTATTTTCGGCTTCTCGCATTCAGTTTCTGCCAGCCGTCCTACACAAATCGTCAATCCACCGTGCCTGAGGACGTCCTACACTACGTTTGCCGAGACGCGGTCTCCACTCTAGAACTCCGACCACTGACTCTACGAGGCTCCGTCTTCTTTGCTGACATGTCTTTGAGTCGCGTGTGGAACACGTCGTGGCCTCGTCCAGGACCTGGTTGCTATCGGACGGCGAGCCACCCATAGCTTGCCATCCGCAGGCCCGCGAGGTAGCTTACCCCTCACACCACTGTCTAGTCAGATGTACCTAACTAAGCACCAATATTTCGAATGTATATCTGATTTCATCAACCCAGTACCAAAAGTCAAATGCGACACCTTGACAAGACCAGTGTCAGAATTCCTGCCTTCTGACTCTCTGGAGCCACTTGTCCCAGCTCCCATTTGTAGATACAGATGTACAAATGGGAGCTGGGACCAGTGGCTTAACGTGGTTTTTGAGGCATAGAGAAGTCTCGGAATGTAATTAGTGGATGATCAGTGATCACCCTTCTAAGGAAAGATCTAAGAAAGCTCTGCTTGAACTCAAACATCGAATTGCAGCGACTGTTATTATTTGGCCGCGAGCTCCCTCAATTTCAAAATTGCAACCATTGCATCTAAGTTCAAGAGTACTTACATACATCCATCATACAGATGAAATTCTACTACAGAACATGAGCGTGCTAAATGAACAAAACAATGAGCGGTCAAAGGAGAAACCATACTTTTAAGACGTTTGACAGACGGATTTGAGACTGCTGATTGGTCCTCTCGACATAATCTTTTAGTCAGCTTTGTCCTTTGTCAACATGCAGAGGTGACTTTGTATGACTGTACATCTTGATCCCTGTATTAAAGATATTACAGATTCTGTATGTGTCTTAGGACGGAATACGAATTGTACGAGGTATTCCAAATGTCCAGGGGTGGCAAAAACATTATTTCACTAAGAAAGCCGTCAGAAAGATGAAAGAACAAGGGTTTATTTATCCAAGTGTGACATTCCATAAATTAAATCACTAACTTATAAATAACTGGAAAAATATACATCACATCCGAGCAAAACTTTCATCGCTCAGCATAATGCTGGAACTCGTGTGTCACTAGTTTTTACAATGATCCAGGGCCCCAAGTCATTCCAACACGATGCCATTGACATTTTGCTAAAAGTTCGTAAAATTGATTGAGTCAGGCGTTACTTTGCGGAAATCCATTTTAACTTTGAAAATGAAAACAAAATATCTAGTTTTAATTTCCGCGAATATTAGTGGGTTGCAGGTATGCACCTCCCTCCCGCCCGCTATATTATGCACATGCAAGATTACTAGGCAAATGCAAGGATATTAAGCACATGCAGGAAGGCAATGCAAAACCCAACACCATTACCGACACGTGTTTCGCCTCTCCACGAGGCATCCTCAGGGGACGTGTTGACTCGCTGACCGTTGAGTTGCGTTGCAACTCAACGGTCAGCGAGTCAACAGTAATCTTGCATGTGCATAATATAGCGGGCGGGAGGGAGGTGCATACCTGCAACCCACTAATATTCGCGGAAATTAAAACTAGATATTTTGTTTTCATTTTCAAAGGTAAAAGTTCGTACTCGTAATCTGCTAAATTCATAATGGTCGATCATTGGTCGGTCAATGGTCTCGTAATACTTTTTGATAACCGAGCTATTAAAAGCAATGACTGCACAATGACGTTCTAATAGAAGGGCACTGATCAAAAGAACTGTCATTAGCAGATTACCGCATACGTCTGTCATTAATTTGTCATTATGTACGAGATTACCATTCTATGCCATTTCTTTCAATGGAGTGTCAGTGGTTGACCACTGGAATCTCTTAGTGACGCTTTTTTATTAGTAGACAAACTTGTTAAAATCAACCATTATGAAATCAATGATAGACCATTCCGACACTATTTTAATAGCAGACTTTGAAACGGCAAGATTGCGTCTACCTTCTAACTCTCTACAAAGTCAGTTGGAAATGTTTAGGTAAGTATTTAAGTACCTACATTGGTATGTAAATGACATCTGCCTAAATTTCGAAATAGTTTGTCACGTGTTTGTCTTATGTATGAATAATTTACATATTGTAGGTAGTTAGGTACCTATGTGATTTTCAACAGTTTTACATACTCGCTCTGTGTCGATTTTTCAAGGTGGTTTTATCTAGTATTACTATTTTTGGAGGTGTGTAAGAATATCGATAGTAAAATGTAACTTGATTGATAAAACTATGTGAATTCATATGTCACTTACAAGTTCCTTTAAAAAATCTTTTCTTTTTACGATTTTGTATGAGTAGATAATTTCGGAAAAGCTGATCTAGTTGTTCATTAATACTTAGTAGAGTTACTTTAGGTTACCTGTATATAATATATATTGTGAATCCCTGAACAAAAAAAAACTTAGTAAAATTGATTGAGTCAGGCGTTACTTTGCGGAAATCCATTTTAAATTTGAAAATGTAAACAATATATCTAGTTTTAATTTCCGCGAATATTAGTGGGTTGCAGGTATGCACCTCCCTCCCGCCCGCTATATTATGCACATGCAAGATTACTGGGCAAATGCAAGGATTTTAAGCACATGCAGGAAGGCAATGCAAAACCCAACACCATTACCGACACGTGTTTCGCCTCTCCACGAGGCATCCTCAGGGGACGTGACCATTACCGACACGTGCATAATATAGCGGGCGGGAGGGAGGTGCATACCTGCAACCCACTAATATTCGCGGAAATTAAAACTAGATATATTGTTTACATTTTCAAATTTAAAAAAAAACTTATTCTATATCTTATTCTTTACTGTAGGTACACATAAAAACATACATATATAAATCATAACAGAACAGCTTATGTACAAAGACGCGCATAATCCCGAATTGGGTTTTCTAACAGCAAACCTGATGATGCGATAACTTTTTTACAAAAAAAAATATACAACCGACCTCCAAATAAAAACACTACAAATAAAATATCTTTCGGTGTTTTAGGTTGTTTCTTTGTTTTTTGACGCCGACTTTCGAAATTATACTTATTTTCTACTAAATAGTGTTTTCTATGTGGAAGTCAGTTGTGTGTTTTTTTTTTGGAAAATATTTTTTTTTGTTATTCATACATATTTTTTTAACTTCAGGTGGTGATTGATACCCTACAGGTAAAAGTCTGACACTCCCTTCCGCTCCGGCCAGAAGAAGGCTTTTGATGATTCCGTCTGTGTGATGCAAATGGCATTAGTAGGAACACGGATGGGTTTTAGTTACTAAGAGATAGACACTCCCGTAAGACTTTGAAAATGAACACGGATGGGTTTTAGTCAGTAAGAGTCTGACACTCCCTTCCACTCCGCACAGAGCGGGAGAAGTCATTTAATGATTTCCCATCCATAAACAAATGCCTGATTATGAGGCCCCAAAAGTTAGCTGACTTGTACTTTGCGTTCTCCTACACAGCGCGCTGCGTACCAGAACGGCAGCGTGATGGTATGTTATAAACTGGTGTTAGCAATAAACAGACGATTTTAGCAATCCCGGAAGATTTGCTATCATTTATTGAAGAGTTCCGTTGGCTCAAAAAATCTAAAATTACTTCATATTTTAATCCTAACTTAAATAAACTGAAATAAATATTTATACAACACTAAATATACAAAATCTTACGATAATACATACCAATACATTCATATGTATGGGTCAAGTTGACAGGAAATATTTCCTTATTCTTTTCCTGAAGACCTCTAACGAAGGGATTATTTTCCTTCTTAAAAAGTTTGAACGAGTTACTATTACCTACATGTGTGATTGCACAGATATTTATGCTACGCACTATGGCGGAATTACTTACAAAAGCGTTATTTTATACATTTACTAGCTTCTGCTTCTGCCCGTGACTTCGTCCGCGTGGAATAGTTACTTTACCCCCGATTTTGAAACTCTCAGCCCGATCGGTTCAAAATTGACAAACTTTCATCCCCTTGGGGGTAGAATTAATCAAAATCCTTTCTTAGCGGATGCCTACGTCATAACATCTACCTGGATGCCAAATTTCAGCCCGATCCGTTCAGTGGTTTGGGCTGTGCGTTGATAGATCACTATGTCAGTCAGTCAGTCACTTCTGAGTTATATATATCGACGGTTAAAAGGAAGTAGGGCATAAGCGACATTTTGGTCAAAAATGAGTTATATATGCCATCCTACGTAAAATTTTCCGCTCTTTCGAATGCGCTTACTCTCATGGCTCTGCGATGAGTTTTTTGGCGTTTATGCCCTAGCAAAAAAAATCGTTTTCGTAGTATTAGTTTTCGTAACCGACGAAAATTCAAGTAATTTTTGCTACAAAGGTGCTTGTTCCCCTACAAAAATGATTTATTTTGTGTTTGTTGTCGTTAATGCTTTTTTACTTCATAAGGGTGTCGAGCTTTCGGTTGTTTATGCCTTTTAAGCTTTTCCCTCACAAAGTACAAACGTTGTTTATAGCCTACTTCCATTTCGTAATTTAACATAGCTATGGCGCTTGTACCCTATATACGAAATTCATTTTCATATTACTCTGTCAGTTATACCCTATTACCATTCAGTACTTTATGGAAGCTATGCAGGTTATGCTCTATTACCTAAATTTATTTTAATATCACACTGTTGGTTATACCTTACTTCCGCGTACAATATAAATACAGTTTTGTCGATAATATCTTATTACTTAAATTAAATTAGATACCATGGTGTCGATTATAACCACATTATAACCTACTTCCACGTTCTACAATCATACTTATACGTCACTTATACTACAATACCCAATACGCTTTTTATTATTTACTATTATGTTTGTTACCTTTTTAAATGTTAATATTACGGATACATACCAAGTGTTCGTAATTAATTCTTAAGTTCCCTACCTGCTAGCTGCAGTATTAGCTACCTACCCATCATCATCATCATCATCAACAGCCTGTTGCAGTCCACTGCTGGACATAGGCCTCTCCAATTGCAAGCCACTTAGATCTATTTTCTCACATCCAGTTTCTGCCAGCCGTCCTGCGCAAATCGTCACTCCACCGTGCCTGAGGACGTCCTACACTACGTTTGCCGAGACGCGGTCTCCACTCTAGAACTCGTTTACCCCAACGGTTGTCGGTAAATATGGCCAGCCCACTGCCACTTCAGCTTACTAATCCGGTAGGCTATATCGATGACCTTGCTTCTCTGACGGATCACCTCATTTCTGATGCGATCCCTCAGAGACACACCGAGCATAGCCCTTTCTATGGCCCACTGAGCGACTTTAAGCTTGTAGACCATACGAGCCGTCAGTCTCCACGTTTCTGATCCGTATGCCATGACGGGTAGGACGCACTGATTGAAGACTTTCGTCTTTAGGCACTGTGGAATCGACGATGTAAAGACTCGACGTAGCTTCGCAAACGCTGCCCAGCCTAACTGAATTCTTCTATTCACCTCGCCCTCAAAGTTGTTTCTACCTAACTGCAATGTCTGCCACATATTTTTGAACAACTTCAAGAATTGCACCGTGAATCGCAATCGGTTCCGGTAGAACATTTTCGTTGAACATGACCTTGGTTTTATCCAAAGTCAAAGTCAAAATGTTTACTGCGAAACAATGTTGATGTTACAGAAAAGTCAGCCAGACCATTCAGCATCTGTTGTAGGTCCTGCAGCGTTTCTGCCATGATGACGATATCAGCTACAAATCGCAAGTAAGAGATGTATTCGCCATTGATATTAATGCTACGTTCGTTCCAGTTCAGCGTCTTGAACATATCCTCCATTACATTAGTGAACAATTTCGGGGAAATAACATCCCCTTGTCTCACTCCTTGATGCAACGGTATGGGACTTGTTTGCTGATTCTGTACTTGAACGGACATGGTGGCGGCCTCGTAGAGACATTTCATCACTTGGATGTATCGCCAGTCTACTTGGCAGCGCTGCAGGGACTTCAGAACAGACCAGATTTCAACCGAGTCAAAGGCCTTTTCATGATTCACAAATGCTAGACACAGGGGCTGATTATACTCTTCGGTCTTCTGTATAATCTGCCGCACTGTGTGGATGTGGTCTATGCGGCCGTATCCGCTCCGAAACCCAGCCTGTTCTGGTAGTTGGAATTCGTCGAGCTTTCGCGCAAGACGGTTCATAATCACTCTTGAAAACAGCTTATAGACGTGGCTTTGAAGGGATATGGGTCGATAGTTCTTCAATAGGGTCTTGTCTCCCTTTTTGAAGAACGGAGTAGAAGTGTGGTTATCTTAACCACACTTCTACTCCACGCCTCTGAAATTCTCCCTTCCAACAGGACAGCGTTAAACAGCTTCTGGAGCTCCCTCAGTACGGGTTTACCTCCAGCTTTCAGCAGCTCTGTGGTAACGCCGTCTTCTCCAGGGGCTTTTCCATTTTTAAGCTGCCCAAGAGCGATCTCGATTTCGCCAATACTGACTTATTTATTTATTAAAACTTTACGCACTATTAAAAAAAACTGTACAAAGCGGACTTAATGCCATAGGACTTCTGGCAGGTCTTCGGTTAAATGGCGTGTCAATGTGGCTCTCGAACCCTCATTTTTGGGATCAGGACGAGATGCATGCGATGCGTATAACCGGCTATAGAAGTCCTCCACTTCCGAAAAGACTACTGGCTTCAAAGAAACAAATTCTCCACTTGCTGTGGTCAACTTCATCAGGTGGCTTCTTCCAAGAGACTTTTTTTTTTTTTTTTTTTTTTTTTTTTTTTTTTTTTTTTTTTTTGATTTATTTTTGTAAGTAGGTTGTAAAAAACACTTTTACACGTCAATCTTTTTTAGGCCGTTATAAAAACTAGATGAGGCCGGTGTTTCCTAGCTGACTACCCTGAGAAGAAACACCGAAACAAACTCAGAGGTCAAGGTCTCTTTTGAAGTCCATACAATTGTACTGGTCAAATCATATGAGAACCATGTAGGTTGGTGTCTGAAGTGGTCTTTTGAGGAAAGTACCCCACAGATTTGAGTGGACCTGTCCAAACAGTGCAAGCATTTCGCTGGCCCCGGGCAATAAAGCGGTAATATCAAAAATCGAATTTTACAGGAGAAATAAAAGAAGGTAATTTGTTTATAGTGCAGCGTACAGTGATCCAAAACAGGCGTTCAAAATGTCAAATGAAAGCTAATTTTTTTACCAATATAACCTTTTAAAAATATTTGTCATAGTATAAATATTTAATGAAATAATTGAAAAAATGTATAATACAAATTATAGACGATCCTCTTTCAATTGTAACATCATTAATGTCTTTATAAACACATCGACCACTGAGATTCAAGAATGTAAGAAAATAATACGACGTAATTTCTACTTTAAATCTCGAGTGTACTAGACGATTACCACCTTCTTCAGGGAAATTTTATAGCCAAATCTTAGATGTATCATTCACTAATCGCCATTTTAGAATCTTATCAATAAAACATATTTTTATGTAACTATTGTAACAGACCGATCTAATAATGTGATTTATTTTTATTTTTAACCATTTTAGACAGTATTTTACAAAATTAATATGTTACTACTACCTTATTTTTGTTTCATTCAATTTTAAATGAATACTTTCGTCTGTGAACCCCGACTGAATCGGTCTGACGCCATAGTTTAACTACAATATTTTGTCTACTTCGCTAACAGTAGAAGGTTTCATATTTTGTACTTATAAAAAAAACCTTAAAAATCACAAAAAAAATATTTAAGAAACAATCACACAAAACCCCTTAAAAAAGAAAAATACTAAGTTACCATAATTTTTATTAATTAATAAACTTTGGAAACAAACACAAAAACCACTTAAAAAAGAAAAAAAATATTGATTTAACCTTAATTTAAATAAAATCACATAATTTATATTAGCTGTTATACTTTGGAAACAAAAATAAAATGGTCAAAACCTTTACATATCAACTTCTTTTCCTCATTTGAAAAAAATCCTAGAAATCTTGATTCCTTCTTACAGTCACAGTATAATCATGGGTGACTTAATACTTGCCTCCTCAAAAAGGCCCATCGCTCTTCGTCTCTAACTAATATTACTGCTTGTAATAATCTTTCAATTCTTCCACTAAGTGCCAAGAAGTGAAGAAGTAGAGTTTTGAAAATGGTGAGCCATTTTCAAAACTCTACTTCTTCACTTCTTGACTTGATTCTTGTTTTGATCACATCGCTAACCATGGTCAATGCTCAGCTGAAGCCTTTTCCTACCATTACCTAATTTTCCTTTCATATAAAATTCGGCCACAAAAGCTTAAATTTTTATGCAACGTAATTTTGGTGGGATTTACATTGACAGTCTTTGCGAGGATGTGAGAAATATAGATTGGTCTCCCCTGTTTGCATCCACGTCAGTCGACGAGTAAGTAAAATTTTCACAACTAGTGCAGCTATTATGACCTTCACGCACCTGTTTGAGCGGTAAAAGCATTTGCCGGCGCCGTGGCTGACAGATGACATTAAAAAGTTGATGATCAAGAAGGTTACGGCAAAGTCGAAATTTAAACGTCTGCACTAATGTAAATAGGGACAAATAAGCCGCAATCCTCAATCGCTGTAATAAAGTATGTAGGAATGCAAAGCGCCAACACATTCAAAACTCTGTCCAAAATGGGGACCCATCCAAAGTTTGGAATTTTCTAAGATCATGGGGGGTTGGTAAAACACAATTCATTATATTGACTCTTGTTGAGTCAATATAATGAATTGTATACGGCATACAATCGATTACCTCGAATGCAGTAGGAAGTGACTGTATCAGTCGCAAAATATTACTGTCCGTGCTGGACTTAATCCTTCCCGTCATTTGCCACATCCTCAACTTTTCTGTATCTACCGGTGTCTTTTCTAGTTCGTAGAAAGACGCTCAAATTATTCCATGACCAAAAAGTCCAACCCCACATCCTTCTCTGAATTCCGTCCAATATCCGTGTTACCATTCCTATCCAAAGTCCTAGAACAGTTAATCCACAATCAAATTAGTCTTTTACTATCCAAAAATAATCTCCTCAGCCCCTTTCAGTCCAGTTTTCGTCCTGGTCACAGCACTAATACAGCGCTTCTGAATGTTACTGAAGATACTAGGTCAGCCTTGGCATTACTTGATTTCAACAACGCTTTTGATTTCGATGTTTTTCTTAGCATCCTATGCTCTCTTAATGTATCTCTATCGGTGATTGACTGGTTTCGTAGTTACCTGTTTGGTCGCCGGCAACGTATATGCATCGGAGATACATCATCTTCGTGGTAGTACTTCTGCCAGGGTACCACAGAGTGGCATTTTATTCCGTTTACTTTTCGTAATATTACAATAAATTTCCGGGAAGAAAGGCGTAATAGCTTGTACAGAATAAAATCTCTTATGATTAGTTCGTATTAAATGTTTACGGTTTTTTGTGTAATGTTTCTTAGAGTAATGCAATAATACATAATTTAGTCATAAGAGAATTTTCCATTCAATAAAGCTGTTATTGTCATTTATTCCATTGAAATATTGTATTAAAAATATGAAAAAAATTAGAGTGATAGACTGATACTCAGAGAAGCCAAAAATCAAATAACATTAAAAAGGACGTAACCGGTGTTTACCGCTTTATTGCCCGGGGCCAGCGATTTGTCAGTTATCGTGTAGCTCAAACTTAGAACTTTAAGGAGCTCAACGATTTGACGAACAATACCAAAGTAAGGACATTTGGGTAGGCCACGTAAGGAACTCAAACCGCCAGACTAATATGAATGAATGAACCCCCGACGTAGCGATCTACATGGTCCTCATATTCACAATACGTTATATGAGGACCATGCAGATCAGTGTCTGAAATGGTCTTTTTAAGAAGGAACCACACCGTTTTGAGTGGACCTGTCCAGTCAGTGCAAGCCTTGGTCAGAGACAAGTAGCTCAACTTAGAATCCACAAGGAGCTCAACAACTCGACGAACAATGCCAATGAAAGGACATTTGGGTAGGCCACAAAAATACTCAAACAGCCAGACAACGTTAAAAAAAATACTTTGAAGGGGAAAATGCTAATAATAACCCATATAGTCCTCATATTCACAATAGGGAATAAAATTAAAATAATAAAAAAAATGATACTTTACAAAGTAGGTATTCATGTCAAAATAAGAAATTGTAATGAAATAAAAAGAATACTTTAAAAAGTAAACATTCATGTCAAGAGTAAATGAAAATGAAAATATAAAAATGTCAAACTGTATAAATATAAACAAAAAGCGCACAAAAGAGAACAAAACAGGAAAAAAAAAAACATTAAAACATTGGGCCGTGTACAAAACTGAAGCAGCTCAATCCCAAGCCTTCTTGTCCTCAAGATAATCTTTCACTGTATAAAAAGCTTTCTGGCATAGCTTACGTTTTATAAATAATTTGAATTTATTTATGCTTAGTTCTTGAATAGGGCTAGGAAGTTTATTATAAAAATGTATACATTGGCATCGAAACGAACCACCTATTTTTTTGAGCCTGGTTTTAGGAACGACATAATTGTGTTTGTTCCTAGTATTTATGCTATGGATATCACTGTATTTTTTAAACAGATTAATATTTTTATGTGCATACAAGAGGTTTTCATAGATATACTGGGATGGCACAGTCATAATATTAATCTCTTTAAATTTGTCTCTGAGGGACTGTCTGGGACTCAATTTGTAAATTGCACGAATAGCCCTTTTTTGTAAGACAAATATTGTCTGAATATCAGCGGCATTTCCCCACAGCAGAATGCCATATGACATCACACTATGAAAGTAGCTAAAATATACTAAACGGGCCGTCTCCAAATCAGTTAAGCCACGAATTTTCCTAACAGCATATGCTGCAGAACTGAGCTTTTTTGACAGTTTGTCTATATGGGGGCCCCACTGCAGCTTCGCATCTAAAGTAATGCCTAAGAACACTGTGGTATCTTCGGGTTTCAACTCTTCACCCTTTATCGATACAACAGTGTTCACTTGTCGCACATGAGGTAAGGTAAACTTTATACATTTTGTCTTTTTCTCGTTAAGTAAAAGATTATTAGCATTAAACCAGTTAACTACAGTTGCTAGGGCAGAATTTACATTGTCAGTAACTATCTGCTGGCGTTTTAGTTTAAACAAAAGCGACGTGTCGTCTGCAAATAACACTATATCGTGTTTGTCTTTTATGAGGAACGGCAAGTCATTAATATAAACGAGAAACAAGAAGGGACCTAAAATTGAGCCCTGGGGGACCCCCATCCTGATTACAGATCCAGGAGATCTTTTACCGTTGACATCAACTCTCTGAATCCTATCACTCAAGTATGAAGTAAGAAGATCCAGAGAGGCGTTCCTGATTCCGTAATAGTGTAATTTCCTGATCAATGTCTCATGGAGAACGCAATCAAACGCCTTGGACAAATCGCAAAAAATCCCCAAAGCATCGCATTTGTCCTCCCATGCATTATAAATGTGTCCTAGAAGTTCAACACCGGCATCAGTTGTTGAACGACCCCTTGTAAAACCAAACTGCTTATTATGTAAAAAATTATGTTTATTAAAATATCTTTGCAATTGATTTAAAATCAGTTTCTCAAAAATTTTACTAAAAGTAGGTAGCACTGAGATGGGTCTATAATTCGAAGGGTCTGATGTACTACCTGATTTAAATAAAGGTATTATTTTACTATATTTCATTAGATCAGGAAACTCACCACGGTCTACACAATTATTAAAAATAACAGCTAAAGTAGGAGCTACAATGTGTATTATAGACTTAGCAAGGTCAACAGAATTACCCCATAGATCTGCAGTTTTTTTAACATTCAGTGAATTAAACGTCTTTACAATATCAGTAGAAGTGACATATTGGAATTTAAATTCAGCATCACAAACTGGAACGTTTTCTTTAAGTAAAGCTTCTGCAGCACTGGGTGATGAATCTAGATACTTAGTTGTCGATACGGGAATCTCTGCAAAGAAATCTTCAAATGCCGCGGCGACTTGCGAGTCTGATTCAATAATACTGTCATCAATAGCAAGGCTATAATCACTACTTCGATTGACAGACCTTCCTGTTTCACTATTAATAATATTCCATGTCGTTTTAATTACATTACTACTATTTTTAATTTTTGAACCCAAGTACCTAGACTTGGCTATATAACAAACCTTTTTAAATAATTTAGTATAATTCTTAACATATAAGTTAAACTCTACTGTATTAATATAAGTTCTTTCTTCATACAGCTCATAAAGCCGTTCTCTACTCTTATAAATACCAATGGTGGCCCAGTCACTGAAGGTAGTGTTACAGTTAACTGAAATGGTTTTGGGAACAAATGTTGTATCAAACTCTGCGCAATACATTTTGAAAAAATCATTATAACATTGATTAGGGTCATCATTCGTTGACAAAGTTGGCATTTTATTTAAAAGTTTAGCCTTAAATGTTTCTAAACGAAACTTTGATTTTGGGTTAACAGTGATATCCTTTTTTGTTTTTGTTTTATTTATATTTGGTATAGAGATAAATTGTCCACAGTGATCTGAATCTATTAAATTAATCATTTTTGTATGGGTAGGTACAACATCTGTATAGATATTATCTAGGCAAGTGGCACTAGTGGGAGTTATTCTAGTAGGCTCCATGAAAAGGTTTGCAAGATTGTATGACTGAAACAGACTTATAATTTTCGTACTTAAACTAGAATTTTCTAACAAATTAACATTAAAGTCACCACAGATAATGATAGACTTGCTTGAATTACCAATTTTGTGCAAAACTTCATCCATTACTGTTTCAAAACTATCATACAATCCTGAAGGTGGTCTGTACACACTTAATATAACATACTGCTCCAATTCAATACAGGCTATTTCAATAATCCGCTCAACAGAGAGGCTCACTATATCCTTACGGTCCTTAAATTTAAGATTATTATTTATTAAAATTAATGAGCCACCATGTATAGCATTTACTCTGCTGAACGAACTACCAACCTGGTGATTACTATAATTGAACATAAACTGATGGCTTTTAAGCCAATGTTCCGTTAAACAGAGAATATCAATATTGTTAAAATTAAGGAATAATTCAACTTCTAAGTCCTTATTCATAAATCCTTGAATATTTTGATGCACCAGGTTAATAGTATTTATTGATTTTAAAACATTATTTGAATTATTATTGGCATTTGTGCTAGAGATAATCTCTATTGTCCTACTTTCTAATTTAAATTATAATTTGGGTTAATATTTGTTGCCAAGATATTGGCAGAATTATTTAAAATGTCAAAATGGCATTGCTCAATAGGAGCAAATTGTTTAGCCAAGTTCTTGGCTGTAATATTAAAATAATATGATAGCGACATAGCTATCTGTCTCCTACAAAAGTTTGTCAGATAGTATCTGTCTACAAGATACCTATCTTTTGTCAAATAAAAATTATCACCAATAAAATTGTTGGTGTCAATTAAATTAAATAAATGATTATTAAATGTCACATTGTGCAATGTCATATTCAAATTAAATCTAGTGAGATTTTCTTCCTGTGGCAAACTTTGGCTATATGGCAATGTGAACATCACAATTTTTCTTAATCTAAGGTTACTTAGTGTCCTATAATATTGGAGCAATTCTCCCTTGGTTAAATTGCCCCTATTACCAACAAAAATCACAAGTATAGTATCTTGGTTAAATTTACTTTTTATAATTTTTTTCATTATGTCAAATAATGAACATCCAGGCATACAATTGTTTATTATGGAGTGGCCCGGGTATTCACTTGTCAAAAAGTGGCCTAAGTCCTTACCTATTTCATCAGAATACATAACAATATCATTATTTAAAATTTTCTGTGATAAACAATTAGTGTTTGGCAAACTGGCACAAGACTGCGGTAAGGCTGTATCATGTATTGACAACGAATGATCCGGTGTTGTAGCAATAGATGGTGATTGACACCGCTCACAGTTTTTTTGTGAACTTACTAACTCATTCATTGCCAACACATATTCCCTCATTTGGTTTTCAGAGGCGGTATATTTGATCGTCATTGAATTTAATTTCTGCTGTAGACGGTCAAGTTCACACTGCAAGTCTTCAGTGTCAGTTTGGTATTTTTTTGTACTTTTTTCTAAGTTTAATGAGTAAATATCTAATTGTTTTAATAAATTTAGCCTTTCCCTATTGAGTTTTACATTTTTGATGAAGAACTTTTGTTTTTTGACCATTTTCCTAGTCTTAAGAATATATTTATTGATTTTTATATATTTTTTAAGTTTATTTTTGCTAGTAACTAATCTCTTAGGTTTAACTGATTTAATTTCATCGTCACTAGTCAAATCTATAATATTGGAAGGGCTAAATTGAGGAACCATTGATGGGGCAATAGGCACCAACTCGCTGAAGAGACTTTGATTTAGCGAGGCAGTGATGTTGTGATTTACCATCTCCAGTTGTGAAATTTGATTTTGAGCCTCTTGCAGCTGTTGTTGCAATAAATATTTGTGATCCAGAGCTTGTTCATACTCTGTGCTACATTGGCTAAATCCGTCCACAACAAGCTGGAGCCTATCCCGGTCTTCTATGGCCTCAGTGTATTGACTGTATAACTGAGCCATTTCACTTTTTAACTTCCTATTCTTTTCATGGGCATCAAGGAGAACCCTTTCATTGTCATCCATTTCCTTATTTAGTTTGTCACAGTACTCCTTGGACACCTTTAGTTCGCTCAAAGCCAGATTGAGTTTAGACTCTTCTTGGCGAGCATAGGCGCTACGAGTCATAGGCATGATTAAAAAAAGGAAAAGAAAATAAATTAGAAAAGACTAGGCAGTTGTGGCAAAAGTTTAAAAGATATTTAGGCGAGGGAAAAATTAAAAGATACAAAGTTAAGAAGTTCTGTAACCAAACTAACTAAGGTTATGTTTACGATTTAGAGATCAATGGCATCAATAAGTAGCCGTACAAAAGGTGTACAATGTAAATAACAGTAAGTTAATAGGCCGTAAACTTTATAAAACCAAGTAAAACAAAGTATTATACCTGATATCAAGATGACAATGCAACAATTCACTCGAGCCGGTAACCTCTCACCTGTCACCGATTCAAACTACAATTTTAACACTTTATTGCACAAAGTTATACAAATCTAACACGAAATACACATTAATATTCTATTAACTTGAAAAATAAATGGAAATAGGCCTTACAAATAAAGGAATTTAATATTTTAAATTAAAATTTCAAAGGACTACTATAAAACAGCTGTTAGCTGTAGTGTTGCCACAGGAAAAAAAAAACGAACGAACACCTTTGACCCCCGATTCTGCTCGATTGCTCTTTCAACCGAAAGAGCATTGAAGCCCCGGAGGTCCTGTCGTACGTGCTTGTTGATCTCTCAGTTTAGAAATCGCTTTGCCGACGAAGTGACGGGTGGGCTTTCACGTCATTCCTTCATTAGCCCTAGAGTCCCTTCTGAAAGCTTGAATTTCTTGCCCTTACGCTGCATATCACAGAATCTCGTACCCTTTTCCCTGAGGATCCGAGTCACATTTTAGAGGTTCTGGTTTACGTCTGTTGTGGTTTCCACGGCAGCGAATCGGTTTTACAAGTTTGCCTGGAACGTTTCAGATCATGCCATGAAGTCCAGACTCCGACCAACTCTGCTTTTGGAGCAGAGTTGGTCGGAGTCTGGACTTCATCAGACGGACATGTTCGGCCTTGAAGTTAGTATTCAGAGAGCCTCGGACAAGTCGGTGATCGCTACAGGTATTGAACCTATTGATCACGGAGACGTCTTTGAATATATGCCTCTTGTCATTCATGAACAAACATGAGATCGACATCTCATGTTTGGTCATAGTGTCGGGGCTTTGCCACGTCCACTTCCTTTGGGTCTGTTTCTTGAAGAAGGAGTTCATCAAGAACAACCCCTCCCGTTCGGGGAAGTTGACGAGCATTTTCCCCCTATGATTTCTGCTTCCAAAGCCATGTATCCTATTACCTATTCGCAGCAATACTGTACTCCCACCTTGGCATTAAAGTCAACATGAAAACGATGTATCTACTATGTCTTTGTAGTGAAGTGGAGGGTTCTCGATATGTCATCGAACATATTTTCCACTTCGTCGTCCGAGTGTGTCCAGGTTGGTGCGTACACTACCTTGAAGCTATACCTCTCGGTGAGCTTTACAATAAGGTACGCTACCCTGTTCGACACGCTTGACATTTCCACAAAGTTGTTAGATAGGGACTTGTTTACCAGAAACCCAACGCCGCCTTGCGATTGTTGGTCTCCCTCTCGGAAGTACATCAGATGACCCGATTCCAGGGATAACCCTGGAATCGGGTCATCTGATGTACTGGATGTGCTTTTTGTTGTTCTGCATTGGAGGTATTTGCCCATAATCGCCACGCTGGGCAGGCGGGTTGGCTACCTAACCACTCCTTTTTAAGTAGCTTTGATTTTTCCTTATTGAAAACATAAAAAATGTCTTTTTTTATTTAAAAAAATCCTACTATCCGCTTGGTAGTAAATAGGTAAGTAGGTGACATGAAAATGACTATAATGACGAACTATCATCTTTGAAATCTACTATTTAGTGTAAATTAGAATCACTTGAACGGGTAGGGTATACTGAAACAGGCCACTAAGACTAAGGATCCTTAGTCATTTTGTATGAAAATCGATTCCCTAATACTTTTGAAATACTTCACCCTATTTTACGAGTTAGGGACAAAATTACAGTGTAGTGTAATACCCGTTTTAGCTCTTATCCTGATGAAGGATCGTGTTGGTTGCGCTGCTTCATTATTTTTGGGGTCACTTTTCATCCATATTTCCATAGACTCACGCGATGCCAAATGTTGATTATCCTTCTTTTCCTTTGCTTTCAAGCGACATTGTGCGTCACTAATGTCTTATATCCTGGTATTGTTTTGAAAGCTGACTGTTTCTTGTGCTCTATTAGCTTCCATACAACCACTGTGAAAATTACCTTATCCTTCTTTTCCTATAACACTTATTGAACTGTCTAGTCTATTATACCCTTTTACCTTGCGGTGTGAGAAATCAGTATGTCGCTTAGGCTTCTTATCCTTTAATATTATACTTTGTCATTTGTATCTTATGCCATATTTCCTCATAAGAAAATTAAAAGCTATTGTTATAAGCGACAAAAACCACTTTAAATAGCGTCAAATCATTAAAACTAAAAATACCGGTATATGCTCCATTTTTTTCTGATTTTATAACTGTTTTAGATTTGACGATATCTCAATAAATAACAAAATTACGTCAGTTTTTCTAAAATTTAAAACTTTGAACGGCTCTCCTGAACATTTCACTTTTTGTCGCTTATACCCTATTTCCTTTTAACCGTCGATATTTAGATTTAGAAGATGGTATTCATGATGAATCTTGGCATTATAAAACGTTCGAAAAATAAACAAACCTAATACCAATATGTTAGAAAAGTCCATAATTTAATTCATAAAACTATTCGCTTGCCTCTCTGTTCCCCTTGCACTGTGCCCACTATCCCGCTGCGTCCCGCTAAATCACCGCTCGGGGACAGTTTATCAGTGGCACCACTAATGCGGCCACGCATCGACTACTGACTAACACTATTTGTTACCTAGGTACCTGCCTACTCTTTTATATATAGGGAATTTAGATAGGTGGCAATTAAGAACCTTTTCTTTCTTTATTACAAAATCTTTTACACAATATAGTTGGATATTAATTAATAGCCACAAGTAAGCTTAAATAAAATAATTATTGTAGTATCCAACAAATAACTATGTGTATGTGGTTCTTGATTTGCTAATTTTTGATGATATGGGGGAGGGGGGGGGGGAGCAGTGATGTGATTACGTCAGCAATATTTATTTATTTAATTTTTCAGATTTTAGTCGATTATGGTTTGAACACATGGCAATCCAGCGAGGTCTTACCCACTGGGCTATCAAAGGCCTAATAGCGAACTTAATTTCAGACTAAATATTCCTTATTTCTAGACTTATTAAAAGCTGCTTCATGAACCAATAAGGAAATCAGAACAGATTCAATAATACTTATAAGTATGTTTACGTAAGCAATGGGGGGGTGTAAGGAGTGGAGTAAGAGCTTTGCTTACTTTTGTTGACGAGGGTCAAAAATATAAAAAATTCTGCTTACGTAATACTTGAACGGCCTCTTAACGTGCTTTCCGAGGCATGGAGGAGTCTCAGTATGTACCTAATGCGTGGTCACCCATCCACGATCCGATTGCGGCAAGTATTGCTTATCCTTGATGGTAGACTTTTGTATATGGTTGGTATTACTTAGCCATGAGCGATTTGTTATTATAAAAAGACTAGCAATGCAATGCGGTTTCACCCAAGTAGTTCCCGTTCCCGAGGGAATACGGGAATAAAATATAGCCTATGTTACTTTCTGATAATGTGGCTTTCCATTAGTGAAATAAATAATAAAATCGGTCTAGTATTTTCGCAGCTTATTCGCTACAAGCAAACAAGAAAATCTTTCCTCTTTATAACTAGTATACTTCTATGTACTATTTTTGTTAGTATGCATGAACATTACTTTATATCTTGTTTCCTTGTGGTAAAAATATAAAGAAGTGCTATTTCTCATTCGAACAATACCCACTGTTGATTGCTTTTATTTTCAAGTAGTTATTATGTCGAACGGTCGTTCTTGTTCGTATTTTTCTTTTATTTTCAATGTTTGTCAAACTACATTTTAAATTTTTAATTACTTTATGTTGCAGGGGTATACACCCCAAATCAATCAATCAAACAGTACAAATAAAGAACTCACCGACCCCCTCTTTTTCTTTTCTTAAAACTTCGATCGTTAATTCGTAATCGCAATAATTAATTAATAATGTCTATTAACTCTAATCATGTATTTTACCTTTTACCCCTTTGTATGTCTACTAGAGGGGACCATACACGTAAACAATTACATTTAGCTCCAAGTCTGCAACCAACACATAACTTTCTCTAACACAAAATTCCAAAGCCTTAACTAAAATCTTTCTCAAGCGAAAAGGAAAGCCGCCAGTCAAAAACAAAAATCGTTGGCAATACATTATCTCAACGCCACAACACCGTAAAAACTCCCATATTTTCCCTCCCCTCCCAGAGTCCCATAACTTTCCCTCCCCTCTTTATCTGCATCGTTATCACAAATCTTTTTATCCGGGGGATAGTAACTCAGGCGGGTGAACTACAAATCGTCCTCTGTTCGTATTGTTTGAGCTAGTGAGGGGAAAGACTGAGTCGGGGAATATTGAAGTCGGTTGAGTCTTAGTCGGTATCTGCCTGATTTTGTAACTCGTGTAGCATATGTATGTATATGGGACTGATGCTGCTTTTCATAGGCATCTTAGTGGGTTTATATGTGTATGTGCTTCCTTGCTCAGCTATGTTATCTCTGCACCACACCTGTGGCCGTATTACGAAGTGCCAATGCCATCATGATTCGTGTGAGGGAAAGAGATAGTGCTATTCGTCTTGTGTAACTCCGTCTCTCTCTGACACAGAAATCACGATGGATTTAAGACGCCATAATAGGGCTGCTGGTTGACTGTTACAGTGCCTAACACATAAAATCCGCCATTGTTCTTTTGTGCATTCAATTTTAACTATATAACACAAAACAGGCCCCGACTTATGAATTGCCGGTCGCGGGTTCAAACCCAGTCAAGCGCTTTGTGTAATTAATTTCATCATCACTGCTCTCAAAACGGTGAAGGAAAACATCGTGAGGAAACCGGCATGTCCTAGAACCAAAAATTCAGAGATATGTGACATTCACCAACCCGCACTGGTCCCGCGTGGTGGATTACGGCCCATTCCTTCTCCTAGAGACCCAGCAGTGGGAACGTTAAAAGGCTGATTATGGTACCACAAAACAGGAGATGATTTCACATAAACACTGATTCGCTGACAAATGATTGCAGACCAATAAGTAGTAATTATGTATTTAGAAACGTTCTACTCACAATACCTAGTAAAAGTTAAAACTATCAAAACTTTATCAACTAAAGAATTATACAATTGACCCTGCAACCGACTTCGGTACGTATTTAAAATATAAAACCAAGAAATCCAAAGTATTCATAATTTGAAACATTCCAACAGAGAATATAAGTTCGTTTGACTATATAAATAAAGATAACCAACAAAGCTACACAGTGAAAGAGTTAAGATTTCAATTTATCCATTTAACCTCTGTTTATCATTTGACCTTACGGTTACATTTATTTTAACATCGACGCAATGTCTCGTCAATTTACTAAAAGAACTTAAAAGTTAGATTGGACATAAACGTCGTTACATTTTCTAGACGAATTTAAAAAAATGGGATCTTTCATCTACTTTAAGAAAATATTAAGGCATTAGGTACGATAAAAGATTTCTATAAAAGTTTTTCTAATGGAGTACCTACTTGATGAAGTAAAATAGTACTTACTTTTTTGTTGTTTCGAATAAAACTTTAAATGAAATCGTAAGTATTCTTGTTTCGCAAATTACAAGCTTTAACCGCGACTTTGCTCCCATACACAAGTACTGTCACTCATAAAAAGCAACCTAAACCATACTGAGTGCCATAATTTTTCCAAAAAAAAAAAAACAAAATTACCACCGAGTCAAACCGAAGTTACCACCGCTATAATTATCTTATTCTAAAACAAAATTTTCTTAAAAATAATTATGATTAAAACAACAAATGTTTAACCTACTTCAAAAAAGGAGGAGGTTCTCAAGTAGACTGTATTTTTTTTCGTGTCCCACAACTTTGTACTGGGTGTACCGATTTTGATGATTCTTTTTATATTCGAAAACTGATGCTTGTCGTGTGGTCGCATTTAAATTTGATTGAGATCTGATGAAAAGTATTTAAGTTATCCCTAATAATGCTTGGCTTCGACATTGATGTTCTTATTGTCACTTGTTGATAATAAAATGAAAAAAAAAAATACGATGCCGATGGTTTGGAAGAGCATCGTAGTATTTCGAGGTGATCCCTTTCTAGTTTTGTGAAAATCTGATGAAGAACTTCGGAGATAGGAAACGGAACTCTTCAATAAATGATAGCAAATCTTCCGGAATTGTTGAAATCGCGTGTCTGTTTATTGTTTACACCAATTTATAATACGCTGTGATGGGGTACGTTTAGCAGGGTATCACCACTAAGAAATGAAAAAAGAACTGTTTTGGTTGTTTGTAAGATTTTTGACACCGACTTCCAAAATTAAAGTTATTTTATACATTTTTGAGTTTTTTTATTTATTTAGAAGATGGTTGTGTTTTTGTTTATGTACAATAAAAAAAGTTTTTAACCATTATCGTCAAACAATGAAACAATTCGGCCATGTTCTTTTCGTATGGCACGGTTCAATGTCCCATCACTAGCAATCTTTGGGCGCAGACAATGGAATGCAATTAAATGGTTCAGGCCGGATCGCGCCCGTATTTCCCGGATACAAGGACGTATTAGATCATGGAGTGTTGTACATAGTACCTACATATTTGTGATACTTAAAAAGAACTTGGACTTGAAACGTTAAATATTAAGAAGGTTTTTTTGGAAATTCAAACTTTAAAGGTGTGGAAAGTGTTTATTTTTTGTACTAAATATGTGCAAATAAACTCAAGGGCGGAGCTTTTTTGACCTCATACAGGTAAAATTCTTGTTGTTAGTTTTAATAAATTAGTTAGATATTATGATTGTTAGTTACTGTTTTACCTATTTCAGAAAGTTGCATAGTGAATACAGAAAAATGCGATTAAGTACATATTTGTACGAGTAAGTAACCAAATAACAAATCATAATTTATGATTTGTTTTTCATTACTGAATTTGAAAAGGATCTTGATAGATCTATGTCAATTCAGAACATTTTTACTTCTGTGACTGTGTTTCAGATTTACTTTCATTTCTTTGTTTCCGTTTTTTAATATTTTAGGGTCCTTAAATGTTGGTGGGTCAACTGTAGGTGTTGCAAATTTATTTGTCACTAGCAGCGCCCCGGGGTTCACCCGCGTAGTTCCCGTTCCCGTGGGAATACGGGGATAAAATATAGCCTATGTTACTCAGGATGACCGTAGCTTTCTAATAGTGAAAAAATTTTCGAAATCGGTCCAGTAGTTTTTGAGTTTATTCGTTACACACAAAAATACAAATCTTTCCTCTTTATAATATTAGTATAGATATAGATAATCTATGTCATGATGACTCCACCTATTCACTACTCCGTGGGCCGGGTATAGCCAAGCATTACTGTCTGTTTCCGATTCGAACCGGATTAAAAGTTTAATATACGCACGATCTTTGTGTACTTGCGTTTGTGCTATTTAATGGGAGTTCTTCTGTTAAGGCACTACTCCATAGCAGCTTATAGTTAAGGTACATACGACTTTATATGAAAATTAGCTTTTTTACGAACGGTTCACATGAAAGGTAACATTTTCCTGAGAGTTAAATATCCTTTGTCCAATCTTGTCCAATCTTGTCAAATCTCATTATCATCTAAATAGGTTTAAAACTTCAGGCGTGAAAAACGTTAAAAACAAATAGGCAGACAAATTATCTTTTATTATTAAAAAAACATAAAGTACTTGTTTATGCCTGTGACTTTACTGATTATTGAATACCGCTAAAAAAACATCTATCTCCGTGCCAAAATTCATCAGAATCGGTTCAGCAATTTTTAAGTTAAAGCGTAACAATCAAACTGTCTTTCGCATTTATCATATAAGTAAGGATGACTGTAGATGGATCATCTATGACCCACGGCCACGCTACGCACACGCGTAGTTACAAACAAATGAACCGCGCTAACATAGCACACCTCTCCGAGTATAGCCCAAGCAGCAGTGGACGGTGACTTTATAAGGTACCTATGGTTACAATCAATGTGTGGGTAGGTATTGGTCACTGCTATCATTGGACTGTCGTCTTTTTTAAAAACGTTACATTCGGCTGTCCAAGTAGTTTTAAATTAATTAATTCGGTTTTGTTATTTTAACGAGTTCTTCCTTGTTTTGTCTACGTTTGAATGGGTTTTAATTATTCGGACTGAAAAGTATCGTATTACTTTTTCCAGTCCAGCGGATTGTTATTGGGAAATGAAATACAATATTTGGTTGTAAAATAATATTACATCAAGTTTCAGAAAAGATCGAGTTTATAGAACTTCCTATCCGTTATTGAGTTTTCCAGGGCTTGGGAATTTCTCAGTATCAATAACGTAAAGCCTCTTCTAGGTTGTATTCTCCTAGGGTTGCGGAATTTGTTCGAAAGAGTCACCGCGGCCCTGGGACGCAGCAGGCACTAGAAGGATCACGGGTGGGTTTTAGTCAGTAAGAGTCTGACACTCTCTTCCGCTCCACCCCGAGCGGAAAAAGTCATTCAATGATTTTCCATCCATCAAAAAAAGTTCGTGTTGTATTGCCCTCCCATCGGACTGTGGGGGTAAAGGAACAGAGAAAGCACGTATATTTGCACACACACACTTGAGTACTATAATATCCCCTTTTTTTGGATGGGAAATCATCAAATGACTTCTCCCGCTCTGGGCGGAGCGGGAGAGAGTGTCAGACTCTTACTGACTAAAACCCACCCGTGATCCTTCTTGTGCCCTTTGCGTTCCAGGGCCGCGGTGAGTCTTTCGAACAAATTTCGCAACCCTAGCAGGCACTGACCCTATGGGCCCGTCTTCTTTGCTGACAGTTCTTTGAGGCGCGCGTGGAACACTCGGCGCCGTCGACTCGGGCCTGGTTGCTATCGGACGGCGAGTCACCCATAGATCGCCATCCGCAGGCCCACTATAATATCCCCTGCGTAGGTACTTGGCTACTCTCCATTAAGATAGGCCCCCGTGATTGGAGTTCATCCGAAGGATGTCTCGTGGATTGCTGGAAGTTAATTAAAGACCTCTACAGACTGTACAACTGGTGCGATGGTCAGGTCTACGGACTCTATGTCATGTCGAGCGTTGTCTGCGGGAGACTTTATGTTTTAATTCAAAATCAGTTCACTAACAGTTTCGTGCTTATTATACGGGTTAGGGATAAGTGTCAAGATTTCTAACTGAGGAGTTGGGTTGGTGATCAGTATGTTGTACGGCTTTCGGGCCATGGCGTTACACAGATATTTTCTGAGAGCATAAAGCATCTGTAAAAGCAGACCCTTTTATTAAAACCATGGGCGTCAAGGCTATACATTTTGTGGGACTCCAACGTGCCTCAGAAAGTTGGAAAGCAAATAATGCGTTGATCCCGGTTGTCTTTTATAGGTCTTTGACAGTCAGAACTCTATGAATCTTCAACCAGCCTTGCCAAGAGGTATTTCACTAGTCTGTTACTTGTTGTGTTGGTCAGATAAGCGGTCAATTCACGTCAGATAGTATTACCAGATATTAGGTTAAATTAAAACCCGCCCCAGAAACAGTTGGACAGTTTTATTGGCATCACAGTTCTTTCATTAAAACTGCAGCCCTATGACTATGCAAAACCCAATTATGTAATTGGTGAAATAAAATGAAAAGGTGCGATATATCCACAGGAGTGAGGGAGAGGGAACATTGAACAGATGCCAGGCGAGCTTGCCAACTGTTCGACTCAACTTGCTCTAGGGGTGTGCGTTGACAGCGGAGAATTTTTCTATTCGAGTTAAGAATCTTTAACCGAATTCCAAAAAACGAGGAAGTTCTCAAGTCAACAGATTTTTTTTTGTGTGTGTTACCTCATAATTTTGTACCGGCTGTCCCGATTTTGATGATTGTTTTTATATTCGAAAGATGGTGCTTGTCATGTGGTTTTAAATTCGAGTAAGATCGACTAGTATTTGAGTTATCTCTAATAATGTGTGGCTTCGACCACGTTGACAATGACGGCCATCACCCTCTGCGGCCTCCGCAGAACATTGAAGATCAGGGCCCCATATAGGGCAACAACAAGCATCTTGTAGAACTCACACTAAGGCAATTGATGTCCTAACTCCTAAGTCAAGAGTGAATAGATTACTTCTAGGCAGACATGGTCTATTTCTGGCCACATCATCACTGATTTAGAATTTAAGGATGTTGCAATCAACTTTATTGCTGTTCTTCGTCACCTACGCTAATTTGCGTGATAAATCCACTCAGACGAAAGAGTGATAAAGAAGAAAAACTAAATACCTAAGTACAGTATCTGGAGATATTTTAGTGTCTAGTCGTAGTTTAATGCCGAAGTTATTTAGGATAGTTTGACAAAAACTCAATAAAAAAATTAGAAATCAGTTCGTGACAATTTTTATACTGTTAAAATACAAATGTATGTTTTAAAAATATAGACAAATCTAGCAATATTATGATTAAGATACGGCTCGATTTTGTATCACTATTCAATCCATTTTATTACACGTGTCGAGGCTTACGGCCATATTTTATAAATAAGTCATAACTATTATACAACATAATACATGCAAATGTGAGTATATTTGTTTGTTTCACTTTCATGTTTAAATCACTGAACAGGTTTTGATATATTTTGGTCTAAGAATAGACGTGATGCTGGAGTTATAGGTTACTTTTTGCAAAACTAAAACTCAAACGCGAATGAAACGGCGGGATAATTCCAGCTTTATATAAAGCACGGCAAATCTTCTATAGTTAGCATCTATACAACGTTCTTAGAATATTTCCATTGATCTTGTCTCATCCCTAATTAGGGTTCCGCTGAGTTAGGGGAAGAAAATAAGCTATAATCTATGGAAATTATGCAATAAAGTACCTAAGTAAATTTGGAACAGAATGCTTGTCTATGGCTAGCGATACAGATCTCAATGAGATACAATTTGCACCGATTTTGGGGTAAGCAGAGAGAGTAGTTCTATGTTCCTTGTTAGTGATTGGATGCCTTTGAATTGTACCCCATGTTTTTCTAAATTGGCAGCGTTTGTTCGGTATCAGATTTAATTAGAGTGTGAGGTTAGTCTGTTTGTAAATGAAAATTATAGGTACTTTTTAATTAACTCTGCATTCAAGAATTATTTAATTTTCAACAGTTGTGATAGTCATATAAAAATCACTCTTATGCTTAAAGCATTAAGTTCAAAAAAAAAAAATTGATTGAGTCAGGCGTTACTTTGCGGAAATCCATTTTAATTTTGAAAATGAAAATAATATATCTAGTTTTACGCTGACCGTTGAGTTCGCAACTCAACGGTCAGCGAGTCAACACGTCCCCTGAGGATGCCTCGTGGAGAGGCGAAACACGTGTCGGTAATGGTGTTGGGTTTTGCTTTGCCTTCCTGCATGTGCTTAAAATCCTTGCATTTGCCTTGTAATCTTGCATGTGCATAATATAGCGGCCGGAAGGGAGGTGCATACCTGCAACCCACTAATATTCGCGGAAATTAAAACTAGATATATTATTTTCATTTTCAGCATTAAGTTCACCTATTCAATCGACCACGATCGGTTTTAATTAATAAATAAATAATCCTTCTCTCTTCTAATTTCCGAAATTATGTGAAAATTTGTGACTTTATAAAACAATCACGGCTCAACGTTTGAACGTATTTGAATGAAATTTTGCACACGAGTAAACTTGAATTAGGAAATACTTTTGATTTAGGTAGTCTGTTCTCGTGAGCATAAATTAATTTATTCGGGTGAATCCGCTGGAAAAAAGCAAGTTCTAAAAAATAGACACTGACGGTATGTGCGATTGTAACATAAAAAGCTTACACATTCACTATAAAAATGGATTATTCAGTGAAGTATGAGAGCCAACAAAATTGTTTTTGATATTTTTATGCACAAAAACTAAACATTTTATTTACCCTTTCAACATTCAAAAGGGGTCATCAGCTCCATACTGGCATAGTAAATCCAATAACGAAAAAAATACGCACCAAACGAAAAAATCGGTTTAAAAAATACGTGTAACAAAATTAAAACAAGCCCCTGTAGTTTTAAACCGTATCGTTCACAATTCAATCCGTGAAAATGTTCGTTCACATGAAAACGTTACTAAAAATAAGGCCCGCTGCAGAGCAGTAACGATTAAGAGAAGTATAAGATTGCCGAGTGGTAACGGTTCCGACTTACGAATTGTAGGTCGCGGGTTCAAACTCAGCCGGGCGCATTACTTTGTGTAATTAACTTAATCACCACTGCTCTCAAAACGGTGAAGAAAAACATCGTGAGGAAACCGCCATGTCCTAGAACCAAAAATTCGAAGACATGTGACATTCACGAACCCGCACTGGGCCCGCGTGCTGGATTACGGCCCATTCCCTCTCCTAGAGAGGAGGCCTGTGTCCCAGCAGTGGGAACATTAAAAGGCTGATTATAAGGCCAGCTGCATATATGAAATTTTCAACTCAATCAAACAACAAAGTCGAGTCGTGTGCTTGAGACGATTTCATCGAGATCAAACAGATTAATAACGAAAGTACGCATATCTAATGTCTTCAAAATTGTTAAGCCGAATAATGCCAGCGCATGCGTCATGTTCGTGAACGGGCGTCGTTAGTTGGGTAAATGATAAATTATATTTATTTTGTACGTAGGTTAAACATAACACTTTTACAGGTCAAATATTTCTGGTAATTTTAAGCTAGATGAGGCCGGTGTTTCCTAGCCGACTACCCTGAGAAGAAACACCGAAACAAACTCAGAGGTCAAAGTCTCTTTTAAAGTCCATACAATTCGTACTGGTCAAGTCATATGAGAACCATGTAGGTTAATGTCTGAGGTAGCCTTTTAAGGAAAGTGCCACACAGATTTGAGTGGACGTGTCCAGACAGTGCAAGCATTTGTCAGATACCGTGTAGCTCAAACTTAGAACTTCAAGGAGCTCAAGGATTTTCATTGACGAACAATACCAAAGTAAGGACATTTGGGTAGGCCGCTACTAAACACTTGACCGTTCACACTCGACGCACTGACGTATCATCGGTTGAGTGTGAACGGTCAAACTGTGTTTTTTCTATACATTTGTCTGTTCTGGCGTTACGCGACCGATAATACGCGACGCATGTTCTGTCAGATATGAACCTTCCCTAACAAAGGCTATATTTTATCCCTTTATTTCCACGGGAACGAGAACTACGCGGGTGAAACCGCGGGGAGCTGCTAGTTTTCTATACAGGCGCAATTCGTGAATCGACTGTTTAATCAAGCGTATGTGCGCTACAATACCTTGACATGATTGTTAGTCGATAGTTATTTTTAGTCAAACAATTATCTACTAAATAGTACCTATTCGATTTTTATTTGTTTTACATGTAATTTGGATACACAACTAAATAGTTGTACGATAAAAAAATATGTATGCAGCTAGCCTAAAACAAACGAAAAAGTTTTTAATGCACGCCTTTCTAAAACCATAGAGGTTCAACTGCAGTGAGGTTTACGCGCGCATAAAGTTGGAACACAGCGGCGCAACTGGCTCCATGACTACCGAACTGGTGGCGGATTTTAGAGCTGGGGTCGACGGTCCAACATTCATTGTTTGTTTTATGTTGATGTAAACATTGTGTTATTATTTCTTACATAATTTGTATAAAGTAGCGGTGTGAGTTTGAGTTGCTGGGTTTATTAGTAGTTTAATTTTTGGCGTAAAATATACATAAATATTGTGTCTTTTACATCGAACAGACAGGTGTTTTGCTTGGGAGTTTGTTGCGCCACTGCTTCTTCCCAGCTAAAACACTAGGAAGTGGTGAAGGGTGGTCGTTTTGAAGGATGTCTTTAAGTTTACAAAAAAAAAACAACTGTCCCCTACATTTTCAATCCTCCCACGGAACAAATGTTTGTATGGCCTACAGATAATTGTTCCGGATCTTGTGTATGTGAGTTTTCATGTTTGTGAACGCACCCACGATATAGGAGTAAATACTAGTGTGAGGCAACGTTTTTTTTTTTAAATCAAAAAATAAATTACAAATCAAGACTTCGAGCCTCGGGAAGTACGTAAAGCAGTTGGTACCGGCTGTCATTCGCAGATATTTGACATGTGTTACGGTTAGTTTAAAACATGAAAATCTGATAACGAGTCTTGCCAAGTTTTATCTTGTAGGTAGGTACACAGTTACTGGGTTGTGGAGATTATATAGGCTGTCGCTCCATGAAAAATACTGGTTTTCAGCTGTATTCATAAACTGCTAGCCGACTATAATATCGTTGGAAAATATAGGTACCCAAACATGGAAAGACTACTTTTTCTGTACTATTATTATAAAAGAGTTAAAGTTTGTGTGGTCATACAGCCTTACAAACCCACAAACTTTATTTACCTCTTTAATTAATATACATGTCTCGGAAATCTCTGGACCTACTGAACCAATATTAAAAATTCTTTTACCTATAGAAAGCCTTTTTGTGAGTGTCATAGGATATATTATGTTATCACCGTATTCCCACGGGAACGGGTTCAGTAAAAAGTTTCTTTACTCAGACTTCTTGTATCACACTTACAAAAGCTATATGAGAGCGGAACTGTCAAAGAAATCATAAAACATGTTGTATTATCCAAATTTTCTTAATATAGAATTGATAAAAGTTATCCAGAAACTTGGTCCTTACGTTAAAGTCGGTCAACCGAACTGGGTCACAGCTATTTGTATAGATATTATTAAAATTGGCGTTTGACGCTTTTATGTTTACGTGTCTAGAATTTAAATATTTTTGGTATTAGAAGCTAATTTTAAAGCAAATTGAGTCCTTTATTTCTTAATTTCTTTAACAGCTAATTAATTATAGATACTTACCGTCGAATAAAATACTAAAGTAGAACAAGAGTCTCTGTGGAGTTTCTTGTACGTTCATCATAGTGATGCACGCTTTTGAACGTGCAAGTAGCTTTACGTTTTTGTCTGCCAACCTTGACAATTCAAAAGTGCCTGTAAATGGAATTAAATGCTTTCAATTTTGATGTCTGGATAAATAATCTATGCCAATGGTATGGTCTATGCCAGTGGTTCGTCATACGGGTGACAATGATGCCTGAGCAGTGGTGGCCGAGTGGTAACGGCCCCGACTTACGAATTGTAGGTCGCGGGTTCCAACCCAGCCAGGCGCATTACTTTGTGTAATTAATTTCATCACCACTGCTCTCAAAACGGTGAAGTAAAACATCGTTAGGAAACCGGCATGTCCTAGAACCAAAAATACGAAGACATGTGGCGTTCACCAACCCGCACTGGGCCCGCGTGGTGGATTATGACCCATTCCTTATCCTAGAGAGGAGGCCTGTGTCCCAGCAGTGGGAACATTAAAAAGCTGATTATGCTTACGCTAATGATGCCCGAACATGGCGAACATTTAGCCTTACACCAGCCTTGCCGAGTGGTATCATTTGTTATCTAGTTACTGGGTTGCGATGATCAGACAATCACTCCAAGTTAAATATTGTGGCATTCAGCTTTGTTTAGTTAGACCTCAAGCTAGGCATATTGATTGATTGATATTGTTTGTTTGCTACAAGAAAACTGATCCAAAATCACAGCTGACTCCATAGTTTAAGATTATAATGCAAAGTGTATGTAATACAACAGCAGATTTCCGCTTCCTTTTTAATAAAACATCACAGTGATCTCCAACACAGCATTATGTGCAACATAAACCGTGTGCAGGGAGCCTAACGTTACAAACTACGTGCAGTTGACGCGAGCGCCGGTGCGTGATCTGAGGGCCTGTAAGATGACGCTTTTGATTTTTGGATTTTAGTATGATAATCCTGCTGGAAGCTCAGAGGAACTCTTGGCTAAATAATAACAGTCAGATGGATCGATCTTCAACATCTATTGATAGGTGATCATCTTAACATACTATCAATTACTATTAACTACTATCATATCCGAGACTTCTCCGTGCCTTGGAAGTACGTTAAGCCGTTGGTCCCAAAAGTCATTTGTAGATCTTTAGCAACCGTTCCGGATTCATCATCATCATCATCAACAGCCTGTTGCAGTCCACTGCTGGAGGCCTCTCCAATTGCAAGCCATTTAGATCTATTTTCGGCTTCTCGCATCCAGTTTCTGCCAGCCGATCTGGATCTGGGATGTAAGGGGCGAACCACCATCCTTCGCCCCAAGCCAACCTCACCTGCATGTGGTACATCCTGCTGAATAACGAACGAGGCTCTGGCGACCGACCGATGGCGGTATATCCATCAAATAGGCGTAGCTAAATGTAACAGGCCGGTGATGGACAGCAGCGTCACCGGTGCGAGAAGCTACGCCCTGCGATCGCCAACCCGCCTGCCCAGCGTGGCGATTATGGGCAAATGGAGGCATTGGACAGCAACGGATTATCAGGAGTCCAAAAAAATTACTCCAATCTTGCCAGACGATCTATTGAGTAACTTACTAACTTAATTGTAGAGTTCTGGTATCCAACCGCTATAAAATACTAGCATTGAGCCGAATCCGGTTAGATTGGAACCCACCCTAATATAAGGAATAAGGCTAGGTAGATTGAGTATTATCTTAAGTTTTATTTATTTTAAGATAAGAACACAAACACAAGTCTGGAAAACCTACATTAATTCAAATGTCTGCGGTAGTTTATTTTTTTTATTTGTCGACGCAATTGTTTTAACAATGCCATGTTGCATCTTCACCACCCTTGTGTGACTGGAAGAGAATTCCAATTCACCAGCCCGCAGTGAAACAACAAAGTAAACTCCCCATGAGGATATAAACGACGGCATTGCTCTCAAACCCTTCCTCTTAAGAAACAATAACGAAAAGAAACTTCCCTGAACATAAGTACTTGTTATGTATCTCTATAGTTTGTGTAAAAACTGGGCAGTGTGCCAAAGTGTTGCATAAAAGATATTATTATGTATCTAGCCGTGTCAATTTATATACAGAAGTTGAAGTTTGCAATTGTTATAAGTGAGCTGTAATCAATTACATAGAAAACAGCTCTTAATTTTTGATATGTGAGGATGACGAAATTTACCAACTTACCATCGTTTCATACTCAATCTATACTAATATTATAAAGAGGAAAGATTTGTTTGTTGGTTTGTATTGAATAGGCTCCGAAACTCCTGAACCGATTTGAAAAATTCTTTCACTGTTTGGAAGCTACACTATATAGCCCCGGGTGACATGAGCTATATTTTATCCCCATATTCCCACGGGAACGGGAACTACGCGGGTAAAACCGCGGTGCGCTGCTAGTATAATATACACCTACATTCCTTGAGTAAGCAAAAGTGTGCCTGTTATACATCATTCACCGAATGTCAGTGGAGTGTCAGACTCCCTTCTGTTTTAGGGCCGCGGTGACTCTTTCGAATCAATTCCGCAACCCTAGAAGCTTGTGTTCCTGGAGTTCAAGTTCTGGTTGGGTAATGCCGTAGGTTTCCACCATTTGGAATTTCTCAGTAGCAATCCGAAGCCATATAGCGAGCTCGGTTGATGGCAAATGACATGCTTGTTAAATTGGATTTTAGTTATTAGATATACAGCCAGTATCGTTATTTGAGAAAATTGTCAAGCTAGAGGCAACATTTAAAAAAATATATAACTCTATAACTTTAAAAGTTATTTTTACTCGCACCACAAAATCAACTAGTTTTTTTCAGTGTTTTTTGGAGTTGTTCTACTGTTGTGTGTTGTTTTGTGGGTCTACCTCGGTGCCAATTATTGAAGATAATTGAGAAATTATGAATTAATGGTTTTTGTCGTAATGACTACGATAATGACGCGGTTCTATCATAACAAGGTTTTTATGCCGTGTTTTAAAATACACGTTGATGTTGTTACAATTTAAAAATTTATCCTCTTGTGGTTTGGTGGTGAAAATGAAATCACACAACAACTGTAGTAAACAATGTATATTGTTAATCAATAATAATTAATTTTACTTTAATTACACTCAAACCTACTATTTCCAGCCAGCTCAAACTTCAGTAGGAGGAGCTATGGTCGTGGGGAGCTAGAGATAAGCACAGGTACTGTTCCGTTTGAGGGTGATAATTAAATTCTACAAGTTCAGTATTAAGTTAGAATAAGAACCTTCCTTCCAGTTATTATACTAGATACTAACTAAAGATAAATGGGCGCCAGGGACTTGAAGAGTCCCAGATCCCGGAGCCGACGGAGGTGTCCAATATACTTCCAGATGAATGCGGAACGTCGAATCCAAGATCCTCAATTTAAATCTGATAAGGGCCGGTTTCCACTTTTGAAAACCGGACTAAGGTAACCAATTGGTTCTTACAGGAACCGTATGAAAATAAATATCAAAAGTAGAAGTAGGAATAAAAGAAAATAAAAAAAATAAAAAAAAACCGTCCCGCCTGCGCTATCACTTGACGGGTCCGCCAGCCGCACAGTCGTCTCCGTGAGAGGCTTCCGGTGGACTCGAGGAACGGGTCTCGCGTCCAGGCCCCAGATGCTCGTCTAGATCCTGGCGGCGAGACGAATCTCCCGAGGTGCCTCTCGGTTGGCTTGGGAAGAGAGCACTTGACTGCGAGATCCTCGGCTGGCTGGAAAGCTGTCTGTGCTTGCGCAACTAGGAATCCTTTTTAAAACATGGGATGAGATTTGTAGTTTCTCTTAAGCGGGTTCAAGGGTAAATGGACGCCAATTAACACCAACGCCCTTCTATAACAAGGCAGTCCAAGGCCAACCGGAACTAGACGGAGCATTTCTAAAATCTCCCCTCTTCTCGGGTAAAATGACTAGAAGATCAATATTACACTAAGACACTTAACTTTTGAAAATCACTAACAGCTGTTCAGAGTGACGTTAAACGCTGAAACAATAAGAATCTTCATGATCCAGACCGAAAAACAAATTCTTTGTAATTTCAAATACCAAAACTTATCTTGATTGGGGTAATTAACTCAGAATATTAAATGGGGAAATTAAGAATCTACGACCTTGCTACATTATGCTAAAGACAATTCACAGACTAAAAATAGATTTATTTGACAGCGAACATTCCAGATAGAAGTCTATACTAAAAAAATGGATATGACTTCCGCTTACGGTTATTTAGTTTATTATGATTTTTATTGCCGAAAGCTGAAAATTATTAAGGATTGTTCCGTACAATATTATTTCGAGAATTAGCAATATCATGTTAAAATATCGATTAAAACTACAACTGTGAATCGGCAACCACCAGATGTCGCCTCTAACTGACAGACAGTGACGTTCGACGGAATGACATTTGGAATGTAAACAATCCTAACTTGATTACAATATTATTTATCTAATTTATTATGCAAACCTGTTTAATTGGATTTATTGTAAGAAAGTGTTAACCGAAGAGTCTAGTGACAAAATACAGTTGAAGGAACGAGTCCTCCTATCAAGTGCAGGCCAAAGTCAATTGTACAAACTACAATGAAATAAATTACTTGGGAACCTCATTATGTACGACTAATGTTTTCAGGTAAATGCTACTTTACTTTCAAGAAACGAAGCTGTTTTATACCAACCTGTGGTAGGTACAAAAAATACAACGTAACAGTACTTCCCCAACCACCAGAGATTTGACCAGCTAGGGCAAATCTCGACGCTGGCCCTCCAGCGTCACAGTCTCCAAAGTACCAACCACACTTACAAAAATCTACAACGTTCATGCCTGAAAACATGAACCGATAAAGAAAAAGAAAGAATTATATGTGGAAGCCAGTCGTGCACCGGTTAATACACAACATCCTCCAAGCTGATATAAACTGGATACTTAGGTAGTTATGGTAGGTAATACACAAACCACACAGAATTTAGTCACACTTCAAATATAGAGTAACAAACCGCTCTATTAGGAGACATTGTAGTAGGCTTTGGTTGTCGGGTCTACAATTCCGCCCGTGTTTTATGGCTTATTTTTAGTTATCCATGAGACCTGTGTAATATAATATTTCCCCTGGAGCAAGTCTAATCTATTTACGAACATATAAAAGACGAGCCTCAAAGAGAGTATAAATGTGTAACTAACTCCCAAAGTACCAGTTACCTAGTCTGACCTACTATATTTATATAGGAAAGACCACCCTACACCATCGTATACCACCTTTCACATTCTAAATAAGAATATCGATATCTAAGCTGAGCTGGTACCCAAATAATACATAAAAAAAATGTTACAAAGTAACGATAATTGGCTAACCGTCTTCCTTAAAAGGAAATTGACGGTTATTCCGCCCCTGAAAAAAAAATACCAACTAAAACGTTTTCCATCAATGCAGCCTACACGCCCGCCATTACGGCCTCCTATCTCAGGACTATCATTATGCTGCCTTACCAGCAATCCGGAGATTATTATCCCAACACAGATGTCAATCCTGCCACAACCACAGACTACCAACAACTTTTAAATAAACGCCTTCCCTACTCCTAAATACAGTTTACAAATCGCATGCTTAATGGAACATTGACCCATTAATAGATAGGTCAGAATTGAGTTACGTGCAGATACAGGCTTCTTTTAGCGCCATCTACCGTCTACCGTTCGAATTACGTTGAGGTTACGCATTGTTACCGCTCTAGCGATATATCGGTCTCTTTCACTCTTGTGGGATCTGACATCGTGTTTTCGTCGAATAGCGACTCATGGCAGTTTGTGTCCGACATCTGTGCAGTAAGGCTATTCTTATTTTATTGAACGAAGACGCAATAGTTGTTGAGTTTGATTACGACTAAACTCAAAGGTAAGTTTCATCAAATTGTGTAATCTTATACTGACAAATTAAATTTAAGGTCAGTATACTATAAATTTTAGTAATATATTACGTGAAACATTCAGTTATAAGTCATTTTATCATTGAACGTTGTTATATTTTTCGAGGCCCATTAGTAGTTAAGTCAGTTTACTATTAAAACCTATCCATTATTAAAAGTAACACTTTGTAACATTCAAGTATAAGTCTGTTTACTACTAAAGCTTATTGTTACTTAGGGGCCGCAATATTAGTTGAGTCTTTGTTTGAAAAAAAAAATGAATGTTATATACTGCTTAATTTTTTAATTGTCTGTAAATGTTTTATGTTAAGTCATTGTTGGTCTAAATACTGTGTACAATATTTTATTTGTACAGGAGCCGTAATATTACTATTTATGTTTTAGGTTGATAATGTCATCCAATACGTCGAAAAAGAAACGCGGGGCCAACGAAATCGGATCTTGTTTACTAAAAGTTTTTGAGAAGCTCTCAGCGGAGTCACCAAATGACAATGGGTGTGATTTAATTCTTTATTCTGACAATTATGTCGGTCAAAATAAAAATGAATTTATAGTAGCACTTTATCTGTATGCAGTCACTCATCTAAATATTAAATCTATTACGCATAAATTCTTAATAAAAGGTCATACACAGAACGAGGGTGATTATATCCATAGCCTCATAGAAAAGGAGATAACAAAAAATCTAAAATCCGGTCCAGAAATTTTCAGTACTTACTGAACTGACATTTGAGTCGTTTTTAGACTTAAAAAAACTACAAGAAGATTGGGGTTTTAATTTTAATAAAACTAAAGACGGGAGAACTGTTTTATGAAATAACTTAAAGGTGATAAAAGTGAGCAAAGATACACCTTTTTCATTTTTCGTTAAAATTTCGTACAAAGATAGTGAAGGAAGTGAGCGTCAGAAATAAAAGGAAAAAAATGCTTCCTCTGTGTGAAATTGTACCAACTAATGTCTACATAAATAAGCGAGAACTAAATGAGAATAAAAAGAAAGGCCTTAGTGAGCTATTATCAAAAAAATTGATCCCAAATTTTTATTCAGATTTTTATAATTCTATTATTTAAAAGCGTATCTTCCTTAAAATTGAAAACTGATTACATACCAAAGTTAATTATAAAAGAAGGTTCCTTAAGTTTAATTATGTTTGCTTTAGAAGTTTATAGTTTGTGTTTTATAGAGATTTAACTAAAGTTGATTATGACACTATTTTATTTAGTAGGTCTGATCACCAAAGTGGGTTTATATTTTTAAAGTTAAAACTTTTAGTTTTTCATAGCGTTTTTTTTTTGTTTAATGGAGCAATTTCCCGACTTCACTTATATTGATTTATAGAACCTATATAAGACTGAATACGATATTTTTTTTTTTTTTTTATCTGCTACTTGTGAAATTTGCTGTAATAAAAGCTTGATGATTATATTTGTCTTTTAATTACATAATAAAAACGCCAAAATTAAGTTTATTTACGGTCTGCTAATTTGAATAAAGTGACCCAATCTCTAAATGTGTTTTCCTAAAGTAATCATATACAGACTAAATACTCAATTAGTCATTATAAATAATACATTGTTGAAACTGAAACAGGCTTTAAACTTAATGGAACATTTGCTTTCTAAAATATCTGCTTTACTTTTATAAAAAAACTGACTTAACTTAGAATGTACTTTTTATAATATTTTTTAAAAATACATAGAAATGATTTCCGTTTTTTTTTTTACTCAGGTCTCATCAATCGTTAATCATAGACGTTCAAAATAAGAGAATCCATGATTAATATAAATCAGTTTTATTTTTATGCATCAAAAAGTAGGATTAGTCCTCAAAGCAAGATCTTCTTTTGCGATTCCCCAAAAATCGTCTTTTTTGAGTTAAGTCAGTATTCCATTAAGCATGCGAAATGTGAACACAGTAGGAACCTGTGTACCACTACAAACCGTAAAGACAGTGAAAAATATAGTAATTCTCCTGTATTCTAGCACCGTGCACATACAGTCACCAATGCTAAAAATAAAAACCAGCAACCTCAAGGCATATACAGCCCTCAATGGTTACTTAACCAACTAATTCTAACTAATTTATATGTTAGTTTAAATTCTAATAAAATAAAATAAATTATTCCTGGCCACATGGTGATTTCAAATCCTTGATATGCCATGTGCCAAGGTTTTTACCGGAACTACAGCCTTCCAATTCATACACTAAGGGTGAAAGTTTTTTCCTAATTATACATCTCTCATATTTAGGAGCTAATTTTGCCATGAAGAACTTGGAGGCGTCACTCTGGGGATATGTTTTTTTCCACACAGTGTCGCCTACCTCAAACTCCGCGTGCCTCCTACTACTGTTATAATAACGAGCACTACGTTTATGTGATTTTATGAGCGCGTCCTTTACTTTATCGAAGATACTATCCAATGCCCCTAGCTGATTTGCATATGAACTGCGGGAAGCACAAGCTAGCGTGGGCTGTCCAACGGTATCTTTGCCGAAGACATCACCACTACTAACTGCCTCTCTGCCATGTACTAGGAAGAACGGGGTAAAACGAGTAACTTCATTTGTGGAGGTGTTCATAGCGAACTGAATCTTAGAGATGTTAACATCCCAGGATCGATGATCATCCTCCACGAGTATTGATACCGCGGTCATTATGGTACGGTTATAGCGTTCCACGGTATTCACGCTTGGGCAATAACGAGGTGTGAAGTGAACTTGAGGAATTTTGTACTTCTCTAGTAGTGAACGAATCTCATTACCCGTGAATTGCGTCCCGTTGTCTGCTATCACCGTACGGGGTATACCGTGTACCAGGAAAACGCCGTCTTCTAGTTTCTGCACTATAGCCTTACCAACGGCTCTACGTAAAGGAAACAGTAAACAGTACTTCGTAAAACAGCACACGACAACTAAAAGATATGTGAATCCTGCTCTAGACCGTGGCAATGGACCTACCAAGTCAATGCTTATGGTTTGAAATGGCTTGGAACACTCTTTCGCATCACCCAAGAGACCGGGGGTAGGTAATTGTGAGTGTTTATATGCGGCGCATGTATCACATTTACCAACGTAGCTAATCACATCCTTGTACATGTTAGGCCAGTAGTATCGGAGTGCAAGTCTCTTATAGGTTTTAAATACACCGAAATGTGGAGACAATTCGCCACTATGGTGACTCTTTAATAATTCTTGCCTATTTCCCTCCGGTACCACCTGCTTCCAATCATAGTCACTAGCCACACCGAATTTATTTTTTGCATAACGGTAAAGTTTACCCTCTTTAATAAAAAAATTTGGGCACGATCTAGGCATACTGACACATTTATCCCACAACTTTTTAAACCACTCATCAGTGTCGGACACATTAATTTCCAGCACCGGAACGCCACGAGATAAGGCATCTGGAACCACATTGTCCCTGCCTTTGCGGTGTTCAATGGTAAAGTTATATGGTGATAACCGACAACCCCAACGAGCTAACCGACCAGAGGGATTGGTTAAATTAAAGAACCATTTTAAACTAGAGTGGTCGGTTATTACTTTAAACGCAGGACCGCCTTCCACGTAAGGACGAAAGTGTTCCACGGCGAATACCACAGCGAGGGCCTCACGCTCCGTTGCTGAATAATTGCGTTCCGCCGGATTAAGCGAACGACTGCAGTAGGCTATTGGGTGCTCCTCCCCATTTATAACCTGAGTCAGAGTGCCCGCTATCCCAAAACTGGATGCGTCACAATGAATCTCAAAAGGCTGAGCGAAATCTGGACAAGCCAATACTGGAGCCGACACCAATGCTTCTTTCAAGGTTGAGAACGCGGTTTCTGTCTCAGCCGTCCACTCAAAAGGCGGCGCTTTTTTGCTGGTACTCGTTAGTGCGTTTAAAGGGGCCGCTATCGAGCTAAAATTTTTAATAAAACGTCTATAGTAGGAGGCCGTTCCAAGAAACATTTTCACTTCCTTACGAGTTTTAGGGGTTGGAAAGTTGATAATTGACTGAACTTTCGACGGATCAGTGTGTAAGCCATGCTCATCTACTCTGTAACCGAGATATTTTAGTTCTCGTCGAAAGAAACAGGACTTACGTAAATTAATCGTCAAATTAGCCTGCGTTAACTTGTCCAAAACCCGTTTCAGAAGCGAAATGTGCTCCTCGAAGGTCGATGAGCAAATAATTATGTCATCTAAATAAACGAACACCTTATTACCAAACTCCGGGCCGAAAAGTCTGTCCATTAATCGCTGTTGGGTGGCTGGGGCTCCTGTCAACCCAAAGCACATAACTTTAAAGTGAAACAAACCTCGACCGGGAACCGTGAACGCGGTTTTTTCTTTGGACGAAGCGGAGTCCAATTCAATTTGCCAAAATGCAGATTTCAAATCAATAGACGAAAGGTATCGCGCGTCCCGCAACTGGTCTAAGATGTGAGAGACGTAGGGTAGTGGATACGCATCTTGCTTGCTAACCGCATTCAGCTTTCGACTATCTAGGCAAAATCGCCATTCCCCATTCGGTTTTGGAGCCAGCAGAACCGGGTTATTCCACGCGCTATTGCTAGGTTCCACCACTCCCATCTCCAACATCTCATCCAGCTGACGGTTTAGTTCCTTGAGACGTTCAGGTGATAAAGGATAATAACGCTGTTTAATAGGTGGAACATCACCTGTGTCTATTTTATGACGCAACAGATGAGTACGCCCTAATCCTTTAGCCTCAAAGGAAACCTTTTCGAAATCTTTAATTAATAACTCCGCCTCGTTCTTTTGATCCGGTGTTAATTCGTCAAACGGCTGTAGGTGCCTAACCTCCGAGACGCATGCATGACCTCTATAGTTTTTTAAATATTGAAAAGGTAATTCATTAAAAATTTTTGGTGCCAAATTAAAGGCCTTCCAAAAATCTACGCCAAAAATTAACGGTGTGGTAATTTCTGGAATAATATAGAATTTAATAACCTTAGTCACTCCCATGAGAGTCACTGGTAAAAATAAATAACCCTCCACGGGTGCCCGCGAATCGTTGGCAGTTACGATGCTGCTCAACTGTCCATCGACGTGAAGAGTCGCACCTGCCCTTATGAATTGTTGGCCAACATCAGAACCCAACACTGAAATGCAAGAACCCGAGTCGAGTAAACCGTAATAATGCTCATCGTATATAGAAACTGTTAAATGAGGACGACTGTCGTCCGTAGTCTTATAACGTACTGTATCCACCCTTAGTGAAGTAAAGAATAATTTTAAAAATTTTAAATAGTTGTCCCAATCGGACTTATCAAAATTTTGGCTGTAGTTCCGCAAATTTAGTTTTTTGAAATGCAGGTAGGACAGGACTGAGCCTCCTGCTTTTTACTGCACGTAGGGCACGATGGTGCACGTACGCCCTTCTTGCCGCAACGGAAACACACAATTGCTTTAGATTTGCATTGTGATAACGAGTGCCCCTTAACCCTACAACGAACACAGAACAACGATCCAGAATCAGTTTGCACGGCTTCAATCCTTGGTGACCCTTTCGGGGTTTTGTATGCCAAGTCTGCTGCAACAAAAGAAGGCGTAGGTTTGGGCGGCTCGTGGAACTGAGCCCTGCTATGGAAACCTAGCTCCAGTTGTCTACACTTCTTTTTCAACTCGACTAGCGTGTTGACCTCCATCACTGACAACCCCGACGTGTATTCCGGTCTCATATTGAACTTGATCCGTGCTAAACGATCGTGTTCAGGAACCCTGTAAGAAAGCCTACTGTAAAGATTCTCCATGACTGCTATATATATACAAGACAGCTCAGTCGACCCTTGCGTTCTATTTGTTATTTCAGAGAGGAGACGCATATCGTAATCAGGTGGAACGAAGTCAGTGAGTCGCCCCACGTTGGGCGCCACTGTTACAATTTAAAAATTTATCCTCTTGTGGTTTGGTGGTGAAAATGAAATCACACAACAACTGTAGTAAACAATGTATATTGTTAATCAATAATAATTAATTTTACTTTAATTACACTCAAACCTACTATTTCCAGCCAGCTCAAACTTCAGTAGGAGGAGCTATGGTCGTGGGGAGCTAGAGATAAGCACAGGTACTGTTCCGTTTGAGGGTGATAATTAAATTCTACAAGTTCAGTATTAAGTTAGAATAAGAACCTTCCTTCCAGTTATTATACTAGATACTAACTAAAGATAAATGGGCGCCAGGGACTTGAAGAGTCCCAGATCCCGGAGCCGACGGAGGTGTCCAATATACTTCCAGATGAATGCGGAACGTCGAATCCAAGATCCTCAATTTAAATCTGATAAGGGCCGGTTTCCACTTTTGAAAACCGGACTAAGGTAACCAATTGGTTCTTACAGGAACCGTATGAAAATAAATATCAAAAGTAGAAGTAGGAATAAAAGAAAATAAAAAAAATAAAAAAAAACCGTCCCGCCTGCGCTATCGCTTGACGGGTCCGCCAGCCGCACAGTCGTCTCCGTGAGAGGCTTCCGGTGGACTCGAGGAACGGGTCTCGCGTCCAGGCCCCAGATGCTCGTCTAGATCCTGGCGGCGAGACGAATCTCCCGAGGTGCCTCTCGGTTGGCTTGGGAAGAGAGCACTTGACTGCGAGATCCTCGGCTGGCTGGAAAGCTGTCTGTGCTTGCGCAACTAGGAATCCTTTTTAAAACATGGGATGAGATTTGTAGTTTCTCTTAAGCGGGTTCAAGGGTAAATGGACGCCAATTAACACCAACGCCCTTCTATAACAAGGCAGTCCAAGGCCAACCGGAACTAGACGGAGCATTTCTAAAATCTCCCCTCTTCTCGGGTAAAATGACTAGAAGATCAATATTACACTAAGACACTTAACTTTTGAAAATCACTAACAGCTGTTCAGAGTGACGTTAAACGCTGAAACAATAAGAATCTTCATGATCCAGACCGAAAAACAAATTCTTTGTAATTTCAAATACCAAAACTTATCTTGATTGGGGTAATTAACTCAGAATATTAAATGGGGAAATTAAGAATCTACGACCTTGCTACATTATGCTAAAGACAATTCACAGACTAAAAATAGATTTATTTGACAGCGAACATTCCAGATAGAAGTCTATACTAAAAAAATGGATATGACTTCCGCTTACGGTTATTTAGTTTATTATGATTTTTATTGCCGAAAGCTGAAAATTATTAAGGATTGTTCCGTACAATATTATTTCGAGAATTAGCAATATCATGTTAAAATATCGATTAAAACTACAACTGTGAATCGGCAACCACCAGATGTCGCCTCTAACTGACAGACAGTGACGTTCGACGGAATGACATTTGGAATGTAAACAATCCTAACTTGATTACAATATTATTTATCTAATTTATTATGCAAACCTGTTTAATTGGATTTATTGTAAGAAAGTGTTAACCGAAGAGTCTAGTGACAAAATACAGTTGAAGGAACGAGTCCTCCTATCAAGTGCAGGCCAAAGTCAATTGTACAAACTACAATGAAATAAATTACTTGGGAACCTCATTATGTACGACTAATGTTTTCAGGTAAATGCTACTTTACTTTCAAGAAACGAAGCTGTTTTATACCAACCTGTGGTAGGTACAAAAAATACAACGTAACAATGTAAAATTACAGTGATATTCTATCAGCGATAACGATTATAAAAATGTCATAAATTATGTTTGGGATCGACCATGTGAAAAATCAAAGTAAACATTTATTTCTCTTCTCTTCAACAAAGGTGAATTATAGACTAAAATTATACAATTGAGGGAGACTGCTATATGCACTGTGAAAAGCAAATTTAATATTGTAATATTATTTGAGATATTTGCAAATTCAAATTTCAAAGAATGGAAACACTAGATAAATAATACACCAGTAAAATATATTTTTTGTTAGCTACAAAACTGTACCAGCAACATTTTAGCGGCCCCGAAGTGATAGCGATACGCGATATCCAAAAATTGGAAAAAAGCCGCATGAATTTATGCTTTTAATATTCCTTTGTGTGAGCAACAGAGCAACGAGCGGCAACAGAGAGCAATATACAGCAATATAGTAGGCAGTTCACGTTATAGGGGTGGTAACACCTGTCTACGTAGGTAACTAAGTATCTGCAAGGGTTGGAGAGTTAGTTCGAAAGAGTCACCGGCCCAAGGGCACAAGAAGGATCACGGGTGGATTTTAGTCAGTAAGAGTCTGACACTTCCTTCCGCTCCGCCCAGAGCGGGAGAAGTTATTTGATGATTTCCCATCCAGAGAGAAAAGTAATTTATTAGTAAGACATATTGGGGATATGTATTCGTACGTTCTCTTTTATTTTAATTCAGATAAAGTTCTTGGCAAAACCGAGTCCTTTAATATATGTACGAGTATATAAATCAATCAACTCAATTGATTTAAACGAAATCTACGTGTGCCATACCAAATTTTAATTAGGTGCTTGGCAGTGATTACATTAACACCCCTAAAACATGTGCCTACATACAGCAATAATGTTTAGAAGCAGAAAATTATTATATACTAGCTTCTGCCAGCGACTTCATCCGCGTGGAATAGTTACTTTACCCCCGATTTTGAAACTCTCAGCCCGATCGGTTTAAAATTGTCAAAGTTTCATACAAATAATCAGAAAGCGCCGAACTGCTAAGCTATCGGGAGTTACACGTGTTATTGTGAGTCAACCATAAAATATAGACATATGCTGTTTGGGACATTTTTTTAGATAATTTTATGTAAAATATTTCCGTAATACATGATTTCTATGTAACTTTAACCAATAAGGCTACACACGCGACGGAAGTTTAAAAAATGGAGTAACTTCTCCCGTTTTCCCAACATTTTCCTTCACTGCTCTGCTCCTATTGATTTTAGCGTGATGAAAAGTATACTATAACCTGCCCAGGAGTATGAAGAATAATTGCACCAAGTTTCGTTAAAATCGGTCGAGTAGTTTTTGTTTCTATAAAGAACATACAGACAGACAGACAGACAAAAATTTTACTGATTGCGTTTTTGGCACCAGTATCGATCACTAATCACCCTGATAGTTATTTTGAAAATATATTCCTTGTACAGAATTGACCTCTCTACAGATTTATTATAAGTATAGATTCTATACTAATATTATAAAGAGGTAACGTTTGTGAGTTTGTGACGTTATAATGAGTAATCTCTGGATCTGCTCAAGCGATTTTCAAAATTATTATAGCTACGTTATTGTGGAGTGTCATAAGCTATAATAATTTCCAAAATTAATGATGCATCTTTACTCAAACTTGTAATCCAAGATTTAAAAAAAATGCTTTCATCGCGTGCACTGCGGAAACTATTGAGTATAGAAGAAAACAATGTACTACAATATTAAAGAACGTATCAAAATATGTAAAAAAATCCGCGATAGCATATGCCTATCTCGGATAACTTACAATAACTGCTTTTAACCAGAAGTATTACGCGGGACAAACGGGCCTGTACAAAAATATTTCTAACGCGGAACAGAGTCCGCGGGCACTGCTAGTTATTGATATAAGTGTTTTCCCCAAATCAATTACTTCTACAACCTATTCAATTTACCTCCCAACTTATACACCCAACAATTAATTTCCGAGATCACACGATTCCATTAAAACTACAATCAAATGAGTGCTGTACAGTTGGTACTAGAACACAGCGCTGAATGAAGGCCATATTATGTAATTCATTATACAAAAACATCAGAAAGAATACTTTACTGTCTTAAGTTTTTACTATGTCACAAATCGATACTCGTACAACCATTCGCTGTTATATTACGAGTTTGAAATAGTATCTCGTTGTCGGTTAAAAATAATGATTGCTTTCAAATAATTACAGCTATTTTGTTTTTTTTTTTTATTGTAAATCTTTGTGTTTTTGCTGGAAAGTAACCCAGCAAAGTCGGACTTACAGTAAAAAAATATATTTATTTTCGTTAGACGTCCGTGTTTGGGTCGCAGAAGATTGTATGGGTAACAAATTTCAAATGAATCGGTCGAGTCGATTTTTTTAGATTAAAGTTGAAGAGTTTGTTTGTTTAAACGCGCTAATCTCAGGAACTACTATTTATTTATTTATTTATTTTATTTATTTTATTATTTATGTACACACATACAATAATTAAGAGAAAACATTAAAAATTTTAGTACAAAGGAACTGCTTATTTCAAACGAAATTTCTTCCAGCAGACCTGCGAAAGGATAAACGAAAAAGAAATGTAGACAATAGTGTGTAAGAACAAGAGAAGAAGAGAGTATGAAGCCTTAAACTAAAGTAACAAATCAAAATATATATATATATATATATATATATTATTATTTACTATATATATATATATATATACAGTAAATAGTAGATACTATAATTATATACATAAATATAACTTAAAAAACTGTGATAGTTATACTTAAAATAAATATAACTATCACAGTTGATTTCGAATTAAAACTTCTTATAGTGTTGGATAGCAGATTTATCGAGGAAGGCTATAGGCTATATAATATCACGCTTCGACCAACAGGAGCGAAGCATCAATGAAAAATGATTAAAAAATGGGGTTACATTTTTCTCTCTCTTATGCGACGCAGACGAAGTTGCGTGAGGCAACTAGTTTTAATATAACATTTTATTTGTTTAGTTTGGTTTCAAAAAATGTATGGTAGATTAATAATGAATGTGAAAAAAAATGAATAGAATGAAGAAAAATAAATGGAAAAATGGGAATGAGTGGAATGGGAAATGGGAATCGGAATGGGAATGGGGATGGGATGGGGTGGTAATGATGAGTGAATGTGCCGCTGCAAGCTCTGCACAATGGCGTTGTCGATAACAGACGCATTATTCATTGAGCTAATTATATCTGCTGTGTTTTGTGTAGTACATAATGTGGGAGTTAATTAGAAATTAGTGACGTACCTAATTTGGTTACCAAATAATATTTGTTTATTATCAAGCGCTTCTCGCCATGAAACTAATTAGTTTGGCGAGTGAAATTGTAAAAAAGAACAAACGTGTACTGTTTGAGAACAATAAAAAAAATATGCTGGTCTACCGTGTGGGTTTGATAATTTTAGTTTATATGCTAGCTTTTTCACGCGGATCCGATCCTGTGACGTATCCCACAGGATCCGCGCATTTTCTGTGTAACAGTGTGACATTGGTATCAGTTAATTTTTTAATATCATGTTAACTATTACTGTGATGATCATTTTAAATGATTATTAATTTCAGTATTTATTTTTTGTGGTGTAATTTATATAATTGTTTGTTTTTATTTATTCACTGAAGATTTATTATTTATATATACAGGGTTATTTGAAAAAACACCAACAACCTCTTAAGATGTCATTGTACTCATCATTTGAACAACTTTACTATGGGAACAAATCTGAAATCGCGAAAAACAAAGTCAGCTGTTAAGTTAGCTGCTACATTTGATGAGTTATACGAACACAAATGTAGGGAACATCTGATTTCAGGTTGTTCCCATGGTAAAAGCTGTTCATAATGATGCGACAGTCTACCTGATCTTCACAACCCAGTTACTGAACAACATGATAGGGACCTGTTGGTCCCAACTGTCCATGCCTTGATCTAGATTCGTCCATGCCTTGCCCATGGACGAATCTTGATATTTTAAGGTGGTCAATCTCAATAGTTTGATTTAGTATAAATTTAAAGTGATTTTAAGTTGCCTGCTCTTGTAGGTATGTAGTTGGGTAGGTACGTAAAATTTTGAAAGTATATATTATTTTCATGATCACTGACTGTTTTTCTATTTCAAGCTAGCATTTCTCTTTCATATCGACGACACGGATGACGCAGAGGTTCAGCGATAGGCTGCTGCGCTGCGAGTCGCGGGTTCGATTCCCGCACGGATCAAATTTTTGTATGGCTTACGGATAGTTGGTCCACGTCTAGCTGTTTGTATATGTTAGATTGCATCATCAGCCTTTTAACGTTCCCACTGCTGGGACACAGGCCTCCTCTCTAGGAGAGGGAATGGGCCGTCCACCACGCGGGTCCAGTGCGGGTTTGTTAGATTACATGTTTCCTAGAAGAAAAAAATCTAAATTCCCAGTGTAGGGCAAATTAAAAAATAAATATCACCCACTTTCAACTATCTTCTGTTTCTCATATAATTACTCGCTCACAACAGCACAGTATCGTTATTTCGTCTCCGCACAAAGGCTATCGGGTACACCAGCCCACACAGGTGCACGGCGGACACAATGCAAGTACAATGAGCGGCGTCACTGCGGGAGTGGCTGTACTTCCTGTGATGTAACGTTGAAATATTGAGAATTTATTTTAGACAAATGGAAAGGATTTTTTTTGTTTGTTTGTACCGAATAAGCTCTGAAACTACTGGACCATTTTTTCAGCAATGGAAAGCTACATTATCAACAAGTATCATAGGCTATATTTTATTATTATTGTAAGAGCGGAAGGGAGTATCAGACTCTGACTGATTTAAACCCACCCGTGTGTCTCCTAATGCCCGCCGCGTTCCAGGGCCGCGGTGACTCTTTAGGACAAATTTCGATACCAAATATAGACCTAAATCTGTGGAACACTGATTCGAATTGAAAAATTCTTAGTTTTGGTTGGCCATTTATCGAGGAAGGTCATAGGCTAGTTATATAACTTCACGCTATGACCAGAAGGAGCGGAGCATCAATGAAAAATGTTATAAAGATGTTTTTTTTTATGTGACTCAGACCAAGTTATGCTGGACGGTAGTCAAATCAAATCAAAAGTCATTTTTTCAAACTAGGCTGAGAGACAGCTTTTTTTGAACGTCAAATTTTACATAAAGACCCCCCAAAACGCCCACCCGTCACCACTTCCTAGTGTTTTAGCTGGGAAGAAATGGCGCAACAAACTCCCCAGAAACACATCTGTCTGTTGCGTTTTAAGAACTTGAATTTATACAATAGTATATAAAGTCATTACAAGACAAAAGTATGAAAAAAAAAACCAACATGGAAATCATAAATCAATTCACTATAAAACATTGTAAAGAGTAGATTGAGTCAATAAAGTAAAAACAGATTGACCTACACAGTCATCAAAAAAACAAACAATTATATGAACTCATATAACCCGTCATAAGCTAACTTATAGAGAAAGAATTTACTTATTAAAGTACTTTGTATAACCCGTTAACGACTAGAAGCACGATGCCGACCTTATTTCAAGAATATTTTCTGGAGCAGACTTGTTTCTACAAAGAAGTGTGAATTGACACCTGCAGCTAAAAGGCACCGCCTAACTTCTTAATTAGTGACCTAATGACGAAAACTCTTGTCCGTTTAATTAGTTCACTACTAGTGCTCACAAGAACGGAAAACAGTTTGACTGAAATAAACGTTTTGGTTAAGTGATTCATAATTTAATCTATACTAATATATAAAGCTGAAGAGTTTGTTTGTTTGTTTGTTTGAACGCGCTAATCTCAGGAACTACTGCTTCGAATTGAAAAATTCTTTTTGGGTTGAATAGACCATTTATCGAGGAAGGCTTTAGGCCATATATATCATCACGCTTAAGCCAATAGGAGCGGAGCAGCGATAAAGAATGTTTTAAAATCGGGGATTCCCCGGGGACGAAGTCGCGGGCACAGCTAGTTATAAATACATAGAGTCGCGCCTGTATATTCTCAAACATAGTAGGCAGTAGTAGTAGTAGGCACAATAATCAATAGTTTACACCACCTTTTTTTAAAGATGACCATGGGTTTTTAAAGAGCGAAGAGAGTGACGGACTCTTACTGACTAAAACCTGTTCGTGTTCTTCCTAATGCCCTTTGCGTTCCATAGCCGCGATGACTCTTTTGAACAAATCCCAAAACCCTGGCAGGCCTGAGCGAGCCCTGTTTTCTATGCTGGCATATCATAGAGGCGCGCGTGGAACACGACGCGCCGTCGATCTGGGTCTGGTTGCTGTCGGACGGCGAGCCACCCATAGCTCGCCGTCCGCAGGCCCGCGCCTACGGTGGCCCCTATAACATAAGCATATAATCAGCCTTTTAACGTTCCCACTGCTAGGACACAGGCCTCCTCTCTAGGAGACGGAATGGGCCGTAATCCACTACGCAGGCCCAGTGCGGGTTTGTGAATGTCACATGTCTTCGAATTTTTGGTTCTAGGACATGCCGGTTTCCTCACGATGTTTTCCTTCACCGTTTTGAGACCCCTAGTATAGGGGATTGATACTTAAGATCAACAGCCATAATATCAACAGTTAAAACATCAACACCGTAAGACCAACGATTCAAAATCCCAACACTTTAGCCCACCTATATTTCATGTGAGATGCTTAAGTCACTACTACATCTTGAGCTGAGCTGAGATGGAAAATGCCAAAAACAAAAACTTTGTCCGACTTGGAAATCGAACTTAAGATTAGCACCACAAACACACCTACAAAAGTCTCATGTAAGAAACACATAACAAATATAAGATATTTAAATTGAATAAGCCCTAGATTTTCTTTGACAAGATGTGACTCAATACAAATAAGTAACTCAGTAAAATTATCTTCTCTTGTAAAATATTTCGCAAACAAGAGTCTTATTGAAACGTTGACAAGTACGTGCTAAATATGTGATTCATATACCTTGATTAAACTATGAAATGCCGCGGTTTCACGCGCCCTACGCGGGTAAAACCGCGGGGCGATGCTAGTCAACAATATTGTTATTCAACGTATACTTATGTACCTACGTATATGTACAGAAAACATTAGCACAGCTACGGTCACATAGTAACATTATGTGTCATTCAACAAATAACTTAATTATGCCTAACTTAGGATTGTGGTTAGAACAAGTACCTGTAATGTTTTAAGAATCGGTAGAATGATCAATATTGGCTTTGTGAATCACTTAGATATCATCATCTTCTGCCTAGCCGTTTCCCATGTATATTGGGATCAGCGTCCTTTCACACCGAATTCAGATGAATTTCATAATTTTACATGGAGTGACTTCATAATTATTATTGTATATATTTATCTATTATGTATTTATTGTATATATAATTAGTACACCTAAGACTACCTACAGTACTATTTTCCTTTTCTCTTTAACGTCCATCTAAAGGTTGTCTTGAAAAGATCGCTTTTAGCGATAAGGCCGCCCATTGTGTCACCCTATGTAATGTTTTCTTCATCTATATTTTCTGTAACTTATATGGTGTACATATTAAAGAGTATCTATTCTATTCTAGTAGTTCTATTCTATTCTAAAAATAGCTGGGACCAACAGCTTAACGTGATTTTCTAGGAACGGAGGAGTCTCGGCATGTTAAGATTGTCACCCATCCATAAAAAGACCTCGGCAAACGTTGCTTAACCTTGAAGACCAACACGTGCAGTTGTTACTTTGTAGCCACGAGCTCTTATGTATTCTAAGTTAGACTGTGGTTGGGACAAGTATAATGTTTTTCAGAATAGGTAGATAATAACCAATATTGGTTTAGTGATTCATTTACCTATAATAATAAAATCGTGGTTGATGACTGAGGATGTGGTAATTGGTGTGAATGAGAATTTGTTTTGGTATTCGTTTTAAATAGTAGGTATCTTTACCACAAATGAGTTAATTGTTTCATGTTTTGTAATGCCTAGCAGAAAATAAGTTTTTTTTTAATTACTTCACTGCATCAAACTTAAGTACCTTCATGAATTTTTTTTCACATAATATTTTTTCCGTTTTTATTTAGTTGTTTTAAGTTAGGCTCACTTGCCCAAATCACTGTTATATTTTTATCTCGAGAGTTGATTGTTTACTTGATGTTAAATAACAAACATTTAATACGTAATGAACTTGTAGTTAAAATATACCTAACTCTTTATACAAGTGGACCTTAAAGTTATTTTTTTTACTCAGTTTTTTTTTTGTATTGTGCGCCTTTTCTGATGGATTAAATAGTTTTCTTAGAATAAATTAGCCGCCCTAATCCCAGAATCAATATTTCATCAAAACAATAAGAATTCCACATCCCGGAATTGCACATAAAACTTTGATCTTAATTAGCTGGCTACCCTCATCCTAATCTTTATGGCATCTGTGGAATTGCATTGCTTCCTGAAGGGGACTGGGGCATACCCCAGATAAAACGGGGTGGGTTTGTAATGTGAGTTCAAATGAAGGGTGGTATCTGATTGGGTGTAAATAATTACCGCTTCCTTTCTCTAAATATTTGTTAATTTGCTATGTTGAAACACCAGAATTTATAGGTTAATAAGTCGTTATAAATGAAGTATAAAAAAACTAAAAGCTTCTAAAAGTGACTATTAAAGAAAGAAAGATAAATGCTTATTTAGGACTTGCACAAAACAAATAAAAATTGACTTAAATTTATACTTTTATGTTTGTGCTTTAGAACAGTTGGATGAGAAACAATAAAAACTTTTATTTATTTATATGTAGTACTAGATTTTGCCCGCGCCTTCGCTTGCGTTCAAGTTTACCATGGCAAAAAAAAACTTATATAACTATGTCCAAGAACCCACCTTCATCAAACAAATAAACTCGATCTCTCATTTATTATATTAGCTAAAATTATGATTATTATTTAAGTCTTTATAAGTGACATTATTCTAAATACAATATGACGGACTCTCAAAGAATGCCCCAAGTATATATTTTTAAATACAATTGAAGCGATGATGTAATAGAAGTAACCTTCACTCTTGACTTGAAAACCTCTACGTTGTAGGTGTCACCGGAAAATCACAAATTCCGTTAGATCATAAAATTTCTTGAGATATTGTAATCTCGATACATTGTCAACTGAACATTTGGAATACTTTGTTACGCATCAAATTCTGTGTCGGGGGCCCAACCTCCAATTCGTTCCTCCTTTTCTACCTTTTCTTTAGTCCTCAATTTATTGCCTAGCCAAGTAACAAAACATAGGGCACACCTATGTTTTGTTACTTGGCTACGCAACAAATTGTATAACCGAATACAAGGTCGCCAATATCCCGTCAGTTCATGTCCTTTCACAATTAATCTGAATGACTTCGAATGATTATAAACTATGAAATTTTGATACGTAAAACAGTCAAAGTAGTTCCAAATGTTCACTTGACAATCTATCGATAGATTACAATATCTCGAGATTTTTAAAATCTTACCAGAAAACAGGCACCGTCAGTCCACTCCTGCATACACAATCGATGATTCCAATAAAACGGAACCTGAACCAATCGTATCTTCAAACACAGCTCAATCTCAGTCGCGTATAACAATAAAAATTGGTAAACAAACATTTTACTGCTCACTGCCCGAACAGAATACCTAGTACACCAGTGCCGTTTCGTTTGCGCCCGTAAATCAAGCCGGATTGGTTATTGGAAAACAACTATCAAGTTCTTTTACTGTGCCACAGTGGATGGTAGCTTTAAAATTGTTTAGTGTCTTTTCCAAAGAGGTACTTATAGATAAGGAATAAAATCCTTTTGGATTTTGAGTATAAATGATGGCAAGCTATGTACATGATATGTAGGTATATAAGTAAAAGTTAACCCATCACGACAATAGAGTACAATTAGAAACGTGTACATGTAAAAATTTACGGTTTGCGCAATTTATTTTATCTATCTGTTTTTTGTTTTTTGGATGGAAAATCATCAAATGACATCTCCCGCCCTGAGTGGAGCGGAAGGGAGTGTCAGAATCTTACTTAACTGACTAAAACCCACCCGTGATTCTTCTTGTGCCTTTTGCATTCCAGGGCCGCGGTGACTCTTTCGAACAAATTCCGCAACCCTAGCAGGCACTGACCCTATGAGGCCCCGTCTTCGTTGCTGACTATTTTATCTATCTGTGCTATAAGACGTTGCTTCGTACCAAATATCAAGGTTCTGAGTTCACGGGAAGTATCCTGTAGGTTTTGATTCCCTTGCGAGTGTCGATTTGTTTTCATAAAGGGCTGTATCTTTTTATTGCGTTGGCTTAGAAGTTTGACCTTTTCACAGGTCCAAAGGACAGAAGACCTGAGTATTTGATATAAATTCCAGCTTGTTACCTCCACGCATTCCTGAGAAAAAGGGTTTTGACAGACAGACGGACAGACAACAAAGTGATCCTATAAGGGTTCCTTTTTTGCCTTTCGAGGTACGGAACCCAAAAAGATGGTGAGTAAGGAAATTCTGTATGATTTATGTGAAAGACAGTATGTCTAGAACGAATTTGCAGGATAAATGTACTAAATACAAATGTAAATGGATAGGAAATCATTAAATAAATTCTCCCGCTCTGGGCGGAGCGGAAGGGAGTGTCAGACTCTTACTGACTAAAACCCATCCGTGTTCCTCCTAAGGCTCTTTGCGTTCCAGGGCCGCGGTGACTCTTTCAAACAAATTCCACTACCCTGGCAGTGATTTGTTTACCTAGTAAAGCATGTTTTGCTTATACAGCACCACGTTTGTGCAATAATCTCCCCTAAATCCTTCCAGGCACTGTTTCCTTGCCACCTCGTACCAGCCCTCAAGATATGTACTTAAAAAAAGAACTGTATACTACAAGAGCTGTATTTTTAACCGGCTTTCAAATAAGCAGGAGGTTCTCAATTCGGATGTTT